>OY288253.1:600000-1133108 GCA_958450325.1 Agrostemma githago | reverse complement strand
ATTCTGCCGAGCTCAATCTGAGTTCTGAACTTCTGGCTTCCCGCTTCGAGAGAGGTCCGTCTGTTAGGATCCTCGAGAAGCTACCCATGGGGAATAATGCTGATGTGAAAGAGGTATACCTGAGAGCCGGGCACGCCGAGCGAATAGCTAATCGCATTAAGGAGTTGAATGGTCAGAAGGGTGAAAAGAGAAAAGCCGAAACAGATGGTGTTATGCAGGGGGATACGAAAAGAGGGGGAAATAACCGATCCCAGGGGCAAAGAACCCAATATTCAGAAGGAAACGGTTATGAGAGTGGTGATTACAACACTAAGAGGAGAGATGCAAGGAGCTATAACTGTAAATCGTGTAAAAGGAACCACCCAGGGAGGGACTGTGCAGGAGAACTGGTTACCTGCTATAACTGTGGTAAGCTGGGACACCGTGCCTATGAGTGCTACCAGCCGAGGCAACAACCGAGTCAGAGTCAAGGGAGTTATACCCATCATTCGGGTGCCAACAACATAACTCTGGGGAATGGGCAGCAAGGGAGCTGGAATCGCCAATCAAACTATAACCCGAGAACAAGTAGTGTGAACCAACCTACCGAAACACCGGCAACTGCTCCATCCACCAGTGGTACACAGGGAGGAAACAAGACGAATGGGAAACTATATGCTATGAGGAAACAAACTGCTGAGGAGGAAGGACCTGTTGTCACAGGTATTTTCTAGTTAAATTTGCCGCTTCTTTTGCATTGTTTGAGTTAGGGAAACCATTCTCTCGTACCTGGTAGCCATGTGTCATCCTTGGGGGTTAAAGTCGTTGGATAATATTGTGAACGATATCGTGCCCCGTTAGGAGTGTCAGTTAGACGTACTTGAGTCTCTCTTGGTCTGTCTTTAGTAAATAGGGAGTTAGACTTATTTACCTGTAGACTTCACAGAATAAACGTTAGATGATTTTGTTGTAATCTTGGAGACAAACTAGTTGGGCAAGTATAAGGCTCGGGTTGAATGTCGCTTGAAGAATGTTTCGCTTTTAGGACCCAAGAAACCTCGGGCGTGCTACAGAGAGTTTAGAGTAAAACCCATAGGGCAGTTGACATCATGTCACACCCTGTGTGTTCTGACTCATGCTTTAAATTACTAAGTAGTATTACCTTATCTCATGTTTTACCGATCCATATGCATGATTAGAATTGGTGTTATGTGAACAATAGACCTAATAGAGAATATGATAGATCGGTTTAGAGTGTGAGAGTCAATGGGTTAGGTTGTTACGTTAATGTTGGTGCCCTGAACTTCGGGACGAAGTTCCTTATATGGAGGGTAGATTGTAATATCTCGTCCTGGTTATCCACATTATGTTAGTTTGGTGATTGAGCGATCGGTCAGTGATTAGTTAGTCGGTCAGGTTGGTATAGTTAGTCGTTCTGTAGTAGGAGGTGAACTTCGGGACGAAGTTCCTTATAAGGAGGGTAGATTGTAATACCCGTGATTCATAATAAGTCATACCGTAAGTCAAGTTGAGTCGAGACGGTAAAGTCAGTCTAGCGTTAAGTCAAACCCGTATAAATAACCGAGCACACAAGTTAACCCGAGATGTATTGGGCCCTGACCAACAAGTCGTATTATAACCCACACACTACATTACTAAGCCTAGTAGCTTAGCCTACATCCCTAATTAATATATTAAAACCTATCCTAAGCTTACACCCTAAGTATAATACATTGAAAACCTACGCCCTCTTGTTTTAATTCCTAGATCAGACACACCCTAGCATACTCATCTCAGTTTCACCGTATCAAAGGGAAGGAGAAGGAGCACACTATAAGTATACGCACCGTACACGCACGCAACTATAGGTATGCTCACATGTCTCTTTCTATTTTAGCGTCGTTAAAAAGATTTCGAGGTCGTATTGTTACAGCGTTGTATTACGTGGTGGTCGTAGTCGGATTATGCTATTGTCGGGATGTCGGCATAGTCGGTTGTGTCGGCATAGTGTTGATTGTCGGGAAGAATGATCGAATCGGCTATCCTTGTATTTGCTGCGTATCGTTAGTCGATCAAAATGAAAGTCAGGTCATGGTTAGTTAGGCATAGTTACTTATGCATCGTTATGTATCGTTATTTGTTGCGACTTAATTAAGTTGGTATCGGTCACATATTAATATGTTAAGACTAAGTCGGTAACGAGTTTCGATTTATAATTAAATACGTTAGGATCGATATTGATTAAGGTATATAATATTTTATTAGGTCCAGACTTCGTAGAGTTTTCGTGGTGAACTGTGCTACCGAAGCTGTGTGAATTGCTGATTAGGTAAGGTTTAACCTTACAGAGGTATTATTGTGTAGAATGATAGAATATGTTGAGCATGAATGATATGAATGACATTATGATAGCCTGTATCCATTATGATGATATTATGATGAGACATTGTGATGAATTGAGATGTGAGATTTTAATACAGAGTATGATATGAGGCTACGGCCGCGTTGGTGTCTGCGGACCCACGCATGGAATGTGAAGGTTACCTAGAAAAGTAACCTAGGTTCGGTTGATCTCGAACTTGCCTGTTTATTCGCCTCCTTTGGGTCGGCCTTAGGAGGGATGTGCACATTAATGAATACGGGACCCCTGTTAGTATTGTGGTTTCTATGTGGAAACTGAGTTTGGAGAATTGAGATTGAGATCATGAGATTTTGATTACGATATCGTTGTATTATCGTGATTGTGTATTGGTGTTAGATTTGTCTATCGCATACTCAACTGTTTAATTAACGAGCTGTATGATTATTCCTTACTCAGCTTTGCTGACTTTGTTTTCCTTGTCTAAATTGTACCCTATTTTATCGGGGGCCTGTGATGATCCAATTGGTATTTCCTACCTTTTGGGGAGCAGCTAATCGTGCAGGTTAGATTGTGGTGTGGTGACATTACGGATGCATGAGCGGGATGGGTTGAGCGACGACACACTATACTTAGACGATTGATTAATATTATATATCGTTGCGACGTAATACTCTGATTCTAGTTTGGATTATTCCTTTTGACTTTTGGGACTTCTTTTGTAACTTGGAACAATTTGACTTGAGTTTTAAATTTCAGTATCTGGTTGGATTGATTGTGTTGGGACTACTACCTCGGGTCACACCGAGATGGTAACACCTTTATTTACTCGGGAATGTCTTGGTAAGGCTCTTGTGTAAATGGGGGTGTTACAAAGTGGTATCAGAGCGATCGATCTTGAACCTGTAATAATTGAACATAGAAATTAAAATGAACCCCGGTGATAGACCATTGGGAGCCCACTTAAAATCTCTGGTTGAGGAGACGTCCTTATACCAACCCCCGGCCCTTTTGGTTTTGACCCGGTAACTCGTTGTGAGATCGAGAGAGGGTAGAATATACAGGATGGGTTCGTTGTGATGATATGAATTTTATTTTGAATTGCATGATGTTTTGAATTGAGTGGCCATTTAAGATGTGTTTCAGGGGTAAACGTTATTGTTATTATGTATTGTTATGATGTATGAGCATCAAGGCTCATGTGTATGTTGTTGTTTTGAAGTAACCATGTCAAAGGACGCAGCTACCGGTTCTACCCTAGGCACTCCGAGTGCCGAGGAAATGGCGCGCTTAAAGGCAACCAACGATGCGCTTTTGGAAGCTCTGAGAAACATCAACGCCCCGAAACCACCGGCGACAGACGCGGCCACCATCAGCGCTGCAATAGCACGCCTTCGTCCTAGTAGATATGACGGAACTGGTGGACCGTCGCAGCTAGAGAACTGGGTGAGGGAAATGAAGAAGGTGTTCCAGACCGTAAAGTGTCCGGAGCATTTGGAGCTGAATCAAGCTGCATTCTATTTGAGTGGCAAGGCCGATTTATGGTGGCACCTTAACTATGACAAGCTTATTGCAGAGCATGAGGAAGGGGATTATGGGGAGTATGCCTTTGGATGGAAGAGTCTCAGAGAAGCGCTGAGGACGGAGTTCTTTCCAGAACATATCCGTAGTGCAAAAAGGGTTGAATTTGATCGTTTCACCATGGCTGAGGACATGATTGTCGAAGACTATTACGACAAATTCATGGAGTTGGCCACATATTCTGCCGAGCTCAATCTGAGTTCTGAACTTCTGGCTTCCCGCTTCGAGAGAGGTCCGTCTGTTAGGATCCTCGAGAAGCTACCCATGGGGAATAATGCTGATGTGAAAGAGGTATACCTGAGAGCCGGGCACGCCGAGCGAATAGCTAATCGCATTAAGGAGTTGAATGGTCAGAAGGGTGAAAAGAGAAAAGCCGAAACAGATGGTGTTATGCAGGGGGATACGAAAAGAGGGGGAAATAACCGATCCCAGGGGCAAAGAACCCAATATTCAGAAGGAAACGGTTATGAGAGTGGTGATTACAACACTAAGAGGAGAGATGCAAGGAGCTATAACTGTAAATCGTGTAAAAGGAACCACCCAGGGAGGGACTGTGCAGGAGAACTGGTTACCTGCTATAACTGTGGTAAGCTGGGACACCGTGCCTATGAGTGCTACCAGCCGAGGCAACAACCGAGTCAGAGTCAAGGGAGTTATACCCATCATTCGGGTGCCAACAACATAACTCTGGGGAATGGGCAGCAAGGGAGCTGGAATCGCCAATCAAACTATAACCCGAGAACAAGTAGTGTGAACCAACCTACCGAAACACCGGCAACTGCTCCATCCACCAGTGGTACACAGGGAGGAAACAAGACGAATGGGAAACTATATGCTATGAGGAAACAAACTGCTGAGGAGGAAGGACCTGTTGTCACAGGTATTTTCTAGTTAAATTTGCCGCTTCTTTTGCATTGTTTGAGTTAGGGAAACCATTCTCTCGTACCTGGTAGCCATGTGTCATCCTTGGGGGTTAAAGTCGTTGGATAATATTGTGAACGATATCGTGCCCCGTTAGGAGTGTCAGTTAGACGTACTTGAGTCTCTCTTGGTCTGTCTTTAGTAAATAGGGAGTTAGACTTATTTACCTGTAGACTTCACAGAATAAACGTTAGATGATTTTGTTGTAATCTTGGAGACAAACTAGTTGGGCAAGTATAAGGCTCGGGTTGAATGTCGCTTGAAGAATGTTTCGCTTTTAGGACCCAAGAAACCTCGGGCGTGCTACAGAGAGTTTAGAGTAAAACCCATAGGGCAGTTGACATCATGTCACACCCTGTGTGTTCTGACTCATGCTTTAAATTACTAAGTAGTATTACCTTATCTCATGTTTTACCGATCCATATGCATGATTAGAATTGGTGTTATGTGAACAATAGACCTAATAGAGAATATGATAGATCGGTTTAGAGTGTGAGAGTCAATGGGTTAGGTTGTTACGTTAATGTTGGTGCCCTGAACTTCGGGACGAAGTTCCTTATATGGAGGGTAGATTGTAATATCTCGTCCTGGTTATCCACATTATGTTAGTTTGGTGATTGAGCGATCGGTCAGTGATTAGTTAGTCGGTCAGGTTGGTATAGTTAGTCGTTCTGTAGTAGGAGGTGAACTTCGGGACGAAGTTCCTTATAAGGAGGGTAGATTGTAATACCCGTGATTCATAATAAGTCATACCGTAAGTCAAGTTGAGTCGAGACGGTAAAGTCAGTCTAGCGTTAAGTCAAACCCGTATAAATAACCGAGCACACAAGTTAACCCGAGATGTATTGGGCCCTGACCAACAAGTCGTATTATAACCCACACACTACATTACTAAGCCTAGTAGCTTAGCCTACATCCCTAATTAATATATTAAAACCTATCCTAAGCTTACACCCTAAGTATAATACATTGAAAACCTACGCCCTCTTGTTTTAATTCCTAGATCAGACACACCCTAGCATACTCATCTCAGTTTCACCGTATCAAAGGGAAGGAGAAGGAGCACACTATAAGTATACGCACCGTACACGCACGCAACTATAGGTATGCTCACATGTCTCTTTCTATTTTAGCGTCGTTAAAAAGATTTCGAGGTCGTATTGTTACAGCGTTGTATTACGTGGTGGTCGTAGTCGGATTATGCTATTGTCGGGATGTCGGCATAGTCGGTTGTGTCGGCATAGTGTTGATTGTCGGGAAGAATGATCGAATCGGCTATCCTTGTATTTGCTGCGTATCGTTAGTCGATCAAAATGAAAGTCAGGTCATGGTTAGTTAGGCATAGTTACTTATGCATCGTTATGTATCGTTATTTGTTGCGACTTAATTAAGTTGGTATCGGTCACATATTAATATGTTAAGACTAAGTCGGTAACGAGTTTCGATTTATAATTAAATACGTTAGGATCGATATTGATTAAGGTATATAATATTTTATTAGGTCCAGACTTCGTAGAGTTTTCGTGGTGAACTGTGCTACCGAAGCTGTGTGAATTGCTGATTAGGTAAGGTTTAACCTTACAGAGGTATTATTGTGTAGAATGATAGAATATGTTGAGCATGAATGATATGAATGACATTATGATAGCCTGTATCCATTATGATGATATTATGATGAGACATTGTGATGAATTGAGATGTGAGATTTTAATACAGAGTATGATATGAGGCTACGGCCGCGTTGGTGTCTGCGGACCCACGCATGGAATGTGAAGGTTACCTAGAAAAGTAACCTAGGTTCGGTTGATCTCGAACTTGCCTGTTTATTCGCCTCCTTTGGGTCGGCCTTAGGAGGGATGTGCACATTAATGAATACGGGACCCCTGTTAGTATTGTGGTTTCTATGTGGAAACTGAGTTTGGAGAATTGAGATTGAGATCATGAGATTTTGATTACGATATCGTTGTATTATCGTGATTGTGTATTGGTGTTAGATTTGTCTATCGCATACTCAACTGTTTAATTAACGAGCTGTATGATTATTCCTTACTCAGCTTTGCTGACTTTGTTTTCCTTGTCTAAATTGTACCCTATTTTATCGGGGGCCTGTGATGATCCAATTGGTATTTCCTACCTTTTGGGGAGCAGCTAATCGTGCAGGTTAGATTGTGGTGTGGTGACATTACGGATGCATGAGCGGGATGGGTTGAGCGACGACACACTATACTTAGACGATTGATTAATATTATATATCGTTGCGACGTAATACTCTGATTCTAGTTTGGATTATTCCTTTTGACTTTTGGGACTTCTTTTGTAACTTGGAACAATTTGACTTGAGTTTTAAATTTCAGTATCTGGTTGGATTGATTGTGTTGGGACTACTACCTCGGGTCACACCGAGATGGTAACACCTTTATTTACTCGGGAATGTCTTGGTAAGGCTCTTGTGTAAATGGGGGTGTTACAAAGTGGTATCAGAGCGATCGATCTTGAACCTGTAATAATTGAACATAGAAATTAAAATGAACCCCGGTGATAGACCATTGGGAGCCCACTTAAAATCTCTGGTTGAGGAGACGTCCTTATACCAACCCCCGACCCTTTTGGTTTTGACCCGGTAACTCGTTGTGAGATCGAGAGAGGGTAGAATATACAGGATGGGTTCGTTGTGACGATATGAATTTTATTTTGAATTGCATGATGTTTTGAATTGAGTGGCCATTTAAGATGTGTTTCAGGGGTAAACGTTATTGTTATTATGTATTGTTATGATGTATGAGCATCAAGGCTCATGTGTATGTTGTTGTTTTGAAGTAACCATGTCAAAGGACGCAGCTACCGGTTCTACCCTAGGCACTCCGAGTGCCGAGGAAATGGCGCGCTTAAAGGCAACCAACGATGCGCTTTTGGAAGCTCTGAGAAACATCAACGCCCCGAAACCACCGGCGACAGACGCGGCCACCATCAGCGCTGCAATAGCACGCCTTCGTCCTAGTAGATATGACGGAACTGGTGGACCGTCGCAGCTAGAGAACTGGGTGAGGGAAATGAAGAAGGTGTTCCAGACCGTAAAGTGTCCGGAGCATTTGGAGCTGAATCAAGCTGCATTCTATTTGAGTGGCAAGGCCGATTTATGGTGGCACCTTAACTATGACAAGCTTATTGCAGAGCATGAGGAAGGGGATTATGGGGAGTATGCCTTTGGATGGAAGAGTCTCAGAGAAGCGCTGAGGACGGAGTTCTTTCCAGAACATATCCGTAGTGCAAAAAGGGCTGAATTTGATCGTTTCACCATGGCTGAGGACATGACTGTCGAAGACTATTACGACAAATTCATGGAGTTGGCCACATATTCTGCCGAGCTCAATCTGAGTTCTGAACTTCTGGCTTCCCGCTTCGAGAGAGGTCCGTCTGTTAGGATCCTCGAGAAGCTACCCATGGGGAATAATGCTGATGTGAAAGAGGTATACCTGAGAGCCGGGCACGCCGAGCGAATAGCTAATCGCATTAAGGAGTTGAATGGTCAGAAGGGTGAAAAGAGAAAAGCCGAAACAGATGGTGTTATGCAGGGGGATACGAAAAGAGGGGGAAATAACCGATCCCAGGGGCAAAGAACCCAATATTCAGAAGGAAACGGTTATGAGAGTGGTGATTACAACACTAAGAGGAGAGATGCAAGGAGCTATAACTGTAAATCGTGTAAAAGGAACCACCCAGGGAGGGACTGTGCAGGAGAACTGGTTACCTGCTATAACTGTGGTAAGCTGGGACACCGTGCCTATGAGTGCTACCAGCCGAGGCAACAACCGAGTCAGAGTCAAGGGAGTTATACCCATCATTCGGGTGCCAACAACATAACTCTGGGGAATGGGCAGCAAGGGAGCTGGAATCGCCAATCAAACTATAACCCGAGAACAAGTAGTGTGAACCAACCTACCGAAACACCGGCAACTGCTCCATCCACCAGTGGTACACAGGGAGGAAACAAGACGAATGGGAAACTATATGCTATGAGGAAACAAACTGCTGAGGAGGAAGGACCTGTTGTCACAGGTATTTTCTAGTTAAATTTGCCGCTTCTTTTGCATTGTTTGAGTTAGGGAAACCATTCTCTCGTACCTGGTAGCCATGTGTCATCCTTGGGGGTTAAAGTCGTTGGATAATATTGTGAACGATATCGTGCCCCGTTAGGAGTGTCAGTTAGACGTACTTGAGTCTCTCTTGGTCTGTCTTTAGTAAATAGGGAGTTAGACTTATTTACCTGTAGACTTCACAGAATAAACGTTAGATGATTTTGTTGTAATCTTGGAGACAAACTAGTTGGGCAAGTATAAGGCTCGGGTTGAATGTCGCTTGAAGAATGTTTCGCTTTTAGGACCCAAGAAACCTCGGGCGTGCTACAGAGAGTTTAGAGTAAAACCCATAGGGCAGTTGACATCATGTCACACCCTGTGTGTTCTGACTCATGCTTTAAATTACTAAGTAGTATTACCTTATCTCATGTTTTACCGATCCATATGCATGATTAGAATTGGTGTTATGTGAACAATAGACCTAATAGAGAATATGATAGATCGGTTTAGAGTGTGAGAGTCAATGGGTTAGGTTGTTACGTTAATGTTGGTGCCCTGAACTTCGGGACGAAGTTCCTTATATGGAGGGTAGATTGTAATATCTCGTCCTGGTTATCCACATTATGTTAGTTTGGTGATTGAGCGATCGGTCAGTGATTAGTTAGTCGGTCAGGTTGGTATAGTTAGTCGTTCTGTAGTAGGAGGTGAACTTCGGGACGAAGTTCCTTATAAGGAGGGTAGATTGTAATACCCGTGATTCATAATAAGTCATACCGTAAGTCAAGTTGAGTCGAGACGGTAAAGTCAGTCTAGCGTTAAGTCAAACCCGTATAAATAACCGAGCACACAAGTTAACCCGAGATGTATTGGGCCCTGACCAACAAGTCGTATTATAACCCACACACTACATTACTAAGCCTAGTAGCTTAGCCTACATCCCTAATTAATATATTAAAACCTATCCTAAGCTTACACCCTAAGTATAATACATTGAAAACCTACGCCCTCTTGTTTTAATTCCTAGATCAGACACACCCTAGCATACTCATCTCAGTTTCACCGTATCAAAGGGAAGGAGAAGGAGCACACTATAAGTATACGCACCGTACACGCACGCAACTATAGGTATGCTCACATGTCTCTTTCTATTTTAGCGTCGTTAAAAAGATTTCGAGGTCGTATTGTTACAGCGTTGTATTACGTGGTGGTCGTAGTCGGATTATGCTATTGTCGGGATGTCGGCATAGTCGGTTGTGTCGGCATAGTGTTGATTGTCGGGAAGAATGATCGAATCGGCTATCCTTGTATTTGCTGCGTATCGTTAGTCGATCAAAATGAAAGTCAGGTCATGGTTAGTTAGGCATAGTTACTTATGCATCGTTATGTATCGTTATTTGTTGCGACTTAATTAAGTTGGTATCGGTCACATATTAATATGTTAAGACTAAGTCGGTAACGAGTTTCGATTTATAATTAAATACGTTAGGATCGATATTGATTAAGGTATATAATATTTTATTAGGTCCAGACTTCGTAGAGTTTTCGTGGTGAACTGTGCTACCGAAGCTGTGTGAATTGCTGATTAGGTAAGGTTTAACCTTACAGAGGTATTATTGTGTAGAATGATAGAATATGTTGAGCATGAATGATATGAATGACATTATGATAGCCTGTATCCATTATGATGATATTATGATGAGACATTGTGATGAATTGAGATGTGAGATTTTAATACAGAGTATGATATGAGGCTACGGCCGCGTTGGTGTCTGCGGACCCACGCATGGAATGTGAAGGTTACCTAGAAAAGTAACCTAGGTTCGGTTGATCTCGAACTTGCCTGTTTATTCGCCTCCTTTGGGTCGGCCTTAGGAGGGATGTGCACATTAATGAATACGGGACCCCTGTTAGTATTGTGGTTTCTATGTGGAAACTGAGTTTGGAGAATTGAGATTGAGATCATGAGATTTTGATTACGATATCGTTGTATTATCGTGATTGTGTATTGGTGTTAGATTTGTCTATCGCATACTCAACTGTTTAATTAACGAGCTGTATGATTATTCCTTACTCAGCTTTGCTGACTTTGTTTTCCTTGTCTAAATTGTACCCTATTTTATCGGGGGCCTGTGATGATCCAATTGGTATTTCCTACCTTTTGGGGAGCAGCTAATCGTGCAGGTTAGATTGTGGTGTGGTGACATTACGGATGCATGAGCGGGATGGGTTGAGCGACGACACACTATACTTAGACGATTGATTAATATTATATATCGTTGCGACGTAATACTCTGATTCTAGTTTGGATTATTCCTTTTGACTTTTGGGACTTCTTTTGTAACTTGGAACAATTTGACTTGAGTTTTAAATTTCAGTATCTGGTTGGATTGATTGTGTTGGGACTACTACCTCGGGTCACACCGAGATGGTAACACCTTTATTTACTCGGGAATGTCTTGGTAAGGCTCTTGTGTAAATGGGGGTGTTACAAAGTGGTATCAGAGCGATCGATCTTGAACCTGTAATAATTGAACATAGAAATTAAAATGAACCCCGGTGATAGACCATTGGGAGCCCACTTAAAATCTCTGGTTGAGGAGACGTCCTTATACCAACCCCCGGCCCTTTTGGTTTTGACCCGGTAACTCGTTGTGAGATCGAGAGAGGGTAGAATATACAGGATGGGTTCGTTGTGACGATATGAATTTTATTTTGAATTGCATGATGTTTTGAATTGAGTGGCCATTTAAGATGTGTTTCAGGGGTAAACGTTATTGTTATTATGTATTGTTATGATGTATGAGCATCAAGGCTCATGTGTATGTTGTTGTTTTGAAGTAACCATGTCAAAGGACGCAGCTACCGGTTCTACCCTAGGCACTCCGAGTGCCGAGGAAATGGCGCGCTTAAAGGCAACCAACGATGCGCTTTTGGAAGCTCTGAGAAACATCAACGCCCCGAAACCACCGGCGACAGACGCGGCCACCATCAGCGCTGCAATAGCACGCCTTCGTCCTAGTAGATATGACGGAACTGGTGGACCGTCGCAGCTAGAGAACTGGGTGAGGGAAATGAAGAAGGTGTTCCAGACCGTAAAGTGTCCGGAGCATTTGGAGCTGAATCAAGCTGCATTCTATTTGAGTGGCAAGGCCGATTTATGGTGGCACCTTAACTATGACAAGCTTATTGCAGAGCATGAGGAAGGGGATTATGGGGAGTATGCCTTTGGATGGAAGAGTCTCAGAGAAGCGCTGAGGACGGAGTTCTTTCCAGAACATATCCGTAGTGCAAAAAGGGTTGAATTTGATCGTTTCACCATGGCTGAGGACATGATTGTCGAAGACTATTACGACAAATTCATGGAGTTGGCCACATATTCTGCCGAGCTCAATCTGAGTTCTGAACTTCTGGCTTCCCGCTTCGAGAGAGGTCCGTCTGTTAGGATCCTCGAGAAGCTACCCATGGGGAATAATGCTGATGTGAAAGAGGTATACCTGAGAGCCGGGCACGCCGAGCGAATAGCTAATCGCATTAAGGAGTTGAATGGTCAGAAGGGTGAAAAGAGAAAAGCCGAAACAGATGGTGTTATGCAGGGGGATACGAAAAGAGGGGGAAATAACCGATCCCAGGGGCAAAGAACCCAATATTCAGAAGGAAACGGTTATGAGAGTGGTGATTACAACACTAAGAGGAGAGATGCAAGGAGCTATAACTGTAAATCGTGTAAAAGGAACCACCCAGGGAGGGACTGTGCAGGAGAACTGGTTACCTGCTATAACTGTGGTAAGCTGGGACACCGTGCCTATGAGTGCTACCAGCCGAGGCAACAACCGAGTCAGAGTCAAGGGAGTTATACCCATCATTCGGGTGCCAACAACATAACTCTGGGGAATGGGCAGCAAGGGAGCTGGAATCGCCAATCAAACTATAACCCGAGAACAAGTAGTGTGAACCAACCTACCGAAACACCGGCAACTGCTCCATCCACCAGTGGTACACAGGGAGGAAACAAGACGAATGGGAAACTATATGCTATGAGGAAACAAACTGCTGAGGAGGAAGGACCTGTTGTCACAGGTATTTTCTAGTTAAATTTGCCGCTTCTTTTGCATTGTTTGAGTTAGGGAAACCATTCTCTCGTACCTGGTAGCCATGTGTCATCCTTGGGGGTTAAAGTCGTTGGATAATATTGTGAACGATATCGTGCCCCGTTAGGAGTGTCAGTTAGACGTACTTGAGTCTCTCTTGGTCTGTCTTTAGTAAATAGGGAGTTAGACTTATTTACCTGTAGACTTCACAGAATAAACGTTAGATGATTTTGTTGTAATCTTGGAGACAAACTAGTTGGGCAAGTATAAGGCTCGGGTTGAATGTCGCTTGAAGAATGTTTCGCTTTTAGGACCCAAGAAACCTCGGGCGTGCTACAGAGAGTTTAGAGTAAAACCCATAGGGCAGTTGACATCATGTCACACCCTGTGTGTTCTGACTCATGCTTTAAATTACTAAGTAGTATTACCTTATCTCATGTTTTACCGATCCATATGCATGATTAGAATTGGTGTTATGTGAACAATAGACCTAATAGAGAATATGATAGATCGGTTTAGAGTGTGAGAGTCAATGGGTTAGGTTGTTACGTTAATGTTGGTGCCCTGAACTTCGGGACGAAGTTCCTTATATGGAGGGTAGATTGTAATATCTCGTCCTGGTTATCCACATTATGTTAGTTTGGTGATTGAGCGATCGGTCAGTGATTAGTTAGTCGGTCAGGTTGGTATAGTTAGTCGTTCTGTAGTAGGAGGTGAACTTCGGGACGAAGTTCCTTATAAGGAGGGTAGATTGTAATACCCGTGATTCATAATAAGTCATACCGTAAGTCAAGTTGAGTCGAGACGGTAAAGTCAGTCTAGCGTTAAGTCAAACCCGTATAAATAACCGAGCACACAAGTTAACCCGAGATGTATTGGGCCCTGACCAACAAGTCGTATTATAACCCACACACTACATTACTAAGCCTAGTAGCTTAGCCTACATCCCTAATTAATATATTAAAACCTATCCTAAGCTTACACCCTAAGTATAATACATTGAAAACCTACGCCCTCTTGTTTTAATTCCTAGATCAGACACACCCTAGCATACTCATCTCAGTTTCACCGTATCAAAGGGAAGGAGAAGGAGCACACTATAAGTATACGCACCGTACACGCACGCAACTATAGGTATGCTCACATGTCTCTTTCTATTTTAGCGTCGTTAAAAAGATTTCGAGGTCGTATTGTTACAGCGTTGTATTACGTGGTGGTCGTAGTCGGATTATGCTATTGTCGGGATGTCGGCATAGTCGGTTGTGTCGGCATAGTGTTGATTGTCGGGAAGAATGATCGAATCGGCTATCCTTGTATTTGCTGCGTATCGTTAGTCGATCAAAATGAAAGTCAGGTCATGGTTAGTTAGGCATAGTTACTTATGCATCGTTATGTATCGTTATTTGTTGCGACTTAATTAAGTTGGTATCGGTCACATATTAATATGTTAAGACTAAGTCGGTAACGAGTTTCGATTTATAATTAAATACGTTAGGATCGATATTGATTAAGGTATATAATATTTTATTAGGTCCAGACTTCGTAGAGTTTTCGTGGTGAACTGTGCTACCGAAGCTGTGTGAATTGCTGATTAGGTAAGGTTTAACCTTACAGAGGTATTATTGTGTAGAATGATAGAATATGTTGAGCATGAATGATATGAATGACATTATGATAGCCTGTATCCATTATGATGATATTATGATGAGACATTGTGATGAATTGAGATGTGAGATTTTAATACAGAGTATGATATGAGGCTACGGCCGCGTTGGTGTCTGCGGACCCACGCATGGAATGTGAAGGTTACCTAGAAAAGTAACCTAGGTTCGGTTGATCTCGAACTTGCCTGTTTATTCGCCTCCTTTGGGTCGGCCTTAGGAGGGATGTGCACATTAATGAATACGGGACCCCTGTTAGTATTGTGGTTTCTATGTGGAAACTGAGTTTGGAGAATTGAGATTGAGATCATGAGATTTTGATTACGATATCGTTGTATTATCGTGATTGTGTATTGGTGTTAGATTTGTCTATCGCATACTCAACTGTTTAATTAACGAGCTGTATGATTATTCCTTACTCAGCTTTGCTGACTTTGTTTTCCTTGTCTAAATTGTACCCTATTTTATCGGGGGCCTGTGATGATCCAATTGGTATTTCCTACCTTTTGGGGAGCAGCTAATCGTGCAGGTTAGATTGTGGTGTGGTGACATTACGGATGCATGAGCGGGATGGGTTGAGCGACGACACACTATACTTAGACGATTGATTAATATTATATATCGTTGCGACGTAATACTCTGATTCTAGTTTGGATTATTCCTTTTGACTTTTGGGACTTCTTTTGTAACTTGGAACAATTTGACTTGAGTTTTAAATTTCAGTATCTGGTTGGATTGATTGTGTTGGGACTACTACCTCGGGTCACACCGAGATGGTAACACCTTTATTTACTCGGGAATGTCTTGGTAAGGCTCTTGTGTAAATGGGGGTGTTACAAAATCTCATGTGAAACGATTTCAAGTCACAAAGTCACGTTAGTTAGTTGTTATTGAATAATTAACAAGGGTATGTCACGTGTAAAATTGTTTTATAAACGAGTTTCTATACCAATTCGATATAGTTATGGTTAAACATACCGTACGTGAATTATTTAAATATAACATCGACTTTATAGTCACTAAAACTGAAAAAAAAATGTCACGAGTTTTTATAAAATTGTTTTACAAACGAGTTTCCATAGAAAATGGTTTTACGTGTAAAGTTGTTTTATATAAAGAGTTTAATTTCAATAACCAATTCAATATAGTTATATATGTATTATGCTTAAACATGTATAGTACGCAAATTATTTAAATATAACATCGACTTTATAGTCACTAAAATTGAGAAAAAAAATGTCACGAATTTTTATAAAATTGTTATATAAACGGGTTTCCATAGAAAATGGTTTTACGTGTAAAACTGTTTTATAAACGAGTTTAATTTCAATAACCAATTCAATAAAGTTATATATATTATGCTTAAACATATATCGTACGTGAATTATTTAAATATATAGCATCGACTTTATAGTCACTAAAATTGAAAAATAATGTCACAATTTTTTATAAAATTGTTTTATAATCGAGTTTCCATAGAAAATGGTTTTACGTGTAAAACTGTTTTATAAACGAGTTTAATTTCAATAACCAATTCAATATAGTTATATCATGCTTAAACATATATCATACTCGAATTATTTAAATATAACATCGACTTTATACTCGCTAAAATTGAAAAATATTGTCACGAGTTTTTATAAAATTGTTTTATAAACGAGTTTAATTTCAATAACCAATTCAATATATTTATATTATGCTTAAACATATATATCGTACGTAAATTATTTAAATATAACATCGACTTTATAGTCACTTAAATTGAAAAATAATAGCGTCACGAATTTATATTCAAATCTCCTTAATTAAAAACGTCTATGACGACGACTTCGTCTTGGTATAACTTTTATTTCCGGCCGTAACACTCCCATTTTGTTGAACCCCGTCGAAATTAATATTTTTTCCCGAATCATTAACAGTCGAATTATTATAAACGGCCCCAACGTGATTCTCGACTATAATCATATTTCCACCACCTCGATTTTCATCCTCTTTATTCTTCGGACAATTAGCCAACGCGTGATGAGGCTTCATAGGAATAACCTGAATGGCCGAGTCCCTTTCCACTTGATTAATTGTCCAATATAACTCAGGTTTCGTACTTAAATTAATATAACTGTAGTCAACGTCGACTTGACCATACTCTGTCGCACACATGTAAAACCCTGCGACCGTCAGTCTGACAGCCCCACCGGACAACTCAGTCGACCCAAACCAGTCGTAGGTCCACCCAGCGAAACAAAACGTTAAATACTCTGTAAGAGGATTATCCTGACCCAAGTCTCTCGAAAAAATACCTTTATGGACTGTGGCCAAGTGTCGTCCATAACAACTGATAAATCTAAGGGATCTGACGCGAGTTCCCATTTTTCGACGCAGTGTCCATAGACAATTTTGAGGTAATTTTTTTGAGTCGCAGACGTTTTGTAGGATTATGGATTTTTGATCGGGGCATGCGGCCACGTACGTGCCATATAGGTGACTTTTGATCGTCACAATTGAATTATCGGGTGGGATTTTTAACATGGGTCGTCGATAAATTTAAAAATTAAATATGAAGAATTTCGAGGTTTTTTTTCGAGAGATTTGATTTTATATATATGGTGAATTTCGAGGGTTTTCGTTTGTTGTGATTTTTCTTCGAGAGCTTTAATAATACTTCGTAATATATATTGTGAATTTTGAGGTTTTTCGATCGTTACATTATGATTTTTTTTTTCGAGAGATTTATTTAATTATATATAAGGTGAATTTTGAGGGTTTTTTCGTTTGTTGTGATTTTTTTTTCGAGAGGTAGTGGGTGATTTATAAAAAAAATATAGTTCGATAAAAGAATATAATGTCATTTATCGAATCTTTTTTTTTGTGTGTAACTATATATATATATCCACTTTATGTGTTGAACACTCGTTAAATAATCGAACAAATCTTATGATTAAAGTCTCGAAGATGCTTAATAGTTATGTTACATCAACGTGGTCACGTAAAGAATCAAATGTCATTTTTCGTACGAATGTTACATTTCCTCGACCATTCAATTGATATACGAAATTATTCCTCGAATTTTTATTTATTATTGTCCCATTATTTTAGGAATATATGTAAAGCGTATTTTATTGAAATGAGATAATAACTAAAAACAGAGGCAGTATATGTTTCTCAAATTATTCAATGGTTTTTTTTATTTTTTATTTTTTTTATTTTAGACGAGGGAACTCGCAGCTGCTATCTTTTTTTTAATGGTTATTTGATATTGGTACGAGCATATATTCATTACATTATTCATTCACTTTTTTATTTTTATTTTTATTTTTTTAAGTTCTGTTTGGTCGTTTACGCGTCAGATGAATCACGTTGTGGCTCCAAGTCTATAGTATTAGCAAATCAACGCGAAATAATTACAATCCATAAATTCGAACAAAACTTCAACAACCCAAACCCGTTTGACAAATCTTTTTTTTTTTTTTTTTTCGGTGAAACCCTTTTGACAAATCTACGTAAACCAATCACGTAGTATTACTAACGCATTGACAACAATAAAGTCTTTTTTATCGATTTTTTTAATATGTGTCATGTGCACACGTTAATATATTAATTAAAATAAGAATCACGAAAATATTATCACGATAAATTGATACATTACCATATATTTACCATATTTACGCAACACTATCGTGATTATTTTTTTAATTAACATATTAACGTGTTTCTACTGGATACACGTAATAAAATATCATTTTTTTAATAGTTATCATTTTCAAAACAATTTTGTGCACTTGCATGGATATTTCCTCTCTTGCATTTTACTTCTTTGGATTTATTTGATTTATTTAATTTAATTAATTTCCTAGTGCTTTGACAATTACCCCATTTTCCCAATTTTTTTTTATTTTGTCTTTTTTCCACTTTCCCTTTATTTTATTTTCCCATCATTTTCCCTTTATTTATTTTCATTCATACATTTTTAATTTTTAGTTCATACCCAAAAAAACAATTTTTTTTCTTTTCCAAAAACAAAAAATCATCATCAAGGTAAGAATTTTTATCTTTTTTTTTACTCGGGTCGGTTCAGTATAATTTTAATCAGTGGCGAAATTAAAGGGTCGGTAAAAAAGATAAAATCGATTTGGACTTTTTTTTTTTCGAGTTTACCTTATGACATTAATTTTGTGTCTTAACCCCTTTTTTTACCATGAATTCAGGTTAATTAATTTAATTTAATTTAATTTGTTCTAATTTCTTACTGAATGATTTTAATTTGTTTTTCTAGCAATTGGGTTTTACTTAAAGTTCAATACTTTGACTATAATTTCATCTGTGGGGTATAATTGTAGACTAATTCCATAAATTAATCGCAAAAGCAAAAATTATTGATTTTGGTTGAAAAATAGCACTAATTTCACATGGGGGTTTGCATTATTATACTCACTGTTCATGTTTTTGCTTAATTTGTACAGTAATTGGGTTTTATTTTCTTAGTAATCGATATGATAGAATTTGCTCTTAATGATTCACGATTCGCTAATCCGGTAATAACCCTTGTTTTTTAATCACTTGTTTTTTTTTTGTATTCTAGACTTGTTACTCAAACTCTTCTGCAAGGAGTCGTGTCTCACACTCTCACATGGTGTCACTTGTTAGAGTGTCGGACACGGTTATTTTGGGGGAAATTTTAGGGTTTTTCTGGGTCTAAATTGAATATCAAAGTATCCTATTCCTTGTTGTAGGATTGTTATGCATAAACTTTTGAATGCTTGTGTTCTGTATTCTACAGTTGCTGTTGGACTGTCATTAATAAACTATTGAATGCTTGTGAGGTCTCCTGTCCGACACGGTTATTTTGGGCAAAATTTTCATTTTTTTAAGTCCTAAATCGAAGTATGAAAGTGTCATATCGGTGTCTGGCACACGACATGACACCCAAGTGAAGTATCAAAGTGACGTGACATGGGTTTCCTGTATTTTAATACTTGTTGCAGGATTGTTATGAATAAACTATTGAATGCTTGCGATGTGAGGTCTCCTGTCCGACACGGCTATTTTGGGCAAAATTTTCATTTTTTTGGTTCTAAATCGAAGCATGAAAGTGTCGTATCGGTGTCTGGCACACGACACGACACCCAAGTGAAGTATCAAAGTAACGTGACATGGGTTTCCTGTATTTTATACTGTACTTGTTGCAGGATCGTTATGAATAAACTATTGAATGCTTGCGACACACGGCTATTTTGGGCAAAATTTTCATTTTTTTGGGTCTAAATCGAAGTATGAAAGTGTCATATCGGTGTCTGGCACATGACACGGCACCCAAGTGAAGTATCAAAGTGACGTGACATAGGTTTCCTGTATTGAGTATAATGTACTTGTTGCAGGATTGTTATGAATAAACTATTGAATGCTTGTTTTCTGTATTCAAGAGTTGCTGTTGGACTGTCATTAATAAATAAACTATTGAATGCTTGTTTATTTTTAGTAGCTGGTAATCTAATGCTGATGTACTGATGTTCCCTTTTGGTTAGTCCACATTTGACTATCTTAGACGAGTTGTCGATTTAGCCATTACTTTACTCAACGACCGCGTAGTGTGAATGAATGAAAACCCGGGTTGAAAGTTGCCCATTAATTTAGTATTCTTGGTTAATTTTGTAGATCTGTTATAAATTGCGGGTTGTTGAACTCCGTTGAAAACGCTGGTTTTTGACAGATCGGGAAAATGGGAGGATGTGTTTCAACTAGTAGTGTAAGTAGCTATGGAGATGAGGAGAAGAACTCGCCATTGTCATGTTGTTCAGGGATGATGATGATAACCCACGGTCGAAAGACCAGTACCTATTCCGACCATGTTACTGCAGTACAGCATTTATCATCCATACCTAACCGGATCTTTAGGAACGGGAAGAGTCGCAGTTCTTGTATATTCACTCTGCAGGGTCGGAAAGGGGTCAACCAAGATGCCATGATCGTGTGGGAGGTATGTATCATCACTTTTTATTATGTTTTCATGGATCGTGTGGGAGGTCTGATTGAGAGTTCTTACCACTTGAGCTAACTGTGAAATCCCCGTCGTTGAAAAACATGAATTGCAGGATTTTATAGCGAAGGATGTAACGTTCTGTGGCGTGTTTGATGGACACGGGCCACAAGGGCATCTCGTCGCACAGTTAGTGAGGGATGCATTACCCTTGAAACTGGTCTCGTTCTTGAACGACTCTCGTGATGAAGTTGTTGTGGAGAATGAGGGTTCGGTCGAGGGTAAGTTGTGTTCATTGTGGAGGGATGCTTTTCTCAAGTCTTACAAGGAGATGGATAAAGATTTGATATCTTCACAACCTAAGTTGGATTGCTATTGCAGTGGAAGTACTGCTGTTACTATTGTAAAACAGGTACAAAAAAAAAATCACTTTTTACCGCGTCATCCTCTTTTTACCGCATCACTTTTTGCCCCATCATTTGTTAGGCCTTGTTCTATTCTTTCCGATTGCGTCTGGCTTAACTCAACTGAATTGAACTGAATGTGAATGGGCGGAACTGAACTTAACTGGTGAGTCTGAACTTAACTGGTGAGTAAGAGTAATATCATCACAGTAAATGTTTTTTTACCATGCCATCCTCTTTTATTGCTTATTACCCGGTCTGGCTGAATTCAACTGAATTGATCTGAATGGGCGAAACTAAACTTAACTGGTGAGTAAGAGTAATATTGTTGCAGTAAATGTTTTTTTACCGCGCCATCCTCTTTTTATTGCTTATTATCCGTCTGGCTGAATTGAACTGAATGGGCGGAACTGAACTTAACGGGTGAGTAAGTAATATCGTTGCAGTAAATGTTTTTTTACCGCGCCATCCTCTTTTTACTGCGTATTACCCGATAATTTGTGGGTGTCTCGACTCTCGAGCATTGGGTCTAGCTGAAGTGAACTGACTGAAGTGAATGTGCGGAACTAAAATGAACTGAACTGGTGACTGGTGAGTAATAACGATGTTGGTTTTCAGGGACCGAATCTGTTCATTGGAAACATAGGTGATTCACGAGCAATCATGGCAACAAAAGACAGCAACAATGCTCTGAAAGCGATTCAGTTGACAGTCGATCTCAAGCCAGATTTGCCCAGTAAGTGCAAAATACATTATCTCTCAAACTTTTTCCCGTTATTTTCGTTTAATGATTAAAACGGGATTGTAGGGGAAGCGGAGAGGATAAAACGGTGTAAGGGCCGTGTGTTTGCATTGCAAGACGAGCCTGAAGTTTCTCGTGTTTGGCTTCCGTTTGATGATGCTCCTGGTTTAGCCATGGCTCGAGCTTTTGGCGATTTCTGTGTCAAGGACTATGGTGTTATCTCGGTTCCCGAGTTTTCACACGCCACCCTCACGGAACGAGATCAGTTCATCGTCATGGCCTCTGACGGGGTAAGCGACTAATACTTCCTCGAAAAAAAAAAGAAAAAAAACGGTCTTGAAATTCGTGTCTTACATTTTGTCGATTTGTCTCACTTGGGTGTTCAAGATCCGATCCATACCCCCAAACCGGACCGACCGGACCAGATTGGATTTGGTCCGGTCTCCGGGTCAGCAAAAGATTGGTGACCCGTCTCTGGTCCGGTCCAGGCATTAGCAAAAAAAATTGAAAAAAAAAAAAAAAAAAAAAAAACGGTCGGGTCGGGTCGGGTCCAAACCCTGAAAGCCCGTTTTTAAGGGTTCGGGTCAAGTTGCCCGGTTTATTTCAAAATCGTGCCTTACATTTTGTCGATTTGTGGCAGATTTGGGATGTTTTGAGCAACGAGGAAGTTATCGAAATAATATCGAAAGTTCCATCCCGGGCTTCGGCCGCACGTGTATTGGTCGAATCGGCTTCTCGAGAGTGGAAACTGAAGTACCCGACATCAAAGGCAGACGATTGTGCCGTCGTGTGTTTATTTTTGGACGGAAAAACGGAGTTAGAGTCGACCACCGTCCAAAGTAGTACTTATCATTCGGGTGCACCGGTCGAGTCCGAAGATCAAAATTGGTCGGGTTTGGAAGGCGTGACTCGGGTCAATTCTATCATTCACCTCCCTAGATTCTCGCCTTCTCGAGGGACCGAGAACAACCCGTTTCATGATTAATGACTCGGGTCATACCCGTTTGTGTCGCCCGTGGTCGTGACCGTGTTAGGTCAAATGACGTCAACTTCGACCATTAATTTCTCTAACGACGAATTGAAGTGATATTATCGTTTTGAATCATCGGTCGGAGTTGACATTGTTTGACCGGCTTCGGCCGAGCACTCGATCTTATATGTGCATCATCGAATGTAAAGAGATTCGTAGTATTAAGTATGTTACGTAATTCGTGTCCATTGATGTCATTTTCCGAGTTTCTCGTCCCTCTCGATTTTTCGACTTTGTCCGAGTCTTACCAATTTGGGTTCAATTGATCAATTCACTTGAATCGAGTCAATTTGTATCGGGTAATTCTCGGGTCAACAATTAATGACGATTAGCAAAATTACTTGTTATTGGGTCGGAATATCCGACCCAAGTCGAACCTCGGGATTATCCCGTCACATTCGAGTCGACTTTCGATCTCAACTCATCCATTCCGAGTTTAAGTTATCCATTCGGTCTGTCTTTTTAAACAAATGACTGAAACACAGCGAGATTTTCGCATCACATTTGAGTCGACTTTCAATCTCAACTCATCCATACCGAGTTTAAGTTATCCATTCAGTCTGTATTTTTAAACAAATGACCGAAACAGAGCGAGATTTTTCCCGTCACATTCGAGTCGAGAGTCGACTTTCTATCTCGAGTCTCGACTCATCAATCGAATCCGTCTTATCCAATTCTCATTCCACCGATTATAAATAAATGATCGAGACTAAACGAGTAACTAATCATCGTAATTATCCGAAAAAAATAACTAATTAATTCCTCTATATGGATTAGCATTCCACGTCGACTACAGCACAAGAACAAGTGCGTACTGATAATCATCATCAGTTCATCGCAAACCTGAAAAAATCGATTGAAGAAAAATGTTTCGATTGATTTCGAAGAAATTATCAAGAACAAGCTCATCATCAGTGGATTCATGGCGGAAATTAACATTAGTATCAGTAAATCAATGTCAATCGACAAGAGAAATGTGTTCCGGAGTTCTTGAAGATAGTGTCGATCGAAGTTCCGATGCTTTTACTCGTAATTCTCTGGTTATGCAGGATTTACTCGCAAATCTTCATTCTAACATTAATAAGGTTTGCGATTTTGATTTAATTCTTCTATTTTTGGTTGAATTTATGATGTTTTTAGTGAGATTTTGCGTAATTTTGGGTGATTTTTGTATACGATATGGTTGATTATGTTCGGAAGTACTCGTTAATTAGATTTTCGGTTGATTGAAGTATAATTCTTCTGTTTTTAGTTGAATTTAAGATGATTTTAGTGAGATTTTGCGTAATTTTGGGTGATTTTTTTATACGATATCGTTGATTATGTTCGTAAGTACTCGTAACTAGGTTTGCGATTGATTGGAGTATAATATTTCGGTTTTTAGCCGAATTAAGATGATTTTTGGTGAGATTTTGCGTAATTTGGGGGTGATTTTTGTATACAATATCGTTGATTATGTTCGTAAGTACTCGTTAACTAGGTTTTCGATTGATTGAAGTATAATTTTTCGGTTTTCAGCCGAATTAAGATGATTTTTGGTGAGATTTTGCGTAATTTGGGGGTGATTTCTGTATACGATATGGTTGATTTTGTTCCTAAGTACTCGTTAACTAGGTTTTCGATTGATTGAAGTATAATTTTTCAGTTTTTAGCCGAATTAAGATGATTTTTGGTGAGATTTTGCGTAATTTGGGGGTGATTTTTGTATACGGTATGATTGAATGAGTGATTATGTTCGTAAGTACACGTTAACTAGGTTTGCGATTGATTGGAGTATAATTCTTCTGTTTTTTAGCTGAATTAAGATAGTTTTTGGTATGAATTCGCGCGATTTAGTGTGATTATTGTATAAGATATGGTTGATTAGTACAGGCTAATTAGGTTTCCGATTTCGTATGATTATTCTTCTGTTTTAGCTGAATTAAGATTGTTTGTGGTATGAATGTACGTTATGAATTTGCGTTATTTGGCTTGATTGTTGTATAAGAGATAGTTTCAGGCTTCTGATTTCGTATAATTCTTCTGTTTTTAGCTGAATTAAGACGAATTATGGTGTGAATTTGCTTAATTTGATGTGTTTGTTGTGTACGATATGGTTGATAATGCTCACAATTTATTAAGTTACGATGATTCGCATCAACCAGGTTTCCAGTTTCGTATAATTCTTCGTTTTATTAGGTTAATTAAATTGATCTGTGGTATGAATTTCGCGCAATTTTGTAGGATTGTTGTATAAAGATATGGTTGATTGTGCTCGTAGGTGCTAAGTGGAGGAGGAGATGAATCCGTGAAGAGGAATAGAAGTAGGAATAAGCTTCTTCCTAGAGAGAGGATTGAACGGATTATTGATCCCGGTTCTTCTTTTCTTGAACTTTCTCAGGTGAACCCATTGTTCGATTGTTTCAGCTTATCCGATTTCTTAGGGTTTCCCCGGAGTTCAATTAATTGATTACTCTATTTGATTAGTGAGTTGATAGAAACATTGACTGTGTTTTGTTGACTAAAATTGGAAGTAGTTGAGTAATCATTTCAGTGATCGAGACCGTCTTAAACTTAAAATGGTCTCTTTTCATGCTATGTGGTTTGTTTCATCACAAATTCTTACTTGTGACGGCCATATCCGTCACAAGTGTGCGACGGGTCAAATACTACCCATGTGGATAGATAAGACAAAAGCAAAATGTCTACCCATGTTTTGTCCTATCTCCCACATGGGTAGTATTTGGCCCGTCGCAGGCTTGTCCGTCACAAGCAAGACTTGCTGTTGTTTCATACTGGCAAAAATAACCACGTCCTAAGTTGAAGATGGTCTTAAGTACAACTAACTCGTGAATTTCGGATTACCCATGGTATGAACATCAGTATGGTTAGACAGTGATGCTTGTGAATTTAATCAGTTTACCTGATGTTATTGACTGATTGAGCTGGAATTTCGCCAAGAACATCATGGTTTTTTATTTATTTATTATTTTTTTATTGGTGATGACTTTACGATTTCGGATAGTGATTCATGTTAACTTACCCCAAATCTTTTTGGGGTCAAGACTCTCATGTTGTTACCCAAAATTAATTAGTGCTTTCAAATTGATTTTGAAACGGTATTTTATTATTATTCCTTTTCTTTGTTTGCTTTTATTTTTTATTTGTTTTGGGTCTGATTCATGTTAGCCGACCCCAAATCTTTTGGGATTAAGGCTCTGATGTTGTTGTTGTTGTTTGTGTAAGACACTGACACTGACACTTGACATGGACACATTCACACATCGCACATGTGAAGAATAGTGAGGTGAATATCATGGAAAGCGTTTCTCTTGAATATATGTACATAAATAGACTTGACGTACCTCAATCATAATTCTATCAGCTTGCAGGCTATGAACTGTACGAAGAAAACCTTCCATCGGGTGGAATAGTTACGGGGATTGGACCGGTTCATGGCAAACTTTGTATGTTTGTGGCTAATGATCCAACAGTCAAGGGAGGAACCTATTTCCCTATCACAGTGAAGAAACATTTGAGAGCACAAGAAATCGCTGCTCAATGCAAGTTACCATGCTTGTATCTTGTCGATAGTGGTGGTGCTTTTCTTCCAAAACAAGCTGAAGTATTTCCCGACAAGGAGAATTTCGGCAGAATCTTTTACAATCAAGCCACAATGTCTGCTCAAGGCATACCTCAAATCGCTCTGGTTTTGGGCTCGTGTACTGCCGGGGGTGCTTACATACCTGCAATGGCCGATGAAAGTGTCATGGTAAAAGGAAACGGAACAATATTTCTAGCTGGACCACCACTCGTAAAGGTTAATGATCTGGCATCCGTAAATGCTTGTATCCAGTAAATTCATGCTTTCTTATTACCTGGTTCTAATGTGTGCATGCGTGTGTGATTATCGAACCAGGCTGCCACTGGTGAGGAAATATCTGCAGAAGATTTAGGCGGTGCCAAGGTTCATTGCAAGATATCAGGAGTATCTGATTACTTTGCTGAAAGTACGTTACAATTACGTCTCTTATATTTTATCTTTATTGTATATATGTCGGGACTCGGGAGATGATGACGAATCTCCTTCGTCTAGCAATGACTTTCGATACAGTGTACTGAAATCTAAAAGCAATCGTTTAGGAGCATTTACCAGATGTGTATTTGGAGCATGGACACGTGCATATTTGGCTTAATATGAGGCGTTGAAGTGTGATACCCTTTGTCCAAGGGGTTATCGTGTTTTCTTTTCAGCATATCGTAGTTATGATTTTGTTCGTATCTCATTGCAGATGAATTGCATGCACTGGATATTGGTCGGAAGATTGTGAAGAACTTATATAAGGCTGGAGGAGGAGGAGAATATCTTGGTGTCTCGCATCATACGGAAGCTGAACCAGAAGAACCGCTATACGATGTGGAAGAGCTTCGGTCTATTGCTCCAATAGATCACAAACAGCAATTTGATGTTCGATCTGTCATTGCTCGAATCGTCGACGGAAGTGAATTTGATGAATTCAAGAAACTGTATGGCACTGTGAGTCCCATAAACACTACTGCGCTTCCAAAAATGTTCCTATTTTATTTATTTTTCTGATTAATTGCTGTGTTGGCATTCTTGCAGACACTTGTTACCGGTTTTGCGAGGGTATATGGAAAACCGGTAGGCATCATTGGAAATAACGGAGTATTATTTCATGAATCCGCTCTCAAAGGGGCCCACTTCATCGAACTATGCGCCCAGCGTGGCATTCCTTTGGTTTTCCTTCAGAACATTACTGGTTTTATGGTGCGACATTTTTTTTGTCGGCATATATTAGTAGATTTTTTTTTTGCAAAGGTGGTTTATATTTGTGAACAACTAATCTCGTGAGCTTTGACAGGTCGGGTCCAAAGCCGAAGCCAATGGCATAGCTAAAGCTGGTGCGAAAATGGTCATGGCCGTCGCTTGCGCAAAGGTTAGTTATGCAAACCGAGTTCTCTATCAACCGGCCGTGTCGTAGAACTGGAAATTCTTGATGCGGAAAATTCTGAAATTTTGCTTTCGTCAGGTTCCTAAAATCACTATTATTATCGGTGGAA
Organism: Agrostemma githago; assembly: GCA_958450325.1. Taxonomy (NCBI): domain Eukaryota; kingdom Viridiplantae; phylum Streptophyta; class Magnoliopsida; order Caryophyllales; family Caryophyllaceae; genus Agrostemma; species Agrostemma githago. Next base: position 1,105,235 of record OY288253.1, on the reverse strand, counting down.
GTTTTGGCGCTGGAAACTACGCTATGTGTGGGCGCGCGTACAGTCCAAATTTTATGTTCTTTTGGCCAAACGCTAGAATATCGATAATGGGAGGGGCTCAGGTACATTTCATACGTTTTTTCGCCAACTCGATATTTCATATATTGTATACACACTACTTGTTTCCAACGCAAAATTACAGTTTCCAACGCAAAATTAAGCGGAAAGCGTTGATAATAACTATTTAGAGGTTACAAACTACTAAGTTAAAAAAAAAAAAGTATGAAAATAATTTTTGAAAATTTAAAATAAAAGAATTAAGAGCATAATGAACATGGTCTAGAGAGTTCTATATCTACGTTACTCCGATACTTCACTTGGGTGCCGTGTCGCGTGTAGTGTCCCGACACTGACACAACACTCCAATACTTCAGCTTACACCGAAAAATTGAAAATTTTGCCCTAAGTAACCGTGTGAGACACGACACCTCATAAAAGAATCTGAGTAACACGTCTAGACCACTTCAGCCCCATTAAGTTCATTTTGTCTCGGGTTTAGCCCACTAAAAGACCGGGTCGAAGTGTCAAATGTCAATGTCTGAAACTAATGTCACTACTTGCTTGCTCGACGACGTTTAGGCTGCAGGTGTACTAGCTCAAGTCGAAAGGGGTAACAAGAAAAGACGAGGAGTCGAGGTATAATACAAATACTAATACAAATACTCTACATCCTCTGTAACGACAGTCCGGGTTGCGCACCGGTCCAATACCGGACCGGACCGGAATCTTCAAAAAAACCCAGATCGGAACCGGACCGGAAAAATTCCGATCCAAGACCAGACCGGACCGGTTAAACCGGAATTTGCAAAAAAAAATTAAATTTTGGTCCAAAATTCCGGTCTTTTGGACCTGTTAGGACCGGATAGACCGGAATTTTTATCAAATAAATATAATTCCGGTTTTTTCGGTCCGGACCCGGGCAAACCGGGTTAGGACCGGACCGGACCGGAACCCGGAATCTCCCAAATTGATGGATCGGAGACCGGACCGGAATTTGCACACTCCTATGTCGGCAGTCGACAAACTTCTTTATTTATCGAATCCTGACGTATATATATTTGCAGTGGGAGGCCGAAGAAGAAGAAAAATTCAGGTCCAAGGTCGAAGATGCATACGACAAAGAGGGTTCTCCTTATTACTCTACAGCTCGACTTTGGGATGACGGCGTCATTGATCCTGCCGATACCAGGAAAATTCTCGGTCTATGTGTCTCCGCTTCACAAAACGGTCCTCCCGAAGACACCAAATTCGGTGTTTTTAGAATGTAACCCAACCCAACCCAACCCGTCACGACACGACACCGAACTGTATGTGCTTCTGTAAATGTTACGTAGTAGTTGTATCGATCTCACACAAATTCTCGTTCTTTCCGACACTGGATTAAAACTAAACTAAACTGAAGTGAGTGAAGCTGAACTGAACTACGGTTAGGGTTAGCCTAACCTAACCTAACCTCAATGGGGCTAACTCAACCGAACTGAACTAAAGTGAGCGGAAATAGACCGACGAGAACATTGACTAAGACCGGCTTTAAGCAAGATTTTAAGTTAAAAGACGGTTTTAAGCAAGATCAACCGTTAATAAAAACCGAGTCTAAGTAGATGTGTAAAATATGTTGTTAGAACTTTCGTGCTTTATAAAGGGGAGTAAGTCTCCCTTGTGACGGATATATCCGTCACAAGTCGATGACGGGTCAACTAATATCATTTGGTTGGAAAAGACAAGGGTAGTGGGCAGCACATGGTTTTGTCTATCTATCCAAATGGATATTATTTGACCCGTCACATGTTTATGACGGATAGTTTTGTCACAAACAAGAATTTGCCTATAAAGGGAACAAAGAGTAAATAAAACCCACGGCTAAAAGTCACTTTTTTTTTTCTCCTAAAATTCTTACATCATTTTCTTTAGACTTTGAGAGTGTTCTTTATCCTTCATTGATTAATCAAAATATTCATACCACTAATTATTGCACATTATTGAATTGTAGATTGTACGTGCATGAAATTCCCTTTTATCTTAGTACTATAAAATAAATGAATTTTTTAACATGTGTCCATTGATTTGTCTGAACTTATTGTGTGTCTTCAAGTAGATTACTCGTAATTAGTTTATTTGGGTTCCGTCTAATCATTTCAGTTCACTCTTGTGACGCTTATTTTGCCTCACATACTTCAGTTCATTCAACCCGAAATAACTCACCCCGTTTTTCTGTCTTGAAAGTGATCGAACCGAAGTCGACCCGGTTGACCCGTTTGTGGGGTCTAGTTATAAAGATAAAAAATACTGTACTTCATATAACCAATTATAAAGTAGATAAACCGTCTTAAAGAAGACCGAAGACCGACCGAGTATATTGTTATGGCAATTTCCAGAAAACAACATAAGGTAACATACTAACATGACATGAGAAGAGTTGGACTGTGGATAGTGATAAGATGAGACCGAAAGACGGCGAGTATATTTCGTTCAATGTTCATCCACTTGAAAAGTCGTTATTACAAGTCATTTTTTACACACTTTCTCTACCCCAAGTCAGTCCAAATTCCACACCAACCTCCAACTGGAAAACCACATTAAAAAAAATACATAAAAAGACGAGAGCGAAAAGGGTTAACTCTAGTGGTAAGAAAATCGTAAAATTGGGTGTTCGATTATTATCTTAGCTTGACGAAATGTAGAAAGGGTTAGAGTTGAATCATGTCGAGTCAGGTTATCTCGGGTTTAGCTCATTTTCACTGTTAAACATTCTAATCGAGTCGTGCGAGAATTCAAGTCTTTCATCTCGGGTATCGGGTCCAATACTCGGACATTTCACGTTTGTCGTATCACTTTTGAATAATCGGTTTTTAAAAGCTCATTCAAGTCAAATCAGGTCAACTCAGTCAAGCCGAGTTATGGTCAAGGACTTAAGGTTGAGTCTTCATCTCAACTGTTGGATCCAATTCTCGACATTTTAAATCAGTTTTAAGTTCAAGTCAGATATATCAACCTCTCCCTGAACCTAAAAGTCGAGAACCCAAAATCGGAGTTAGTCTCGTGAAAGACGGTTTTCCGACCCAATAATTTAAAAAAAAAAAAGCACACCATCCTTCTAACTTTTCCACCTAGTCAATTCCCCATTTTACCCTTTTTTTAGTTCTTACTAAATTTTTCCTCCTTCAACCTCTTCATAAACATGAAAGCATAAGAACTCTCAACTTAAAACCCAAAAAAAAAATCCAATCTTTCTTAATTTTTCTGTATTCATTGCTTCAATCATTGTTCTGGGTAATTTTTATTTACCTTTAATTTAATAAAGCAAAAATACCCAGTAAAAAAGATTAAAACTTGGTATAGTTTTACTGCTCGACCGTTAATTACTTGGTAAGTTGGTATTTTTTTTACCCTTTTTTTACTTGTAATTAAAGTTAATAATAATTGCTTTTAGGTTGTTGATTACTTAATTTACTTGGGTTTATGATAGTTTTTACTGTTATTTAATTTTTTTTTTACTGGGTTGTTGATGGGATCTTCGATTATTTATTATTTAATCCGTATTCGATAATCGCTACTGATTTTTTTGATTAATGGGTGTTTGATTGTTTCTTGTTACATTGCGTTTTATGAATAATGTAAAATTTTGATTAATATTATAGAACTAATTAATACGAGTAATTATTTTGTGAAATATAGTTAATTAATCCGTATTTGATAATTATTACCGATTTCGTTAATTAATGGGTGTTTTTTTTTTTTGTGGAAAATTAATGGGTGTTTAAATGTTTAATTGTTTCCCGTTACATTGCGTTTTGTGTTAATGTAAATTGTAGATTTAATTAATTATATAAGAGTTAATTATAGTTAATTAAGCCTGCTAATTACTAATTATTTTGTGAAAAATAGTTAATTTTTCCGTTAATTAATCCGTATTTGATAGTGTAATTATTACCGATTTCGTTAATTAATGGATGTTTAATTGTTTCCCGTTACATTGCGTTTTGTGAATAATGTAAACTGTAGATTAATTAATTAATTAATTAATTATATTGGCTTAATTATAGTTAATTAAGCCTGCTAATTACTGTAATTATTTTGTGAAAAATAGTGTTTAAATCTGCTTAATTTTTAGGGATATTCTTTCCGTTTCCATCATTTGTTTACCTTTCAGGGATATTTTCTACGCTGTACCCTCGTGTTTTTCTATTTTGTCGAAATAACCTTGACTGTCGATCATCCATGGTCACGACTCACGACCTCAAAATCCTTATTTTTATGTTAATTTGCGGAAAAAATTAAAAATATTTTAATCAAAGTTAAACAAATAATCGATACATATGGGGTTAGTTTTCGAATTGTGTATAGAAAGTTGAATATAGTTGAGAGTGAGTTGCTTCATGATAACGATAATCCGATATCTTAACATTTGCAGATTGCAAGTTGGTTGTTTCATCATACTGTCCATCATAGGCATTGGGGTTTACGGAATTCTGAGGACTGAAGCGGGTTTGGAAAAACGGGTTAGGAAAACGGGTTACCGTCTTGGATGAATGGGTTGCCCGTATGTCAAGATTTGGGCAAGGGCTCTTATTGTGGTACTCGTATTTGTTTTAGTATGTATGCAGCATTTCGCTCGTGGGTCAACCAATCCCAACGATGGTAAGTAAGTCCTTAGTTCCACCGTTTTAGGGTTCCTAAACTAATTGTGGTGGTTGGACTCGTTTTGAAGTATGTGACACGAGTGCATACCCAAGTGTCAGACTCGACTATTTTTATGACAATTCTCCATATTTTGGTTTGAAATGAAGAGTCCAGGTGTCATACCCATGTATCCGAATGACCAAACCCGAACCCATCACCCATCACCCAAGTTGTTGACCGGAGTTTGACCCATAAGTCCATAACCCAATTTGAGGTCGCCTAATCCGAATTGACCAAGATATTTAACATATACCGGAATATGATCTAAACTCGAAATGACCCGGCCCGAACTTGACCCGCCATGAACCCGACCCGGTTGACTTGTTTGCTATGTCCCAAATTTTTCATTTTTATGGCGATTTGTGCATCGATATTTTTACGATCATGCGACTAAGTTTTACCCCTCGATATTTTTGGTTTAACGTATGTAGTTACGGCTATTAACACCTTCTACACCGCCGTCGGCTCTCCCACACTCCTTGGTTGGACCGGTGTCGGTGGAGATCCATGTGGTGAAGCATGGCAAGGAGTCCAATGTGACGCCGCAAATAATATCATTTCAATGTACGTTCCCCCCGTCTTCTCTTTTTTTTGCCTCCACAATTAGGTCCGGTTCTTTTGGACTGAAACTGACTGAACTGAACTTAATTTAACTGAAACTGATTGAAATATAGAGACAAAATATGCCTCCTGGAGCTATGAACTGACTGAAACCGACTGAATATAAGTCCAAAAGAACGGGTCTCAGTCGCATAATTATGTACTCGTCTTCTGACATTATTTCTACGGTTTCTAATTTTTTTATTTTACCTTACAGAACTCTTATTTACATTAATTTAGGAGGCGAACTTGGCGACAGCCTAGGATCTTTTTCATCTATCCAAACAATGTACGGTTTCTTCTTTCTTCTCGTTCCATATTCCCGTTAATTTTCTATATACGAGTGTATACTAAATGAGAAATCACCGAAGAAAAAATGGACACGTCTCACTAACGCCTAACGGACTATATTTAGGCTACAATTCTTTTATTTTATTTTTCAAAAATTATTTTCATTTAAGTATTTTTTTTATCCTACACGTATTTTTACTTACTAATTATTTTTTCTTGAAAAACTTGGTGTGTTCAACTTAATTTTGCGTTTGAAACTGTATTTTTATTACTATTATTTTATTGTACTATTCGCCTTCCATTTTTATTATTATTTTAAAATAATTTTCGTAAGTATTTTTTTATCCTACAAGTATTTTTTACTTACTAATTATTTTTTCCTTGAAAACTTGGAGTTTGTAACTCTTTAAAAACTTACTCCACATTATTAAAGTTTCAACTTAATTTTGCGTTTGAAACTGTATTTTTATTATTATTATTATTATTATTATTATTATTATTTTATTGTATTGTTCGCCTTCCATTTTTTTTATAAATATTTAAAATTTATATGGGGGTTGTTGTTAAATTTATACATAATTTAAAATTTGACAATGTATTTATCTAAAAATGATTTTAAAAAAGTTTGTAGATAACGGCATGTCATTAATTTAAAATTAATGATTGTACTTTGTACAGTGATTTAAGCAACAACCATATCGGTGGGAGCGTTCCATCGAGTTTACCAGTCTCGTTGACAGGCCTGTAAGTCTTAATCATTACTACTCGTTATTCAGCCTTTCTACCGTTCTCTTTTTCACCTTTTTAGTTTTTACCACTCCGTTAATCCATCAAGTCTATTCTTCATTGCATCGTAATGCAAAACATATGATCATTCATTTTTACCATGTCACAGTTTTCTTTCAGATAACAATTTAACGGGAAGCATCCCCGACACTATCTCTTTTCCTACCGGTCTCGTCACATTGTAAGTTCTTTTCCCTTTTTTTTTCAGATAAAAATTTTAAAAATAAATAAATTTCATAACATTTTTTCCTACTAGTATTTTTACTTACTACGAAGTAGTAATATTTTCTTCTTGAACTTGGTGTTTGTACCCGTTTAAAAACTTATTATTAACGTTTTCAACTTAATTTTTCGTTTGAAACTGTTTTTTATATATTATTATTACGAGTATTTCATTGTATTACCCATCTTCCATTTTATTTTATTTTATATTTTTATTTATTTTATTTTGTTTTTTGGGATGACGACTTGACGCCTTCAGATATTGATTCATGTTAGCCGACCGTTGTAAATATTTTTTCCTTGAATTTTGAGTTTGTAACCCTTTAAAAACTTATTATTAACATTCTCAACTTAATTTTGCATTTGAAACTGTATTTTTATTATTATTTCATTGTATTACCCGCCTTCCATTTTATATTTATATTTTTATTTATTTTGTTTTGTTTTTTGGGATGACGACTTAACGCCTTCGGATATTGATTTTCATGTTAGCCGACCGCTGTAAATATTTTTTCCTTGAATTTGGAACTTGTAACCCTTTAAAAACATGTTACTTTATTAACATTTTCACTTAATTTTGTGTTTGAAACTGTATTTTTTTAAAAAAAATTTATTGTATTCTTCGCCTTCCATTTTTTTTTTTTCGTTATTTTTTTTTTTTGTGTGTTTGAAACATGTTAACCCAAATCTTTTTGCAACTAAGTCTCTGACTGTTCTTATATAGGAAGCTGAACGACAACCATCTTACCGGTGAACTACCAAACTCATTCGGGCTGTTAACCTCTTTATCCACAATGTAAGACGACTTACACCCAATTCTCCATTGAACTTCGATCTTCTTCTTCTTCTTCTTCTTCTTCTTCTTCTACTCCACCTGTTCAATCGATAAATCATTATATCTTTCCCTCTACAGAGACTTAGGCACCAACAGCTTGACCGGGAAACTTCCTCCGTCAATGGAAAACCTATCCGCTCTCTCAAGCCTGTCAGTAATCACCTTCACCGTCAACTCATTTACCTCCGATTTTATTTATTTATTTATTTATTTATTTTACTTTGTTTTTTTCTAGACATTTGCAGGACAATCAACTCTCCGGAACCCTCGACGTTCTTCAGGATCTTCCTCTGCGAGACTTGTACTATTCTTAAAAAATCTTTAAATCGTGAAAAAACTCGTATGAATGCTTTACTCTTAATTAATTGTACCGTCTTTGATCTTCTGACTTATATTTTGATCTGTTGATATATGTCGTCACGACAGGAACATCGAAAACAACTTGTTCTCCGGGCCGATACCTGAAAAACTGCTAAATATCCCTGTTTTCGAGTAAGCTTCAAAGCTGGCTCATTTTTTCTTTTTATTTTTTCTTAATTCTTTTTATTTTATTTTTTCAAAAATTATTTTCACACTTTTTTTTTTGAACTTTAGAACTTATTATCAACTCTTTCAACTCAATTTTTGAGTATTTTATTTTTATTGTATTGTCCGCCTTCCATTTTATTTTTAATTTTTATTGTTTTTTTGGAGTTTTTTTGAAAATAATAAAATTATTTTCATTTTTTTTTGAACCTGGAATTTGTAATCCTTTCAAAACTTATTATTAACGCTTTCAACTCAATTTTGTGTTTCAAACTATATTTTTATGATTATTTTATTGTATTGTCCGCCTTCCATTTTTTTTAAACCTTTTTTTGTTTTTTGGAGTTTTTTTGAAAATAATAAAATTATTTTCATTTTTTTTTTGAACCTGGAATTTGTAATCCTTTCAAAACTTATTATTAACGCTTTCAACTCAATTTCGCATTTCAAACTGTATTTTTATTATTATTTTATTGTATTGTCCGCCTTTCTTTTTTTTTTTTGGAGTTTTTTTTGAAAATAATAAAATTATTTTCATTTTTTTTGAACCTAGAATTCGTAATCCTTTCAAAACTTATTATCAACGCTTTCAACTCAATTTTGCGTTTCAAACTGTATTTTTATTATTATTATTATTATTATTATTATTATTATTATTATTATTATTATTATTATTATTATTATTATTATTATTATTATTATTATTATTATTATTATTATTATTTTATTGTATTGTCCGCCTTCCATATTTTTTTTTAATTTTGTTTTTTGGATGACGACTTGACGACTTCATATTTATCATTTATGTAGGAGAGACGGGAATCCTTTCGATACATCTACGGCCCCAATACCATCACCCCCAGCTCCCTCGACGCAGCCTTCTCCCTTTTTTCAAGGGGCCCCGTCCAAGCCTCCACCTCCTCAATCCGGATCAACTCCTGGTACGGGTACTAGTAGCGGTACTAAGGGTAATGGTACAGGTACGGGGACAGGTTCGGGTACGAGGCTGAGCCCTCCTCCAGGAAGACAGGCAGCATCGCCATCAACGACCCTAGAACCTCACACTGAAAACACCGGAAAGAAGAACCAGTCCTCGAAAACAAGGAGGATTGTCGGGATATCAATTGCTTCGGTTATAGGATTCATAATTTTGATTCTGATGATGTTGCTATGTGTGCCGTGGTGTTTTAGCCGAAGCAAAGATTATTATCGGAATACAAAGAGGCATGAGATTCAACCGTATGTTGGCACGAGGGATAGCCCTCTTCCTCTTCCTCTCGGTTATGAGCCTCCGTATCAGCCAACTAGTCAAGTTGGAAACGGTAAGCCTTGTTTTCTTCAAAACTAAATAACACGATCTGACCTGTTGGATCAATGAGAATTTATTAAAATTAATAAAAAATTTATATTTATGTATTATATTCGGCTTTATAATTAAAAAAATTAATACTTTTAACATTTTAAATTACAAATATAAACAAATATTCAATTTAACACAACATTTTTTTTTATCATTTACTCCAATATTAAAATAATTTTAAAATTGATTTTAATATTTTTTTAAACATAAACATTATAATTAAAGAGTATAATAATAATAATAATAATAATAATAATAATAATAATAATAATAATAATAATAAAATAAACAAATATTCAATTTTATACAACTTTTTTTTATCATTTAATATTAAAATAATTTTAATATTTATTTTAATATTTTTTAAAACATAAACATTATAATAATAATAATAATAATAATACTATTGAAATAAATAAAAATTTAGTATTAAAAATATTCTTTCACTTAAAAAGCGGTAAAAAAGTAGGTGTTCAAAGCCATTTCTGACCCGTATTCTGACCGAAACCAAACCGTATGACCCGACCCGTGACCCATTCATTATTGAAGGAGCAACTGATTCATCTGAAATTTCCATGTTCAGTTCAAAAAGATGCGGTCGTGGATATCAAAGACGAGCCTCAAGCCCCAATCCGGAGGATTGCTGCGGTCCCCACCCCACAAACCGGAGACACCCTATACACGGAAAGGCCGACCACCACCACCACCAACACATTGAGGAAGCTCGACAGCGACATGAGCTTACTTGACATCGAACTCATGAGACCGCCACCCCCACCACCACCGCCGCCGCCGCCCCCACCCCCACCGTTTTTCTCTTCTTCTTCTTCTTCTTCTTCAGCGAGAGTAACGGGCCCCGTTGTATCTAACTGTTCCGTTCCAAAACCTTCCTCCCGGCCTCTTCCCTTGACCTCGGTCAAGTCTTTCACGGTCGCGTCGCTTCAGGAGTATACCAACAGCTTTTCGCAGGATAATCTTCTTGGAAGTGGCATGCTTGGAACTGTTTATCGAGCTGATCTTCCCAATGGCAAGGTACATTCTTTATATCTTCCATAACTTCAAAAAATATAGAGTAAGACTGTCTCGAGGAAGACGATCCACCGTCTTACCACTCATTCATTAGTGATAAATGAATGATCATTTCTATTTTTTCAAAAAAAAAAATCAAAAATTATTTTCATATTTTTATTATTATTTTTTTTTAACTTGGAGTTTGTAACCCTCTAACAACTTATTATTAACGCGTTCAACTTAATTTTTGCATTTGAAACTGTATTTTTATTTAGAGTAAATTAAAAATTACTCCCTTTTAAAATGTCAATTTTAAAATTTACTCCCTTTTGAAATTTTTGTTAAAAATAACTCCCGAAATTTATCAAAAGTTCAAAATTTGCTCCAAAATATAATTTTTGGACGAAAATGCCCCTAACTTTTTTCATGTCCTATTACTTCACCTCACTCTCTAGCCAAGGACATTTTCGTCCTAAAAATAAATTTTGGAGCAATTTTTGATATTTTGATAGATTTTAGGAATTATTAATTTACTCTTATTTTTATTATTTTATTTTATTGATTGGAATATTTACTTTTATTTTTAAAATTAATTTACTCTTTAACTTCATAGATAGGATTTTGATTGGAATATGTGGCGATTTTGTTCGTTCAGATGCTCGCAGTCAAGAAACTCGACAAAGGCATCGCGAACAGGATGAAAGAACACGAGTTCATCGAGCTTATTAACAACATTGACAGGATTCGACATGTAAACGTCGTGGAGCTCGTGGGGTTCTGTTCAGAACATGGTCAGCGACTCTTGATCTACGAGTATTGTAGTAATGGCACCTTGAATGACGCGTTGCACTTAGATGACGATTACAGAAAACAGCTTTCTTGGAATACTCGCACCCAAATGGCTCTTGGAGCTGCGAGAGCCCTCGAGTAAGTAAATTGTTCTTAATTCATTAATTTTTTAATTTACTTTTTTTTTTTTCAAAAAATATTTTCATAACTATTACGAGTATTTTTTTTCCTACTAGAATTTTTACTTACTAAATATTTTTTTTTGAATTTGGAGTTTGTAACCCTTTAAAAATATTGTTCTTAATTCATTTATGTTTTAATTAATTTATTCTTTTCAAAAATTATTTTCATAACTAGTACGAGTTTTTTACTTACTAAATATTTTTTTCTTGAATTTGGAGTTTGTAACCTTTTAAATTTTTATTATTAACGCTTTCAACTTAATTTTGCGTTTGAGAATATATTTTTATTTTTATTACTATATTATTATTTTGAGCCCTCGAGCAAGTAAATTGTTCTTAATTCATTTATTTTTTAATTAATTAATTTTTTTTTTCAAAAATTATTTTCATAACTATTATGAGTATTTTTACTTACTAAATATAGTTTCTTGAATTTGGAGTTTGTAACCTTTTAAAAACTTATTATTAACGCTTTCAACTTAATTTTGCATTTGAGACTATATTATTATTTTGAGCCCTCGAGCAAGTAAATTGTTCTTAATTCATTTATTTTCTAATTTTTTAATTATTTTTTCAAAAATTATTTGCATAACTATTACGAGTATTTTTTTTCATACTAATATTTTTACTCACTAAATATATTTTCTTGAATTTGGAGGTTGTAACCCTTTAAAAACTTATTATTAACGCTTTCAACTTAATTTTGTGCGTTTGAGACTGTATTTTTATTATTTTATTTTGTTTTATTGTATTGTTCGCCTTCAATTTTTTTTTTCCATCGAAACAGGTATCTGCATGAAGTCTGTGAACCGCCAGTTATCCACCGAAACTTCAAATCTGCAAATATTCTGCTCGACGATGAACTCAATGTCCGGGTTTCCGATTGTGGTTTGGCAAAACTCATAGCATCGGGTTCCGTTAGCCAGGTACGTTATAATATCCATATTTATTTATTTTTAAACCCTAAACCCGACCCGACCCGGTTGACCCATTTGCCCGAAAAAAGGTTTGGGTTCACCAAAAAAAATAAAAATTGGAAGGCGAACAATAAAATAAAATAAAATAAAATAATAATAAAAATACAGTTTGATATCGTTGTTGAAAATGTTGTTATGTAATCTCAGTTGTCAGGACACCTTTTATCAGCTTACGGATACGGAGCGCCTGAATTTGAATCCGGAATATATACTCGCCAAAGTGATGTTTATAGTTTCGGCGTGGTTATGTTGGAACTTTTGACGGGTCGAATGTCATACGACAGGTAACTAAAAAACTCGATTCTTCGTCAATATAAAAAAAAAAAAAAAAAAAAAAAAAAAAAAAAAACTTCGAAAACTTACATTATTTTTTTAATAAACTTGCTCATTATTCTTTGAAAACTTGGCATTATTATTTTTTTCTTCGAAAACTTGCATTATTTTTTTTTTCTTCGAAAACTTGCATTATTTTTTGAGTAAATTAAAAATTACTCTCTTCTAAGATACCAATTTTTAAATTTACTCCCCTTTGAAATTTTTGTTAAAAATAACTCCCAAAATCTATCAAAGTTCAAAAATTGCTTCAAAATTTGTTTTTTGGACGAAAATGCCCCTAACTTTTTTATGTCATATTACTTCACCTCACCCTCTAGCCAAGGGCATTTTCGTCCTAAAAATAAATTTGGGATCAAATTTTGAACTTTTGATAGATTTTGGGAGTTATTTTTAACAAAAATTTCAAAAGAGAGTAACTTTTAATTTACTCTTATTATTTTTTTAATAATTGCTCGTTATTATTCTATGTTGGTAGGACACGGACACGAGGGGAACAGATATTGGTGAGATGGGCAGTTCCACAGTTGCATGATATCGATGCGTTACAAAGGATGGTTGATCCGTCTCTTAATGGCCAATATCCTACGAAATCGCTATCACATTTCGCTGATATTATTTCTAAATGTGTACAGGTGAGTGCCGAACGAACTCTCGACCCTTGTTATAATATTTCATCTTTTTTCTCGATGTTATTTTAATATGATTAATCATGTTTTAAATTAACTACGGAGTATATTTTTATCAATGAAAATGTCTCATTTTTTAAAATTTTGACTATTATTTATTTTTTATTTTTTTATTTTTATTTTTATAAGGTAACCCTTTTTAAAAAGGTATTATTATTAACGCTTTCAAATTTATTTTGAGCTTGAAACTGTGTAATTTTATTCTTCTTCTTATTACTATTACTACTATTATGATTTCGGATTATGATTATAGTAACCGACCCAAATCTTTTTTGGACCAAGACTCTCATGTTGTTATATATACTTATATCTAACATACGAAATATAAATTAAAATAATTATCATATCAGAGTAGTAATTATTTTATTAAGATATTTACAAAATTTAAATTTAAATTAACTTATTTAAAATTATCTTCTCGATGAGAGGGTGCAAAACTTCAAATGGGTCAAGCTGATTTTTTTTTTTTTTTTTTTTTTTTTTTTTTTTTTTTCATTTTGGTTCAACGAAGAACGTATACAATTATCAAAGAACGAGTAACCGAGAATGACTAAATTTATTTTGTAGACCGAACAAGAATTCCGGCCACTAATGTCCGACGTAGTGCAAGACTTGCAACGCTTGTTACAACGAGGTTCACCTTGATTCTCCGACCCCTTGCACCCAAGTTGAATATCGGACATGCTTTGTACAGCTAAATGCACCGATGAAACACCGTTTTGCAAATCACATGATTAATTCGATTAATCCGATTTGGTAATGTGGGGTTAGTGCAAATGTTTTGGGTATACAATTGAACTTCCCATGATTAAATGTTTTGATGTAATTTGTTGTATCATTCTTTGTTTTTTTGTAGGTATGTTCAATAAGTTTTTTGTTTTTGTCGGTGGACGGTCGTACCGAACCAGGTTTCAATTTAACCTGAATTTCGTACCACGTATCCGGGGTCGCTTCAAAGTGTACCCTCTTCGATTTCATGGTCAAACAACAAGTACGGGGTATAGCTTTTACATGATAAATCGATTTGAGACCGACTAAAATGATAAAAAAAACTTGCTTAATTTCTGGACATTTTTATTTTGGACCCCTGATTCACTGAAAAAAAATGTATTATACACTTCAATTTGAGCCGTTTGGGAGGTTGTACAATATGAAGGTTTCAATTTGAAGGTTTGGGAGGTTTTGATGCTGATAAAGAAACGGTCGAATTTGAAGGTGATTATTTACTTTTTTTGTGGCGATTTGGTCTGGAAATTAAATGTCTCCAATTTCGCAATGGAACTACTTCGTATATTGAAGAAGTGTCTAGTCTCGGTGCTAGAGAAGTATGTAAGGTTTCAAATAAACACATTTTGAAAGGCATTCGACTATCTTTCGAGTAACCGTCAGATTAGGATGAAGTCTTCGATATGTATAACTGAACTATTTTAGAGTGTTTTTTAACAACGGTTGGTCATTTTATGTTATACGGGTCTTATATAGACGGCCAACAAAATATTTCACACATTTTGAAAAATCATTCAAAACAGTCGAATTTGAAGGTTATTATCCACGTTTTTCTGTTGATTTGGTCCCAAAATTAAATGTTTCGAAATTTACCTAATAAGTGCTCCATTCATTGTAGATATGTTTCGATATAACAGGAGGGACGTAGGGTCTCAAATGAGCACATTTATAACAAATTCGATTATCTTTCGAATAACGTCGGATTAACACGAAATCTTCGATATATGTACTAGAAATATAGTTATTTTTGAGTTTTTTTAACAACCGTCAGTCATTTTATGCTATACGGGTCCTATATAGACGGCCAACAAAATATCTCACATATTTTGAAAAAGCATTCGAAACAGTCGATTTTGAAGGTTATTATCCACGTTTTTCGGTCGATTTGGTCGCGAAAATAATTTTTTTAAAAATTCAGACAGTAATTACTCTATTCATTGTAGAAATGTTTCGCTGTTACGAAAATTACATGGAGCCTCAAATAAGCACATTTATAAGACATTCGTTTGTCTTTCGAACAAGGTCGGATGAGGACGAAATCTTCGATATATGTACAAGAAACATATTTATTTTTGAGTTTTTTTAACAACCGTCGGTCATTTTATGTTATACGGGTCCTATATAGACGGCCAGCAAAATATCTCACATATTTTGAAAAATCATCCAAAACGGTTGATTTTGAAGATAATTATCTACGTTTTCCGGTCAATTTGGTCCTGAAATTAAATGTTTCGAAATTGACGCAGTAATTACTCCATTCATTGTAGATATGTTTCGTTGTAACAGAAGGTACGTAGGGTCTCAAATAAACACATTTATAAGACCTTCGATTACATTTCGAATAACGTCGGATTAAGATGAAATAAAAGAAGATGCAAACTTTAATAGGAGAGAAAGAGAAGAAAATAACAAATTTAAATAGAAAAATTGCATAAATGAAGAATGAAATTGTCAATTGCATTCCAATTCAGTTCTTTTCCATTCTAATCAATTGAACCCAATTCGATCGATCAATTAATCCAACACAAAGACTAGTGTTCGCCGGAGGTCAGAGGTTGCCGGCGAAGATGCCGGAGCTGGGGTGAAGCTTTGCCGGAATCGAAGGGTGGACTATGGTGGAGAGGAAACAGGTTGATGAAATGGTGGATTGAGTATGCAGGATAAATGAGGAGTAGCTCCAGATTTCAGGACGAGTTTTCGTCAAATCATACTCGGATTCACTCGATCATTTACTCGCTTACTTTCCGATGATTCGATTCGAATTGAATTGTGTACTGCAAATCACGAACAATGATGAAGATGAAGATGAAGATGAAGATGGTGGTAGCATTTGATTAGGTGAGAATCGTGAGAGGAGAAAGAGTATTAAATTGGAAATTGGGGTTGAAATTAGATGAACTGGGGATGTAAAGGAGGGTGGCTTGGTCATGCCGACGTTGCGATTTGTCGCCATTCTTAGAGGTTGGAGCTAATCAACTGGTGACGACACAAGTAGGAACACTGATGCGTATTAGTCGGCATTTTCAGCTGGGTGAATGATGATGGTGGCGCAGGTCGAGGTTCGCCGGAGTTCTGGGCCGGAGCTCGGGGTGAAGATGGTGATTGATTTTGGTGATGGAAGGAAGTGAATTGGTGGATGAAATTTGATAGGAGCTCTTTAATGGTGGTCGAAGGAAAATGAATAATTGAGGGAGAAGAAGGTGTGATTGAATGGAGAAGAGAACTTCGGGTGGGAATCTTGGTCAAATCAAACTCCACTTTTAGTCGGAATTTAAAAAAAAAAGAGTACCGATTCCTACAAAACACAACTTTATTACTAACAAACGAGTACTCCCTCTGTTTCATTGATATCTTCCACATTTTTTTTTTCAACAATTTCTTTGATTTCTTCTACTTACTTTTTTTTAGTTATCACACTTTTCTCTTATTTAGGTGACCCACTTACTTTACTTTCTCCCTACTTTTATATATTTTATTATTTTTCTTAAAAATTGTGTCACTTTTAAGGTGGAAGATATCATTGAAATGGAGGGAGTATAATAATTTCCCGCAAAAAAAATAATTTAAAAAAATAAGTATAATAGTTATACTAATTAATAATTAAGTACTTTCCCTCAAAAAAAAATATTAATAATTAAGTACTAAAATGAGCTTTAATAACTAATAAGCAACACAAAATCGGGACAAATATAGATCAAAATATGGGTCAAATAATCACTAAAATGTTCATCAACTTTGAAAGTTATTATCCACGATTTTCGGACCGATTTAGTCCCAAAATTAAATGTTTCGAAATTCATACAATAATTACTCCATTCATTGTAGAAATGTTTCAGTGTAATAAAAGATACGTATGTTCTCAAATAAGCACATTTATAACACATTCGATTACCTCTCTAATTACGTCGGATTAGCACAAAATCTTCGATATATATACTAGAAACATACCTATTTTTGAGTTTTTTTAAACTACTGTCAGTCATTTCATGTTATATTGGTCCTACATAGACGGCCAGCAAAATATCTCACATATTTTGAAAAATCGTCCGAAACGGTCGATTTTGAAGGTTATTTTATCCACGTTTTTCGGGCCGATTTGGTCCCGAAATTAAATGTTTCGAAATTTCCAAAGTAACTTCTCCATTTATTGTAGAAATGTTTCCGTGTAACAAAAGTTACGTAAGGTGTCAAATAAGCACATTTATAAGACATTCGATTATCTTTCGAATAACGTCGGATTAGGACAAAATCTTCGATATATATATACTTGAAACATAGCTATTTTTGAGTTTTTTTAACCACCGTCAGTCATTTTATGTTATACTGGTTCTATATAGACGGCCAGCAAAATATCTCACATATTTCAAAAAATCATCCGAAGCAGTCGATTTTGAAGGTTATTATCCACGTTTTTCGATCGATTTGATCGCGAAAATAATTTTTTTTTCAAAATGCACACAGTAATTACTCTATTCATTGTAGAAATGTTTCGCTGTTACAAAAATTACATGGAGACTCAAATAAGCACATTTTATAAGACCTTCGACTACATTTCAAATAACGTCGTATTAAGACGAAATAAAAGAAAATGCAAACTTTAATAAGTAGAAGAGAAAGAGAAGAAAATACCAAATTTAAATAAGAGAAATTGCATAAATGAAGAACGAAAAGACGAACTGCTCGTAATTAACAGCCTATTACAATATCTAAATAAACAAGATTATCACTGATGGAAATGTGAGGAAAAGCGTCTACTCCATTCTAATCAATTGAACCCAATTCGATCGATCAATTAATCCAACACAAAGACTAAGACTAGTGTTCGCCGGAGGTCGGAGCTTGCCGGCAAAGGGCAGGCGTGAAGCTGCCGGTTTCTGGGTAAATGACGGAGGCAATTGGGTCGCTCGGTGGTCCAGTCTGGTTCGCCGGAGCTGCGCTGCCGTGGTGGTCGAGAGTTGGCCGGAAGTGTTGACGGTGGTTGTCGGGTTGGCCGCGAGCTGGTGCGTGATGCTTTGCCGGAATCGAAGGGCTCCGGCTGTGGACTGTGGTGGAGAGGAAACAGGTGATGGAGGTTGATGAAATGGTGGATTGAGTATCAAAATTAGATATGGAGGTTTGACGAAGGGATGAATTAGTAAGTAACTAATGCATCAAAACATGATTATAAACAAAAAAAAAATTGAAATTTGACACACATGAAATTAGAATTAGAAATTGAAATTAACAAGATACTGAAACAAAATCAGAAATCAAAAACGGACAGAATACTCAATTACACTGTACACCGTATACTAAATGATTCGTCGGATTGCGTATGGCGTAAAAAAATTAGAAATCGAAATCGAAATCGAATTAGGCAAGATACTATCATACTAACACAATTTTTTTGGGAAAAGATGAAGATCGTGAAAGTTGTAAATAAGGAAGGAGTGAGTAGTAAAACAGTAGTAGTACCAGGTAATGGAGTAGCAGCAGCAGCAGCAGCAGCAGAAGAAGAAGAAGAAGAAGAAGAAGAAGAAGAAGAAGAAGAAGAAGAAGAAGAAGGAGGAGGAGGAGGAGGAGGAGGAGGGAGTGTTGAAAATGGCGGAAAATCGCGTGAGAAGGTGAACTGCGGAGAACGTATCTTTCGACATACTCAATCCACCATTTATAAGAAATTCGATTATCTTTCAAATAACGTTGGACTAGTACGAAATATATACTAGAAAGATAACTATTTTTGAGTTTTTTTTAACAACCGTCGGTCATTTTATGCTGTACGGGTCGTATATAGACGGTCAGGAAAATATCTCACATATTTTGAAAAATCATCTGAAACGGTCGAAATTGAAGGTTATTATCCACGTTTTTCGGCCGTTTTGGTCCCGAAATTAAATGTTTCGAAATTCACACGGTAACTTCTTCATTCAATGGAGATATGTGTAATACCCGTGAGTTATATAGATGTCAAACCCGTGTTAAGCCTAGTCAAACCCAATTGAAGGCAAGAGTGTTCCATTCTACGTAATTGTTATACTTAAATCGAGCCCAATTATAATAATAATAATAATAATAATAATAATAATAATAATAAAGCAGCACGTGGGGTATAGTGGTATACTAACCCCCACAAACACATTCTCTTCGTGTGGTTCATCGCCGTTTCCTTTAACCTTGTATTTTCAAATCAATACTTTCCGTCCTTCGTGCCTTACTTCTCCGTCATCCCTAACACCACCTTCACCAGCAACCCATGACGCCCTTTATCGCAGCGCCAAACCTCCAGCCTGCCCTCGCGTCGTTCCACTCCACCGCGTGCAAATAACGAACGGTTGTTGTTTCCCCTGGCCTGCGTGTGCCAAAAGCGCGCCACCCCCTTGGTCCATCCCCGAGGTATTTTGCTTTCCCCTGTTTTCATAGTGTCGGATCGGTTGTCGTGATGTATGTCGTCCTTGAGTGAGAGGTTTTCGAGGTGTTGGTGCCTAGTGTCACGTGGTCTCTAGGGAACGTTATGGTTGTCGTCTAGGGTGTGCCGATGAGGGTGTAGTGATGGGTGGTTTTCAAATATTGACGGTGTTGCTGTGACTGTCGTGATTGTCCCGGGATGGTCATGTAGTCGATGATACATGTTGTCGTCGTCGTCGTTTATTGTTGTTGTTGTGCTGTTATTATTTTCGTGGTCTCAGTGTACGGTCGGGTCGCGGTTGGTAGTAGCCCGGGTTGGCCAAGGCACAATTCTAGGACCATCATCAAGGTAGGTCGGTGTCGGTCTCATTTTATAATTTAATTAAGTTAGAACCGATCCTAATTTAAGTAAATAGTAGTACGTCGTGACTTAGTCGGGTCGGGTTTCATTTTCTATAGATATGTTAGGGTCGATATTAATTTAGTATATAATATTTTACTAGGATCAGACTTCGTAGGGTTTTCGTGGTGATCTGCTACCGAGGCTGTGGTACCTGATGACTAGGTAAGGTTTTCCTTACTTAGAATACGTTAATATTATTATATTATGCATGTATGATTTATCAGTACGATGTGATATCGTGCTAATGAGAATAATGTTGAATAATGATGGGAGAACGATGGATGAATATTGATATATTGGAGTTGGTGAGGCTAGCTTTAGACCTAGCCGGGGCCTTTGATCACGGTCCCCTCCCTGATTTCTCCTCGCGGGTTGTTGAACCTGCGGGGGGTGTGCACACTCGGAATGAAAGGGCCTGCCAGAAGAGTTGAGATGAGATTATTGATTGGTACCGTGATGGTACTGAATGTTGAGATGAGATTATTGATTTGTACCGTGATGGTACTGAGAATGTGGAGATGATATTTTGATTGGTACCGATGATGATGCTGAGATGGTTGAGACTGGATGTTTTATATTACGTACTTGTGTTATAATGTTAGCATGTTCTAACCGTATTCTCTGTCTAAATTGTCACCCTATTTATTGGGGACCTGCGACGATCCATTTGACATTTTCGATCTTTTGGGGAGCAGTGCTAGTGTGCAGGTTGATGATGTGTGATGACTGTATTCTGGTTGACAATACGGGATGGGTCTGCGTTGTCACTGAACATGTTTATATATAGTTTGTAATCAGATCAAGTTATGCTCCCGCTGCTGCAATTGCGTCACCGTGCTATGTAGATATACGATTGTAATTATTCATTAATTAGTCTTAAATGGTTGGTTTCTGAATTGTATTGTAATGGATTACTACCTCGGGTTATACCGAGATGGTAACACCTTTATTTACTTGGAAATGTCTTGGTAAGGCTTCTGGGTAAATGGGGGTGTTACAATATGTATCGGCGTAACAGAAAGTACGTAGGGTCTCAAATAAACACATTTATAAGACATTCGATTATCTTTCTAATAATGTTGGATTAGGACGAAATCTTCGATATATATATACTAAAAACATAGCTATGTTTGAATTTTTTTGACAGCCGTCAGTCATTTTATGTTATACGGGTCCTATATAGACGGCCAGCAAAATATCTTACATATTTAAAAAATCATCCGAAACGGTCAATTTTGAAGGTTATTATCCACGTTTTTCGGACGATTTAGTCCCAAAATTAAATGTTTCGAAATTTACACAGTAACTACTTCATTTATTGTAGAAATGTTTCGGTGTAAAAAAAGACACGTTAGGTCTCAAATAAGCACATTTATAAGACATTCGGTTATATTTTGAATAACGTCGGATTAGCACGAAATCTTCGATATATGTACTAGAAACAACTATTTCTGAGTTTTTTTAACTACCGTCACTCATTTTATGTTGTACGGGTCCAATATATACGGCCAACAAATATCTCATTTTTTTTTTCGAAAAATCGTCCAAAACGGTCGAATTTGAAGGTTATTATCCACGTTTTTCGGCCGTTTTGGTCCCGAAATTAAATGTTTCGAAATTCACAC
Source organism: Agrostemma githago (assembly GCA_958450325.1). Classification (NCBI taxonomy): domain Eukaryota; kingdom Viridiplantae; phylum Streptophyta; class Magnoliopsida; order Caryophyllales; family Caryophyllaceae; genus Agrostemma; species Agrostemma githago. The sequence continues at coordinate 1,083,498 of OY288253.1, read as the reverse complement.
AATAACTACTTCATTCATTGTAGATATGTTGCGGTTTAACAGAAGGTACGTAGGATCTCAAATAAACACATTTATAAAGCATTCGATCATCTTTCGAATAACGTCGGATTAAGACAAAATCTTCGATAAATATACTAGAAACATAGCTATTTTTGAGTTTTTTTAACAACCGTCAGTTATTTTATGTTATACGGGTCCTATATAGACGGCCAAAAAAATATCTCACATATTTTGAAAAATCATCCGAAACCATCGATTTTGAAGGTTATTATCCACGTTTTTCGGCCGATTTGGTCCCGAAATTATTTTTTTTCAAAATTCACACAGTAATTAGTCTATTCATTGTAAAAATGTTTCGCTGTTACGAAAATTACATGGAGCCTCAAATAAGCACATTTATAAGACATTCGTTTGTCTATGTACAAGAAACATAGCTATTTTTGAGTTTTTTTAACAACCGTCGGCCATTTTATGTTATATGGGTCCTGTATAGACGGCCAACAAAATATCTCACGTATTTTGAAAAATCATCCGAAACGATCGAATTTGAAGGTTATTATCCACGTTTTCGGCCGTTTTGGTCCCGAAAATAAATGTTTTGAAATTCACACAGTAACTACTCCATTCATTGTAGATATGTTTCGTTGTAACAGAAGGTACGTAGGGTCTCAAATAAACACATTTATAAGGAATTCGTTTATCTTTCGAATAACGTTGGATTAGGACGAAATCTTCCATAAATGAGTTGAATTAGAGGACAATAACAAGGAGGCAAAGAGAAGTTGATTCCAAGAGTCGGGTACCTCGGGAAGACACCAATGGCTGCAATGCAATCCTGGTATAGACCCGGGCGAGATTGTGAACCAGGATGTCGGTATTTGGAAAATCGATCAGACAGTATTTGATCGAGTTGCATATGTATAATACCCAGTTTGAACTTTGTTGTGATTCCATCATCAATGTCCAGTGTTGAAGATGAGATAATAATCAGCATCATGGTAGTTGGAGAGATAGCATCGTGTATCATGTCGATTGCATTCCAATTCAATTCTTTTCCATTCCAATCAATTGAACAAAGACTAGTGTTCGCCGGAGGTTGCCGGCGAAGGGCAGGCGTGAAGCTGCCGGTTTCTGGGTAAATGACGGAGGCAATCGGGTAGTTCGGTGGTCGAGTCTGGTTCGCCGGAGATGCGACGCGATCTGGTGCGTGATGCCGGAATCGAAGGGCTCCAGCTGTAGACTATGGTGGAGAGGAAACAGGTGATGGAGGAGTTTGAGTGATACAGTAGCTCCAGATTTCAGGACCAGTTTTCGTCAAATCATACTCGGATTCACTCGATCGTTTACTCGCTTACTTCCCCATGATTCGATTCGATTCGATTCGAATTGAATTGTGTACTGCAAATCACGATCAATGACGAAGACGAAGACGAAGACGAAGACGAAGACGAAGATGGAAGATGGTGGTAGCATTTGATGAGGTGAGAATCGTGGGAGGAGGGAGAGAGAATATTAAATTGGGAATTGGGGTTTGAAAAGGAGGGTGACGACACAAGTGAGAAGGTGAACTGCGGAGAACGTATCTTTAGACATACTCAATCCACCATTTATAAGACATTCGATTATCTTTCGAATAACGTCGGATTAGCACGAAATCTTCGATATAGTATTATATACTACTAGAAACATGGCCATTTTTGAGTTTTTTTTAACGAACGTCAGTCATTTTATGTTATACGCGTCCTTAAGTAGACGGCCAGCAAAATATCTACAATATTTTAAAAAATCATCTGAAATGGTCGATTTTGAAGGTTATTTATTATCCACGTTTTTCGGTCGATCTGGTCCCGAAATTAAATGTTTCGAAATTTACACAGTAACTACTTCACTCATTGCAAATATGTTTCGGTGTAACAGAAACTACGTGAGGTCTCAAATAAACACATTTATAAGACATTCGATTATCTTTCGAATAACGTCGGATTAGGACGAAATCTTCGATATATTATATACTAGAAACAGGATTATTTTTGAGTTTTTATAACAAAAATCAGTCATTTTATGTTATACGCGTACTAAATAGACGGCCAGCAAAATATCTCACATATTTTGAAAAATCATCCAAAACAGTCGAATTTAAAGGTTATTATCTACGTTTTTCGACCGATTTGGACTCGAAATTAAATGTTTCGAAATTTACACGGTAACTACTCCATTCAATGTAGATATGTTTCTTGTAATAGAAGGTACGTAGGATCTCAAATAAACACATTTATAAGACATTCGATTATCTTTCGAATAACGTTGGATTAGGACGTAATCTTCGATATATGTACTAGAAACATAGCTATTTTGAGGTTTTTTTAACATACGTCAGTCCTTTTATGTTATACAGGTCCTATATAGACGGCCAAAAAATATCTCACATATTTCAAAAAATCATCTAAAACGGTCGATTTTGAAGGTTATTATCCACGTTTTTCGGCCGATTTGGTCCCGAAATTAAATGTTTCGAAATTCACACAAGAACTACTCTATTCATTGCAGATATGTTTCGGCGTAACAGAAAATACGTAGGTCTCAAATAAACACATTTATAAGGCATTCGATTATCTTTCGAATAAGATTGAATTAGGACGAAAGCTTCGATATATGTACTTGAAACATAACTATTTTTGAGTTTTTTCAACATACGTCAGTCATTTTATGTTATACAAGTCATATATAGACGGCTAGCAAAATATCTCACAAATTTTGAAAGATCATCCGAAACAGTCGAATTTGAAGATTATTATCCACGTTTTTCGATCGATTTGGTCCCGAAATTAAATGTTTCGAAATTCATACAGTAATTACCCTGTTCATTATTGTAGATATGTTTTGTTGTAACAAAAGGTACGTAGGGTCTCAAATAAACACATTTAAAGACATTCGATTCTCTTTCGAATAACGTCGGATTAAGACGAAATCTTCGATATATATATTAGAAACATAGCTATTTTTGAGCTTTTTTAAATACCGTCAATCATTTTATGTTATACGGATCCTATATAGACGGTCAGCAAAATATTTCACATATTTCAAAAAATCATCCGAAATGATCGATTTTGAAGGTTATTATCCACGTTTTTCGGCCGATTTGGCCCGAAATTAAACGTTTCGAAATTCACACAATAACTACTCCATTCATTGCAGATATGTTTCGGTAAAACAGAAACTACGTAAGGTCTCAGATAATCACACATTTATAAGACATTCGATTATCTTTCGAATAACATCGGATTAGGACGAAATCTTCGCTATATATACTAGAAACATGGTTGTTTTTGAGTTTTTTTAACAACTGTCAGTCATTTTATGTTATACGGGTTCTAAATAAACGGCCAACAAAATATCTCACATATTTTGAAAAATCATCCAAAATGGTCGATTTTGAAGGTTATTATCCACGTTTTTGGGGCCGATTTGGTCCCAAAATTGAATGTTTTGAAATTCATACAGTAACTACTCTATTCAATGTAGAAATGTTTTGGCGTAATAAAAGATACATATGGTCTCAAATAAGCACATTTATAAGACATTATGTTATCTTTTGAATAATGTCGATTAGGACGAAATCTTCGATATATATACTACAAAGCAAACCCAAAGACCCCAAGCACCCCCATCCTAATTCCGAGCGGGTTATACTTAATTAGTTGGTATAACCCTTCACATTAAGGTCATCACTATTGACCTACGGTTCATCTACAAATTCTTGTTTGTGACGAATCAAATATCACTCAAACGTGAGTAACATTTGATATATTATCGTTCATTTTCAATATCATAAAAAATACGGAGTACATAAAAGATTTGACAAAAGATACTTGTTTTCCGAATATAAGCGAATGTGCAACGAGGCCTTAAAAAATTCGCGCTTTAGAACATTTTTCAACTAAATCAAAAATAGTTGAAAACGACTAATTTTGAAGGTTATTATCCACGTTTTTTTAGACTTTTTAGGACGACTTAAAAAAAAACTATTCAAAAGAGGCGTATAATTGTTATTTGAACCTAAAATCGGAAATTTTATCTTCTAAACCCAAAAATGTAACTACCAATTACTCCTATAAAAGAAAGTAAAATTCATTGGAGTTCAGAAACTGCATTTTTATCTGGAAGATTAACTTTTAACATCAATATCATTCAAATAAGAAGGAACAACTCGAACGGGTTGAAAAATAAAACCTGCATTCTTGCAAGCATCCTCGAGACGTTTCACTTGTTCTGATCCATCAGGGCAAAACACAACCACAGCTCCGCCACTTCCCGTGAATTTGGACGCTGCACCTACATCTCGAGCTACCTGTACCATCTTTATGTTCATATCCCCGAGAGCCTCATCTCCAAACATTTTCCTTTAAAAAAAAAAAAAAAATCACGGTCAAAATCCCATATATGTAAAATATAGGTAAGCCAATTTGGGGGCTTCCATCAATAATTAATCGATGGGTTTACCTTCTCAAGTCGAAGTTGTGGTTCATAAGTGATGCGAGTTTAGGGTAGTCCTTGTCGAGTAAGGCCTGTCGTCCCTCCACGGCTACATTAGGGACTTCATTCATCGTAGATCTTATAAACTCATCACCGTCAAGCCATCTTTGTTTAACTGTGCTATGCACCTGTAAAAATCCAACGATTTAACCCATCAACGATTTTCCTACGAATCTGCTATATATTCCGGAGGAACTTTTTCTCGTTTTTCAGCTTACCTTTCCTGAATCACTTGGATTCTCGGCATAAATGAGATACAGTGGAGGAAGTAAATTGACATCCATGGGTGTATAAATGCCATGACCAAGTTTGTCCATGTGAATCTTGCTAAAATCCTGTACAAAAGTAGGTAAAATTAAGGAAATACAGATACGTCGACTTCAGTTCCTTAAACATGAGCTGAAGTTCATCGGTTTCAAGGTCTCAATGTCTCATACCATGAAAACAACCCCACCGTAAACCTGCGCAACTCGGTCCTGAAGACCAGCAACGATTCCCAGCTCTTTCTCAGCTTCTAATATAAGATTGGGTCTTTCCTCGACCTTAACTACGTGTCTGACTTTGTAAAAATCAAGCATGCAGTTCAGTGCTGCACATATGATTGCACTCGAGCCTGAAAGTCCTGTCTGAAAAGTCAAAAACTATATTCAGCAGCAATATGGCAGAATTTTCATAAATTTGCGCTTGGACACACACCCGTATTGGACAGCTTCTAAACGAGTCCGAGCAACATAGATTCCAAGAATAATGAATGTCAAGAATGAAAGTGCTGAAACTTCACCTGGCGAGGGATATTGGTGTCGTAGGAAAGGGTGAAGTTTCCTCCATGAAGAGCGATGTTATTCTTTTTGCAATATTTCAGGAAGACTTTACAGATAGCCATCAGCAAGCGCACACCCCCGTAATAACCTTCACTGTCGAGACGAACCACCTACAAAACAAATACCAAATATTAACACAACTCTGAAAAAAAAAAACAAACAAACTCGTGTCACTAGGATGAAGATAATGATGGATAATGAAGGACGACACTTAAAATCGCTTACTGACAAAAAAATCTAAACTTTAGGTAGTTGATAGTTGCTCGAAAAGTACATAATAATTACTGTCTTTAACACGAATTTTCGTTCCTTTTCAAGGTTGCAAATCATAAGACATAAAAATCATAAGATTGCAAAGTCTAATAAAAGCATAAAAATTTGAATTCAAAATAAAAAAATAACATAATGTCGAATCAAATTCTATTGAAAAAATTCAATAAAAAATTCTATTACTCAATCATGACTTGATACGAGTAATATTTTAAAAATACTCAATAAATGTCACCCCAAATGTATCCCCATTATACCAATTTAAGCCAATATCAAAAGAAGGCAAAAAAAAATGGATCATGATTTTTTTTCCTAATACATCAACAACTAATCCTTTCTTTACATATACAATATGATTAATATTTGATTAACCTCTAATTTTATGCAGCACATACTTGTCTGACACTATAAAAGAAAATTCACTCAAACCAGAATTCACAACAATCTACTTCCACAAAACCTTAATGATGGAGCGACCCGTATTTCTAACATTACTATGTTATATGATGTTCCTATCATTAGCCTTGTTAGCTCAAAACTGCATTAGAATTTCGAGTGCACAGACGATGCCAGTTATATTTCCAAATTCACCAGAGTCACCTCTATACAAAAAAAATCTCACCAGAACACAAACTATAACATGGCTTCTTCATCACTCGACAAAACGAGCTCATAGGCTTTTTTCTATCACAGCCACACCTGATTGGGTGTCTTCGCAAGGAGAAATTCGAGTGGAAGAGGGTCCATTACTCTTATTAAAACTCGGAATTGGTACATTTGATAGGCCTATATCTTATAAGTTATATTACTTAATTATTGATAGTGCCAGTTCATTAACATGGGTACAATGCGAAGACTGTAAAAAGCGTCCAAACCAATGTTTCGGAAAACCTCCAAATGTCTATGAAAATAGCAAGTCTAGTTCATATCACCCAATCCTTTATGGTACTCACAACTTGTGCTTCGAGGGTCAATCTGTTAGAGGCTTTTGCTCGTACACGATGCACTATGGTGACGGGGCTGTAGCTAAAGGGATTCTAGCAATAGAGAAATTCACTTTCCCCAGTCTTAATGACATAACCACAGATGTTGAGTTCAACCTAGTTTTCGGATGAAACTTCTTTCATATGGGCCCATCAAGCGGCACAGACGCTATAGGTATTCTTGGTCTAGGATGGGGCCCTAGATCTTTCATAACCCAAATAAAGCCACAAGATGACACTTTCTCATACTGTTTTCCTCATTACGACAAAACGGCTTTAGGGTCTCGAGGGTACATCAAACTAGGATTCGACGGTGGTTCCTATGATGGTTTTAGCTACACAGCATTGCGTCGTTACCAAGATCGAAATCCTTATTACTTAAATTTGGAAGGGATTAGTGTTAATCAGCAAAGACTTAACATCAATCCTCGAATTTTCATACGAGATAATGGTGAAGGGGGAACAGTCATTGATTCCGGTAGTACTTTCAGTCATCTCGTTCCACCAGCATACAAGGAGCTCAAAAAAGTGCTAGAAACATATTTCAAATCCCACGCATATAACTACAAAAAAACTAAACCCGGGAAAGGCGACTATAAATTGGATTTATGTTACACAAGTTTGAGGCCTGAAGTATCGGACCTTCCATCAATTACCCTACACTTTAATGGTGGTGCTGACTTGGTACTTAACCCCGACAACGTATTCATTTGGATGGACGATCCACCAAGTAGCTTTTGCTTGGCAATAAAAGCAAATGACCTGAACGGGTCAATTTTAGGAGGATATCAGCAGAGTAATTATAGGTTTATATATGATAGAAGAAGAATGTTGTTGTTCTTCAAGCAAGAGTATTGCCATCAAGGAGCTTAATCATATCAATGTACTTCATTTTTTTTTTTAAAATAAAAATAAATAAAAAACTTCTATATTCCATTATACTAAGTACGGAGTAATAAATTAAGTCCGCCTATTAATTGTTTCGTTTTGTGTAGATTATGAAAAAATCGGGATAAGTGAACTGGACATCCAAATATCTAATTATAGTATAATAATCCCCCGTCTCGTTCATTTGTTTGCCTTTGATTAAAATACTTCTCACAATGAATATAAAAAACAAATAAATGAAGGGAAAAGAGGGAGTATGGTTTTTTCTCGTTGTGGAATATTAGAAGTAAGATTAGGTATCGCTATCATCAGGTTGAAACTGTTTTTTTTAGTAAGTTTTACTCTCTACTTTTTCTTTTTAATAAACTAATAATAATTTTTCTCTCGCCACTTTTACTACTTAATCTTTGTGTTCTTTGTGTATAAGAAACTTCCAAGTGAGGCGGAGAGAGTATATGCTAATTAAAGAAATAATCACAATGACATTGTCTTGTGATGGTAAATATGAATTATAATACTTCCCCCAATCCAATCCAATCTTCCCATGTACTCCCTCCAATCGTATCCAATAGTCTCATTTGCTTTTTCACATTTATCGAGACCCGTTTTACACATCAATTATCTTTCATTTTACATCAGCAAAAAGTATAAAGTTTGATATTCTTAATTTACTCATAAAGACGAACCAAACAAGATCCCACGTGACTATATTTCATCTTATAAATTGTCGAGAATAATAAAGATTACCTTTAATTGTGAATAGTGTCAAAAAAAAAGTGAGACTATTGAATATGAATGGAAGGAGTTTTTTTTAAGTCAAACTTGCAAAAATTTAACCTCAACAATAAAAAAAATATAAATAAATACACACAAAAATATTTATATGTTTATTATAAAGTAAGGTTTCACATAAAAAAATATTCAACGAAAAATATAGTAATATACAAATAGAGAAAAAATATGGTTAAAGTGTCGCCTCGTAGACCATAAAAAGTCAAATGAGAAGATTGGGTTGAATTAGAGAGAGTATATCTATTACTCGTGATTAATTCATTATGATTTTTGTTTTAAAATATTAATATTAATGTGTTCACACGTTGGAAAAACCGATATACATATACGGAGCATTATCTTCAAAAACCTGACTTGATAATATTTTCAAAATACTCGATAAATGTCCCCATTATACAATTCAAGCCAATATCAATCATGATTTTTTTCCCAATACATCAACAAATTATCCTTCATACATACAATATGGTTAATATTTGATTTAACTCTAATTTTATGCAGCACATACATTGTTTCTTATTTTGGTAGCACAACCTTATCTTGACACAATAAAAGAAAAGTCACTCAAACCAGAATTCACAACAACAAACTACTTCCTCACAAACTCAAATGATGGAGCCACCAGCATTTCTAACATTACTATGTTATATTCATATGTCCCTTTCATTACCCTTGTTAGCTCAAATTTCGAGTGGAATGACGCTGCCACTTATATTTCCAAACTCACCCGAATCACCTCTATACAATAAAAATCTCACACAACGAAAATGGGCGTCACGGGGAGAACTTAACAATAGACTTGGTTCAGTCCTTATAAAACTTGGGATCGGTACATTTGATACGCCTATATCCTATAAGTTACATTACTTGGCTATGGATACCGGAAGTGACTTAACATGGTTACAATGCGAAGATTGTCGAATTCCTCCAAACCATTGTTTTGGAGACGGACCGATTGTCTATACAAATAGAGAGTCGAGTTCATATTACCCAATCCCTTATCCTAATCACGATTGGTGCTTCGAGGGTCATTCTATTGGAGGCTATTGTTCGTACACGGTAAATTATGATGAGAGGTCTGAAGTTAAAGGGATTCTATCAATCGAGAAATTCACTTTCACTAATGATAATGACATATACACAGAAGCTGCTTTCAACCTAGTTTTTGGATGTAACCTCGATCATTCTAGCTATTCAGCTGGCCCAGACGAAATCGGTATACTTGCTCTAGGATGGGGCTCTAGATCTTTCATAAACCAAATGAAGACACAAGCACGTGACACTTTCTCATACTGCTTTCCTCATTACGACCAAACGGCTTTAGGGGCTCGAGGGTACTTAAAACTAGGATCCGATGGTGATTCCTATGATGGTTTTAGCTACACATTATTGCATCGTTACCAAAGAGAAGACCAATATTACTTGAATTTGGAAGGAATTAGTGTTAATCAACAAAGACTACCCATCGATCCTCGAATTTTCGTTCGAGATAATGATGAAGGGGGAACTTTCATTGATTCTGGTGCTAGTTACAGTTATCTCGTTTCAGCGGCATACAAGGCCCTCAAAAAAGTTCTACAAACATATTTCAAATACCACGGAAATAATAACTACAAAAAAATTCGGCCTGGAGAAGTCGAACTTAAATTTGATTTATGTTACAAGAGATTGAGGCCTGACGGATTAGATTTTCCGTCAATTACCCTACACTTTATGGGTGGTGCTGACTTGGTACTTAACCCCGACAACGTATTCATTTGGTCGAGCGCTCGACCGAGTACCTTTTGCTTGGCAATAAACACTCATGACGATAAAAGGACAATTTTAGGAGCATATCAGCAGAGTAATTATAGGTTTGTATATGATAGAGGCATGGGGTTGTTGTTATTCAAGCAAGAGTATTGCCATGAAGGGGTTTAATTATATCAATGTACTTCATTTTTTTTTTAAAAAAACTTCTATACTAAGCACGGAGTAATAAATTAAGTCCGCCTATTAATTGTTTCGTATTGTGTAGATTATGACAAAAATTAGGGTAAGTGAACTGGATATCCAAATATCTACTTATATTATAGTACTCCCTCCGTCACGTTCATTTGTTCGTCTTTGATTAAAATACTTCTCACAATTGATATAAAAAGCAAACAAATGAATGGGAACGGAGGGAGTATGGTTTTTTCTTGCTGTGGAATGAGATTGAATCCATAGAGAGGATGGAGTGTAAAGTATCTCACCTCCATGGTTTACCCATCCTCCATGGAGGATTCATTTATGAGAAATCCTTGGCGAAGGATAGAAAAAAGGAGAGAAGTGTGGGTGCATTTATGAGAAATTGTTCTTTATTTTTGTTTTTTTATTAAAAACATTTATTCTAAAAATATATATTACTAACATTTTGTATCTCTATTAGTCACTAGTTCATTTCAATCTAAATTAACCTTCGATTACTTATTCATATCAATCTTTAACATATTCTAAATATTTTTCGGGAAAAAGAAAACGATAATAATAATTACTTTGCTTGGTAGTTTTGAGATTCTGCATGTCGCTTTGTTTGTAAGATTAATATGAAACAAAGGAAAAGGATAGCGATTTGACGGGTAGTATCCGTACATCGTACCCGAGTCCGAGCATCATAGGTACGGATTATTCATTTTAATAAATCATTATTTAATATAATATATATATATATATGCTAATTAAAACAAAAATCACAATGATATTGAATAAATATGATAAATATGAGTTAATATATCAATTTATCGTGATAATATCATTATGATAACATGGTTTTAAATCTCGTTATCGGTTGCGATCACGGTCTCGGTATCGGCCGAGATTTAATACCCTGTTATGATTCTTAATTTAATTAGCATATCCATATTTCAAAAAAACTCAAATATCCACATTATACACATTATACCAACTTAATTAGCATAAATCTCCCCCACAAAGTATCCACATTATACCAATTTAAGCCAATACTATCAATTATAATTTTTTCCCTAATACAAAGAATATGGGTAATACTTGATTTACCTCTAATCTTGTGAAGCACAAACTTGTCTAACACTATAAAAGAAAAGTCACTCAAACCAGAATTCACATTACCTATTTCCTCAAAACCTCAATGATGGAGCCACCAGCATTTCTAACATTACTATGTCCCTTTCATTACCCTTTTTAGCTCAACTTTCGAGTGCAATGACGGTGCCACTTATATTTCCAAACTCACCCGAATCACCTCTATACAATAAAAATCTCACAAGAACACAAACCATAACATGGCTTCTTCATCACTCGAGAATTCGAGCTCGTGGCCTTTTATCTAGTGCAACTTCACCCAACACCGTCAATCTCACACTACGTAAATGGGCGTCACGGGGAGAACTTCGAGTTCAAGATGGATCAATCCTTTTACAACTTGGGATCGGTACCGTTAATACGCCTATATCTTATAAGTTACATTACTTGGCTATGGATACCGGAAGTGACTTAACATGGTTACAATGCGAAGATTGTCAAATACCTCCAAACCAATGTTTCGGAGATCGAGACCGTCCGATTGTCTATACAAATAGGGAGTCTAGTTCATATCACCCAATCCCTTATCCTACTCACGACTTGTGCTACAAGGGTCAATCTATTGGAGACTTTTGCGCGTACACGATAAATTATGCTGAGGGGTCTCAAGTTAAAGGGATTCTAGCAATCGAGAAATTCACTTTCACCAATGTTAATGACATAAATACAGAAGCTGCTTTCGACCTAGTTTTCGGATGTAACCTCGATCATTTACGCTATAAAGGTAGCTCAGACGAAATCGGTATACTTGCTCTAGGCTGGGGCTCTAGATCTTTCATAAGCCAAATGAAGACACAAACACACGACACTTTCTCATACTGCTTTCCTCATTACGACCAAACGGCTTTAGGGGCTCGAGGGTACTTAAAACTAGGATCCGATGGTGATTCCTATGATGGTTTTAGCTTCACAGCATTGCATCGTTACCGAAATGATGATGCTTATTACTTGAATTTGGAAGGAATTAGTGTTAATCAACAAAGACTAACCATTAATCCTCGAATTTTTGTTCGAAATAATCATGAAGGGGGAACGGTCATTGATTCCGGTGCTGGTTTCAGTCTTCTCGTTTCAGCGGCATACAAGAAACTCATAAAAGTGCTACAAGCATATTTCGAATCCCACGGAAATGACTACACGAGAGAATTCATATTTGAATTGGATTTGTGTTACAAGAGATTGAGGCCGGATGTATTAGATCTTCCGTCAATTACCTTACACTTTAGTGATGCTGACTTGGTACTTAAACCCGACAACGTATTCGTTCAGTTGAACGATCCGAGTACCTTTTGCTTGGCAATGCATGATAGTAAAGCTAAACTGACAACTTTAGGAGCATATCAGCAGAGTAATTATAGGTTTATATATGATAGAGGCTTGGGGTTGTTGTTATTCAAGCAAGAGGATTGCCATCAAGGGGTTTGATTATATCAATGTACTTTTTCTTTTTTTTAAAAAAAAAAGCTTCCAAATACTCTAATTGTACTAATAAGGAACTGGTGAGTACCAATTATATTATTCAATTAGCTCATTTCCGAACATAGACATTTACGGTCAAAACACCTTGACCTGCCTTTTGGAGTGGCGGGTTATAGGCTTTTTTCATTATTTTTATTTAACAAACCCAATGGCGGGTTTACTTGCATAAAAACAAAGCACAATCTGAATCTATCAAAGCACCATTTTGTTAATTAGTTTTTGTTCCGACCCAAAACAATAATAAGTTTATTTTTGAACATTATTTTGACAAAAATGCAAAATATAAAAAAAAACAAAAAAAAAACCACCTAACAAAAACCAAAACTGCTAAATAAATAAGACAAAATCATGAAGATTGGGAAGAAAAATTACCAGATGATCAAGCGAATTAAGTTCGACAAGATCATTAAAAGGATGAGGTTTGATGATTAGCTGATTGGAACACTCCAATTTGACAGATGCCCAGAAATTAGATACACTAACTGCAATCGTATTATCATAATAAACATCACTTGGATTACCCAGAAACCCGATTCTCGCAAATGCTTTGTGTTCTATAACATCACACCATTGATGGGACTCTACAATGTGTTTAAAAATGGCAGATATTTTAGGTGATTAATTCTTCAAGGTTAACAGAAAAGGAATTAAATCGATTAATTTGTAAATATCTTATCCGATGATTTGGTGTTTAATAAAAAGGAAATGAAATGAAATGAAATGGTTTATATTTTGCTTAATTGTAGTATATCGATCGAAAGACCACGGTTACGGATTTTCTCGTTATTCGATTATATGATTTGGTAAAAATAAGACGAGTCGAAAAATTTTGGGTTTAGTGTGAATATTTGGTGTAAAATACAGATTACTCAAGTTTTAATAAGAAAATTAAATAAATTATGATTAGAATTGAAGTAATTAAAGTATAATCCTAAAAATATTAGAGAGACGGTTTTATTATATAGTCTCTCCTTAAATAAACCTCATATTCCTTTTATAATTTTTTTTAGTTAGCCTCATTTTCTCTTAAGAACATATTTTCATCTCTATTTCTCTCTCATCACACGCATCATATCAACACTATCATCTTAACTTTTCACATTTTCTTAAACTTTGTGTCAAATCCATATGGGACTTATTCAAGAAGAATGAAGGATTAGTATTGCTTTGTTTTGTATAGATATGACAACATTTGGGATAAGTGAATTGGTTATCCAAATCTCTAATTATAGTATGGTAGCTTGGTAGTTTTGAGATTCTGCATGTCGCTTTGTTTGTAAGATTAATATGAAACAAAGGAAAAGGATAGCGATTTGACGGGTAGTACCCGTACATCGTACTCGAGTCCGAGCATCATAGGTACGGATTTTTCATGTTAATAAATCATTATTATGCTAATTAAATTAAGAATTATAATGATATTATCACGATAAATTGATATATTAACTCATATATATATATATGCTAACTAAAACAAAAATCACAATGATATGGAGTATGTGTGTGTGTGCGCTAATTAAAACAAAAATCACAATGATATTGTCTAACTATGATAAATATGAGTTAATATATCAATTTATCGTGGTAATATCATTATGATTCAAATTTAATTAGAATATCCATATTATCAAAAACACTCAAATACTCAATAAATGCCCCCCCAAAGTATCCACATTATACCAATTTAACCCAATACTATCAATTACTCGGTATAATTTTTTCCCTAATACATAGAATATGGGTAACACTTGATTTACCTTTAATCTTGTGCAGCGCATACATTTTTATTTATTTTTATTATTATTATTTTTGGCAGCACAAACTTGTCTGGCACTATAAAAGAAGTCACTCAAAGCAGAATTCACATCAACAAACTATTTCCTCAAAACCTCAATGATGGAGCCACCAGCATTTCTAACATTACTATGTTATATTACTATGTCCCTTTCACTACCCTTGTTAGCTCAACTTTTGAGTGCAATGACGGTGCCACTTATATTTCCAAATTCACCGGAATCGCCTCTATACAAAAAAAATCTCACAAGAACACAAACCATAACATGGCTTCTTCATCACTCGAGAATTCGAGCTCGTAGGCGTTTACCCAACACCGTCGATCTCACACAACGTAAATGGGTGTCACGGGGAGAAGTTCGAGTTCAAGATAGTTCAATCCTTTTACAACTTGGGATCGGTACCTTTAATACGCCTATATCTTATCAGTTATATTACTTGGCTATCGATACCGCAACTGAGTTAACATGGTTACAATGCGAAGATTGTCAAATTCCGCCAAACCATTGTTTCGGAGACCAAGAACGTCCGATTGTCTATAAAGATAGCAAGTCTAGTTCATATCACCCAATCCCTTATCCTACTCACGACTTGTGCTACGAGGGTCAATCTAATGAAGGATCTTGCTCGTACTCCATGGACTATGCTGATGGATCTGTAGTTCAAGGCATTCTATCAATCGAGAAATTCACTTTCACCAATGTTAATGACATAAATACAGAAGTTGCTCTCGACCTAGTTTTTGGATGTACCATCGATCATTTTCGCTATACAGGCAGCCCAGGCGAAATCGGTATACTTGGTCTAGGATGGGGCCATAGATCTTTCGTAACCCAAATAAAGACACAAGATGACACTTTCTCATACTGCTTCCCTCATTACGACAAAACGGCTTTAGGGGCTCGAGGGTACTTCGAACTAGGATCTGATGGTTATTCCTATGATGGTTTTAGCTTCACAGCATTGCGTCGTTACCAATATAAAGAAGATTATTACTTGAATTTGGAAGGAATTAGTGTTAATCAACAAAGACTAACCATTGATCCTCGAATTTTCGTTCGAGATAATCATAACGGGGGATCTCGTTCCAGCGGCATACAAAGAACTCAAAAAAGTGCTACAAGCATATTTCGAATCCCACGGAAATAACTACAAGAAAACTAAACCCGGGAAAGGCGAAGATGAATGGGATTTATGTTACAAGAGTTTGAGGCCTGAAGTATCGGACCTTCCATCAATTATCCTACACTTTAATGGTGGTGCTGACTTGGTACTTAGCCCCGAAAACGTATTCATTTGGTTGAACGCTCCGAGTAGCTTTTGCTTGGCAAAAGAAGCTAGTGACGATGAAAGCACAACTTTAGGAGCATATCAGCAAAGTAATTATAGGTTTATATATGATAGAAGCAGGATGTTGTTGTTATTCAAGCAAGAGGATTGCCATCAAGGGATTTAATAATATCAATGTACTTCATATTTAAAAAAACTTCCAAATACTCTCATTGTACTAATAAGTTAAGTCCGCCTATAACTCTTATAACATTCATAGTCGTCCGAAGGATGGAGAATTAGACGGCGATGTGGCCCATAGGATTAAAGCGAGATGGTTGAAATGGAAGAGCCCAACGGGGTTACTATGTGATCAAGAAGTACCTTACAGATTTAAGGGCGGTAAATAATTGTCATGACACGGAATGTTGGGCGGAAAAAGAATAGCCATGTGCAAAAGATGCATGTGGCAGAAATGAGTATGCTAAGATAATTCAATAAGGTAAATTCGACAATAGATCAAAAATTTCAAGGGTGGTAAAAAATGAGTAATTCAATAAGGTAAAACTTTACTATAGATGGAAAATTTCAGGGATGGTGGAAATGAGTCATTCAATTCAAAATATTAGTTCAAGTTATTAGTGGCGAAAAATGAGTAATTCAAATTTTAATTTTAATTTAACCCAAACTTATTACGGAGTAAATTATCAAGCTAATTTACATTAAGCCTCTCTCATTTAAATTTAGTTAAACCCTTGGCCATAAAGAACATGGCCGAGGAGGTTGTCGAAGGAGTCGAGAAGGGTTTGAGAATTTTCATGGCGGTTTTGGTTTTAAAGAATGAAATGATAAGATTTCACGATTTCAGTTAGCCTTAACACAGTAGTATTAGCAATTCAAAGAGGCGAAATGGAGATCGAACAAAACCCTAATCAACAAAATTACCAAATTGGGGGAGAAACATGCAAAATCAAAACAAAACCCAGCAGACAATAATCAAGATCAAGATCAAAATCGCTAACGAGTCGAGATGGTTTGAGAGTGTTCATGGAGGTTTTAATAGTATTAGCAATTCAAAGAGGCGAAATCGAAATCGAAATCGAACAAAACCCTAATCAACAAAATTATCAAATTGGGGGGAGAAACATGCAAAATCAAAACAAAACCCAGCAAACAATAATCAAAATCAAAATCAAAATTGCTAAATAAACAAGACGAAATTATAAAGTATTGGGAAGAAAATTTACCAGATGCTCAAGCGAATTGAATTCCACGAGATCATTAAAACGATGAGGGTTTATGATTAGCTGATTAGAAGGCTCCAATTTGACAGATGCCCAGAAATTAGATATACTGATTGCGATCGTATTACCGTAATAAACATCACTTGGATTACCCAGAAACCCGATTCTTGCATATGCCTTGTGTTCTATCGCCTCCGCCATTGATGGGGTTCTTCGCTTAGCTCAACAAATCCAGAATTTCTATAGAAATGGCGGAATTTATAGTTGATTAATTCTTGAAAAAAAAAGGAATCAAATCGATTGAATTTTACTCCATATCTTATTATCTTACCCGATGATTTTGGTGTTTAATGAGAACAAAATGGAATGAAATTGTTTTTTTTTTTTGGATAATTAATTAACACAAATTCTCATATGAGACGGTCTAATTAATTAATACTCCATCGTTTAAATGTAAATTTTACTTTTGTTTTTTTTACCCTTGTCGAAATACATTTTACACCGTCAATATTTTTCGTTTTACATTATAAATTGTCAGAAATATTAACGATTATCGTAACATTTGGATTTGAACTGAGGGAGTGGTGCGAGTAATTATTAAACTTTTGATATGAAAATTAAATTAAATTATGATTAGAATTGAAGCAATTAAGGTATTGTATGTAAAAAAAAATAGTGAGACAGTTTAATTATTTCGTTTTGGATAAATAAATATGGAGTATGATAGAATTAGGTAAGTAAATACGTTATCCAAATCTTTAATTATACTCCCTCCGTTCCAATGAATTGTTTGCCTTTGCTTTTGGCACAAAGGGCAAGAGATCCAATTAGAAGGTGACATGTGGAGCCAAGAGTCAAATTACACATAAAAAATATTCCTAAAATAGAAAGGCAAACAATTCATTGAGACGCCCCAATATGGAATAGGCAAACAATTCATTGGAACGAAGGGAGTAGTACAGTTTCGTCTTGTTGTGGAATATTAGTATCTGCGTCACTACTCACTTATACTCGGTGTTAGATTAGGTATCACTATCGTCATGTTGAAAATTGATTTTTTTGGATAAGCATTGTACTCCCTCCGTTCCAATGAATTGTTTGCCTTTGCTTTTGACACCAAGGGCAAGAGATCCAATTAGAAGGTGACATGTGGAGCTAAGAGTCAAATTACACATAAAAAACATTCCTAAAATAGAAAGACAAACAATTCATTGAGACGCCCAATATGGAATAGGCAAACAATTCATTGGAACGGAGGGAGTACTTTTGTACGTGGTTTTGAGCATGTCGTTTTGTTTGTAAGATTAATATGAAAATGGACGAAAATGATAGATTGATAGCGATTTGATGGGTTGTCATTCACATGGATTCATTGAAGTGTCTTGATTGTTACGTTAAGACAAAACCACATCTTGAAATTTCTAGTCGTTACACAATTCTGAAATTCGCACAAAACAAAGGAAAATGAAGACGAACCTACGACCTACTCCCTCCGTCCCAATGAATTGTTTGTCTATTCCATGATTGGGCGTCTCAATGAATTGTTTGCCTTTCTATTTTAGGAATATTTTTTTTTCTGGTTCATCGGGGAGCGCACTTAGTCGCATTACAATATAGGGGAGGGGGATTCGAACCTGGAACCTCCTGCCCCAGAGCACTTAGTCTTAACCATTAGGCTAAGACATCTTAGGTATTTTAGGAATGTTTTTTATATGTAATTTGACTCTTTTCATGAGTTTGGCTTCACATGTCACTTCCTCATCGGATCTTTTCCCCTTAGTGCAAAAAACAAAGGCAAACAATTCATTGGAACGGAGGGAGTATCATTCAAGAGGGGCATTCATTTAATCCTCACGGTTCCAAATTTCCTATGCATTTGAGATGGAGGTGGCACCGAGTTGTGTCTCGTATGGCCCACCATGCCTGGGGGAGAAGGCGGATTTCGTGTTGTGTCAATGAAATGGAAATGACGGCCCCTGAAAGCGCAAGAAATTCATCTGCTCTTGCCTAATTCTTGCATTTTAGACACAACCTATAAACATGTCGTGTCTAGGCAGGATAGCCGTGTCGTGTCATGTCTGGGTTACACACGATTAGAGAATTATACAACCAGTTGTACATAGCTCTATGTATACCTGGTTTTAAGATTTTCAGTTTTATCACAAAGATTTTGAGTTTTGCTGCAAACTTTCTGAGCTTTAGTGTAAAGTTGTCGATTTAAATCACATAAATGTTTAAGCTCAAAAACTTACAACTGAGCTCAGAAACTTTTATAAACTCAATAAATATACACAAAAGTTCAACAATTTTGTCATGTTTGTACAATGCTATTATACAACCAGGTGTATAATCATATTTTCTATCTTCTTTGTCAAACTTCGACCCTATACACAACTTAGTATACACAACATTGCCATATCATACTGTCGTTCTAGACCGGGTCAACCCTCGTGCCCACTTTCCCATTGTGGTCATTGTCATGCATCATGGGCTAAGAGTTGTGCAACAACTTTTCAAACCAACCCTATTTAATATGGGCCCAATCCGACTCCAAAACATTGGACTTTATCCACTCTTATCTCCTAATCTTCTATTACCATGTGTTTAGTGAGCCCGGTACAGTGAAATACACTGAATCGAACTGAGTCAAACCTTTACGGCTTCCCATCTATTTACCAAAAAAGTGGTGGAGCCAGGATTTGAAGTCAAGAGAATTGAAGAACCTCACTAAACCCTGATTGGCAACGACATCAGAAAACGGTTAACATATTGTATCATTGTAGTAACAAATTTGACTATCAAATTAAATCAGCAGAATCATATGACAATCAAATTGTTTTCATATATAAATTGAATAGTATGTTGCTTCGATATGTTTCTAATAAGAGCAATATTCAAAAAACAGTAGATTCCGACTAGTATGCTATTGAAATACGGAGTATGTCGTTTACCAACTACATTAAGTCTGTAGATGATAAACAATATTTAGGTCGAAATCTGTTATTTTTCACACAATATATTGTTTATCAAACAGAGTTTAGCAAACAAAGTACACTTAACATCTTTGTATATGTATATGCAACTAATAATTAAGTTGAATTTATAGATTTTCGGACATGATGGTTTTTCATTGAGTTATTTCTGTAATAATTTTTTTTAAAAAAATATTTTTTTTAAAAAAAAAAGAAAAAAAAAAGACAAGTTGCAAAAAAGTGCAAGTGGTGAAAAACACAAAATGGGCCATGATAGCAAGTGCCAACTATCAACCAACAGTTTTCTCAATTGCATTCATTCACACACCTCTTTGACCTTCAAATTCCAATACTATTACCAACCAACCTTTTGTTATAAATGAGCTGACCAACTTTGAAATTGGGTCAAAATTTAATTTATTTTTATGTCTCTAAAATGATCCATAAAGCCCATAATGTATTTAATATTCATGATGACAAAGTACACAAATTATAATATGTAACTG
The DNA here is from genome assembly GCA_958450325.1 of Agrostemma githago. Lineage (NCBI taxonomy): Eukaryota > Viridiplantae > Streptophyta > Magnoliopsida > Caryophyllales > Caryophyllaceae > Agrostemma > Agrostemma githago. The sequence goes on along the minus strand of OY288253.1, from coordinate 1,062,863 downwards.
TTGTACCGTGTGACAGATCTTAAAACCAGAAATTTATGGTAAAAAGTTATCACTTTATGTTATTTAGAGACCCATTTAAGTTAAAAAGTGACTACTTTTTAATATGTAAATGTGGTAACTATTTATCTGAAAGTGATAACTAATCGACTTTTTAATAGAGATTTATACCAACTTTGTAATCCTAGTAAGTTTTAGAGTTCTATAGATTATAGTACTACCGAAAATGTCTTATAACCTAGTGGTAAATTAAGACTATGTACCTTGAATAACAGGTCTCACGTTCAAATCGACAACGTTACTGCCCTTTAGATCCAGGCCAACTCGACATAAATCTAACATAAACATGGTTAAGAGTAACTATGTAGGTATCAGATTTGAATCAACAACATTCCTACCCTTTTGATACAATTCAACTCGACATAAATCTAACATAAACAGTAATAAACCGGACGATATACACCGAAAACATACCCCAATAAACCATAAAATACTCACACTTCTCCACTCACTACTACTCCCTCGGTTCAAATCCAACCTTCCCTTTTGTTTTTGCACGTTTGTTAACACTCAGTTTGCGTCGTTAATATCTTTCGTAACATATCTTTGATTGTGAATAGCGTCGAAAATGTCGAAAAGAGAAAGGGGTAGGTTCGACTTGAACGGAGGGAGTACTAATTGTTTTTTTTATGACAAGGGAACCTGCAGTCGCTAAACCGCTCGTGGGCGACAAACTTGAAACCTAAAAGGCATAATCTCAAGTCACGCAACTCCCACAAGTTCGCGCTTGCAGGACTTGAATCTGAGACCCTTAAATTGGTGAGCACAAGTTTTAACCACTAGAAAACACTCTTGCGGACAAGTACTAATTGTTCATACAACTAACAAAGTGTTCAAAAAAATATAGTTAATGCCCTTCACATCACATGTGAGCATCCAAGTAGTTACAAGGCACAAAAAACACCCTACATAAACCTCTTTATAACCAACTTTTTTCACCACACCTCAATACACAACACTAACCTAAAAAAAACACAATACAATCCCAAACAAAACTCAACACTAAAAGAAGCTGCAAAACCGTCTCGTACAAGAATTTGTGAAAAAAAAAGGAACTACGATGGTGTGTTTTTGTTTCCTAGTTGATCAACAAAGGGAAGTAAGGAAGAGCAAGCCGGCGGCCGGGTTATGTTCACGGTGTGGTGGCGGCGCTAGTGTCGCCGACATGAAGACGGCCACTAGGTTTTGCCATGTACCCTTGTATTGGAAGACATGGCGTGCTATTATGTGCCCATTTTGTGGAACTATTCTTAAGTCATATGCTTAATTAAATAAAAATAATTAGAATGGAATTTTGATTATTACTATTATTATTATTAGTTTTTTATTAGATGTTTTAGAAATATAATTTGTATAAGAATTGATGAAAAATACTATTACATTGTTGACTAATTATTTGTATGATTTTTCTCGAGATGAAATCGGTCCATATGTTCTTGGAAAAAGTTCAAAAATTTGGGTTTTAATTAGCACCACCTAGCTACTAATACATTCATAATTATGAAATTATGAGTTGTTAATTAGTGTCCAATTACCTTGCTTTGGAGTATAATATTAAAGCTTATAAGCACACAAATAATATATTCTGATGTGGAAGGGGACTACTTTTTACCGTCGGCGCTTTACTTCTTACCGTCGGCGTTAATTACGTGAAATGACGATTTTGTCCTTGCTATTTATTCTCGAAAACCGACTTCCTATATAGTTAATTACGCAAAATGACGAGTTCTCCTTTGCAATTAATTCTCGAATTATTATATCATTTACATTTTATAGAGTATCGGTTTATTAGAACTCGATAATAAAACCGTTTTTTCGATTATTGTTACGCCTCCGATTTTAAACAATAAATAGTAAGGGCAAAGTCGTCATTTCACTTAATTAACGCCGACGGTAAGAAGTAAAGCGCCGACGGTAAAAAGTAATTGCGTGTCGAAGATGTCTTACCCAATAGTTAAGACAATCTATAATGGACAATCTATAAAAGAGGTTTGTATATGATAGAACAAGGATGTTGTTGCTATTTAAGCCCATCAAACATATTACACAAAAAAAACTATGGAGAAACGATATCTCAATAAGTTATTCTACACTATCTCATATTTATGGATGTATTAGTAGCTAGGTACTAATTAAAACTCAAATTTTCGAAGGTTAATGCAAAAACGTCACTCTCGTAATTTCTCCAAGAACATATCGATAATTTCATCTCGAGAAAAATCGGTAAAATAACCCTTTCCCGCAACCAAACCTTGTTCCCGTGCAAGCCGATCGACCTCACCTTGAACCGTCTCACCGCCCACCCGACACGTGTCCAACAAATTGCACGCGACCTCGACAACACCTTCCCCGTGCACAAGCGCCATGGCTTGGACCGACGGAAGCCCGCCTCCCCTTTCGCTCACGAGTTTCGCAATTCTTCGAACATCGGAAATTTCGGTCGAAAACACGGGAACGTTGTAGTTGTCGACCCAATTAGTTGTACCGATTACAACAACGCCTTTTGAGCGGGCCGCGTGGGTTGGGCCCGCGTCGGGTGGGAGAGGTAGGTATTGTGAATCGGGCCCTCCGGCCCAAATATTTCCTCTCATATTCGGGCGGAAGTAGCCGAGTTCTCTTCGTATGGAGTCGAGTTTTCGACCTTTTGGATGCGCAGCACCGTAAAGATAGGTTGGGACTGCAGCAGTTCAAATTCAATAGTTGAGGATGGATAACCAAAGATTCGACGCAAATTACAGAATAAGACGTTTTAATAATTAAGAAATTAATAGAATACTTTTTAATATTCTAAATTCCAAATATAAACAAATTTTCAATTAAATATATAACTTTTTTTTTATCATTTAATAATAATACAATAATTACTAAAATGATTTAAATTTATTTTAATTTTTTTTAAAACGGATTTTCTAACATGTGCCGCAGTATGTTAATACCTTAATTAAGGTAGGTTTATCAATCAAATTATCATGAGAAGTTGAAAGATTAATCTAAAATTACCATACTTAGAGAATATATTTGATAAACTTACCTTTATTAATGTGTTAACATGTGTTAGAAAAAACGTTTTTAAAAATATAAGCATTATAATTAAAGAGTTATAATAACAATACCACTATTAAAACAATAAAAATTTAATATGAAACTATTTTTTTTACTTAAAAAGCGGTAAAAATAATTACTAAAATGATTTTATTTTTTTAAAAAAAATATAAACATTATCATTAAAGAGTATAATAACAATACTACTATTAAAAAAAATAAAAACTTAATACGAAACTTTTTTTTTTTTACTTAAAAAGCGGTAAAAAAATTAGACATTCGAAAGTATTTATGACCCCTAACCCGACCTGTGACCCATATAACCGACCACACCAGTATTCAGATCGGACCCATATAACCGACCACACCAGTATTCTGACCGGACCCATATAACCGACCACACCAGTATTCTGACCGGACCCGTTTGACAGGTCTAATCGTAACACATCTTAATCGATAAAAACAAGGATCGGAAACAGTTAAAGATCCTAAATTCGAGCATTCTGAAAACCGTAAAAACAAGGAATATGGAGGATATAAATACACAATGAGTATATATATATATATATATATATATATATATATATATATATATATATATATATATATATTTATACCTTGGAGACGGTTTCCGACATCAGAAGCCAAAGATCTAGCAACATCAGCGGTTTGTTCAAGCGAAGCATTATCCAAAGGATGGAAGCAAATATGATCGACAACTCCAAGACGAGGATGACTTCCACAATGCGAATCAAAATCGATGTTTTCAAAAGCAGAAGTTACCATTGCGAGCGCAGCGTTCTTCAGCGGGCAGGAATCTGAGGAAACATTCGATAATTTGGATACGAGTGTGTACCCAACTCGGTTGTAAGTCTCATCTTCGAACTTATTCACGAGTTTGGCTTCGCTGGTGAAACGGGTTGCTGCTTGTTCGATTGCATTGAGGGCAGCCTTGTTTCGGCTTTCTGAGATGTAGATCTTGCAGCAACCAAGCATTTGTTTCAGCATTTTATGTCCAAGTAAAGAACATTCCCAAATCTGTAGGGATAGATGGCCAAAATATTAGGAATAGCATATCATGTGAAGAGCATAACCACACAAGATAAAAGGAGTAAGGACATCCACACATTACATAGACTTGATATTGATATTACTAGTAGAAAGAGTCGAAAACCCGTTTTGTATATGAATTCATGTTATCGAGTTTTGTCATAATAATAATGATAATAATAATTCACGATGAGAATTCGATATAATAACCAAGAATACATCAAGAAATTCATAACCAAGAATACATCAAGAAATTCACAAGTTCAAAAATGAAAGAATATGTAAACTCGCTTCGTATAACATAGCATTCCATTAGGGTCTATTAGGGGGTGTGAACGACCAGAGCTAGCTCGTGGGGCCCTTGGAATTGGCTCGAGCTCAAAACAACATTGTCGATCATAAAAAAGCTTGATAAAAGAACGGGTTCTCGGTTTGTATAACACAAAAGTTATCATAAAAATGAGGTAATTCGTATTATGAATATTGTTGGATCATACAAAAAAGCATCACATTCAGATAAAGAACATTTGGCCTAAGGATAAAGATGATCAACTTTGGATCCGAAACTTCAAATTCAACAAAATCCCATTAATAAATAACCTCGATCATGAGCCGCAACTTCATATGCTCCGATTCACCACAAATTCATCGAGGAAACTTGTATCAATGTATCATACCAAGGATTATCAACTTTGAATCCCAATTATCGAATTCAACAAAACCCACATTGATAATCTTTACTAATATAACCCAATTTAGAACCCTAATTTCTAAAGATCGCAACTTTGCATCACAATCACAAATTCCCAATTTAGAGCAAACTTTTACGATCCAATTCACCATAGATTCACTATGAAAGCTTAACTCTAATTTGTAAAGATCATGACTACGAATCCCAATCACCAAATTCAACAAAACCCAAATCAGTAATACTCCTTTTATGCTCCAATTCACCATAGATTCAGTATGAAAGCTTACAACAAAATCAAAAATCCCAAATTACCAAATTCAACAAAATCCCCAATCAATGATACAACTCTTATGCTCCAATTGATCACCAATTCACCAAGAAACCAAAACCCTAATACACCAAGAATCCAAAATCCCCAATTCAATCAATAATCTTCACCATGACCCAATTTAGATCAACCCTTTTGCTCCAATTCACTATAAATTCAATTAGAAACCAAAACCCTAATTCAAAAAGATCACACTTACGAATCCGAAATCCCCAAATTCAATCAATAATCTTGACCATGACCTAATTTAGATCAACCCTGCTCCAATTAACCATAAATTCAGTCAGAAACCAAAAACCCTAATTCACAAAGATCACACTTACTAATCCAAAATCCCCAATTAAATCAATAATCTTCACCATGACCTAATCACCAAATTCAACAAAATCCCCAATCAATTGATCATAAATTCCCCAAGAAACCAAAACCCTAATTTACGAATCCAAAATCCCCAAATTCAATCAATAATCTTGACCATGACCTAATTTAGATCAACCCTGCTCCAATTAACCATAAATTCAGTCAGAAACCAAAAACCCTAATTCACAAAGATCACACTTACTAATCCAAAATCCCCAATTAAATCAATAATCTTCACCATGACCTAATCACCAAATTCAACAAAATCCCCAATCAATTGATCATAAATTCCCCAAGAAACCAAAACCCTAATTTACGAATCCGAAATCCCCAAATTCAATCAATAATCTTGACCATGACCTAATTTAGATCAACCCTGCTCCAATTAACCATAAATTCAGTCAGAAACCAAAAACCCTAATTCACAAAGATCACACTTACTAATCCAAAATCCCCAATTAAATCAATAATCTTCACCATGACCTAATCACCAAATTCAACAAAATCCCCAATCAATTGATCATAAATTCCCCAAGAAACCAAAACCCTAATTTACGAATCCAAAATCCCCAAATTCAATCAATAATCTTGACCATGACCTAATTTAGATCAACCCTGCTCCAATTAACCATAAATTCAGTCAGAAACCAAAAACCCTAATTCACAAAGATCACACTTACTAATCCAAAATCCCCAATTAAATCAATAATCTTCACCATGACCTAATCACCAAATTCAACAAAATCCCCAATCAATTGATCATAAATTCCCCAAGAAACCAAAACCCTAATTTACGAATCCAAAATCCCCAAATTCAATCAATAATCTTGACCATGACCTAATTTAGATCAACCCTGCTCCAATTAACCATAAATTCAGTCAGAAACCAAAAACCCTAATTCACAAAGATCACACTTACTAATCCAAAATCCCCAATTAAATCAATAATCTTCACCATGACCTAATCACCAAATTCAACAAAATCCCCAATCAATTGATCATAAATTCCCCAAGAAACCAAAACCCTAATTTACGAATCCAAAATCCCCAAATTCAATCAATAATCTTCACCATGACCTAATTTAGATCAACCCTGCTCCAATTAACCATAAATTCAGTCAGAAACCAAAAACCCTAATTCACAAAGATCACACTTACTAATCCAAAATCCCCAATTAAATCAATAATCTTCACCATGACCTAATCACCAAATTCAACAAAATCCCCAATCAATTGATCATAAATTCCCCAAGAAACCAAAACCCTAATTTACGAATCCAAAATCCCCAAATTCAATCAATAATCTTCACCATGACCTAATTTAGGATACCCATTATACTCCAATTTAACACCCAAAGTAGCACAAATTGCCTTAAACTTCAACCTCATCTTATCAACAACAACATCCTTCTTCTCATCTTCAGGATTCACAAAAGGGTATTCCTTAATCAACTCATCAAGCTGTTCTACACTCTTCTTGACCCGATTAGATAAAAACCCGGTTCTACCCGGATAACACCGGTCCAAACATCGACTAATCCACGATAAAACCCGATTTCTTCACCGCATTCGAACCCGTGTTTGATACCCACTTCGTATGCATCTTCTTTGCCTTTGATTAAACCGTCTTTGTACCCGTCTTTGAATCCTTCTTGCATTTGGATTTCGGGGAGATTGAATGTTTCTTCTAAGAAATCATCCATGGCTGTCGAATCAGAGGAGATAGAAACAGAGATAGAGCGAAAAAAGAGGGATTTCGTGATTTACCTGAGAAAATTGATGGAATTCGACAATTCTACAATTCGTCAATTGGATTGATTTTGTGGGGAATTTGAGAGGGAGATTGGTGATTTGAGGTCGAAATCGATATACTATGAATTAATCAATTAACGGGTTTGGTTTGAGGTTTAACGGGTTTATTTATATATGTTGGTCGATATGAATTCAATTGATTTAATTGGGTCGATTTGGTCGAAAATTTGAACATGATTCGAGAAATTCATTTATTTATTATTAAATTAATTTTGAAATACTTTTAATGGGTAATTTGAGGTTGGAATCGATATGAATTAATGGGTTTAGGTTGACGTTAACGGTTTTTATCAATATACGTGTGGGTCGATATGAATTCAATTGATTTCATTGGGTCGGGTTTGGTCGAAAAATCGAACATGATACGAGAAATCCATTTATTTATTTATTAAATTAATTTCGAAATATTTTTAATCCATCGTTGCATAAATTGTAAATATATGTACGTTTTTCGAAATATTGACTTGATGTGAATATATGAGACGAGTTGATCGGACACGAAATTAATGATTTACTCGTATTACACTTATATGTGTGTGTCGACACGACGAATATAATAAAAAGAAGATAATATATGATAAATTGAAAATGAAATACGAGAAATCTCTATATTAAACTAATTTTGGAATATTTTTAATCGATCGTTGGGTAAATATACAAACATTTTCGAAATATCAATTGATACGAGAACATGAGACGAGGTTGACAATGAAAAAAACGGAATCTTAAGTAAAAAAAAAAAGTAAAAACAAAAAAAACCAACCTTTCGAACAATTCTCGACAATATAATATATTTCCTTGTTCAAAACGATTATTCTATTCAGACGAATAAAGAACTTTATTCTTACTTGTATTAATTTTGAGAATGAGTTGAAATTGACGACTATGACGAGGGTAAATCATTAAAATATCGCTCGTTAAGAAAAAAATACGATCCAAAAATTGTTCTTAATTAGATGTATTAAACGTGGGATAATATAATTTAACGAACGAATGTATAAAAAAATTACTGGGATACGGTGTTACAATATATTAGCCGCATTTCTTAAAACAATAGATATAGGCTATTATGCATCACAATATCTCATTTAATTACTAAAAACATAAAAAAATTAGTATACTGATTAAATAGGTCGGAATCTATTTTTTTTTTACGCAATATTGTTATCTTATCCCTAAATTGTTGGATATCAATCTTGGGCATCATGAGTTGATTTAATCCTGATAAACGCAACTGGGATGAATAATACTCGTACATTGTACCTTTTATAAACTTAAAATTAAAATATGCAAGCGAAATTGCAAAATAAAATAAAGTAAGTAATTTGTATAAAAAATATTAGGAATTTTGTTTAAGATCGTTGTATGATTTGACTGATGGAAAAATAACTATTTTAAGGTGAAAAGCAATCGCTTGTCATTTTGTCTCAAAATGTTCATTTTTCACGATTTTTTTAAAATGATCACGATTTTTTTTTAAAATGATCACAATTTTTTTAAAAAAATGATCCTAACACGTTAATAACCAACAAGAAAATAAAATTAATATGTATGTGTATATATTCATTTCAAATTAAACTATAAACTTGTATGATTAAGAATCACTATAAAACAAAATTTCTCCAACATTGTTTTATGTAATTAGTCAATTAAACTCATCTCACCATGAATTTCACATTTCCACTTTATATATTCATTTCACTAACCCTTTCATTACCCAAAAATTTCGCCTTAAGATTACCACTAATCCACCCGAATTCACCAGAATCGCCCTTCTTCAAAGAAAACCAAACCCGACAAGAAATTATCCAATTCCTCATACGCCACTCGATAAATCGAGTTCGTAGTATCTCTTCGAACAGAACTATTTTACGCAATTCCACACAACTCGAATGGACGTCGAGAGACGATATTACCATTAAAAAAGGACCGTTAATCCTAGTAAAATTAGGTGTCGGTACGTTCAACACCCCTATATCGTATGAATCAATTTATTTAAGTATCGATACCGGTAGCGAACTAGCATGGTTACAATGCGAAGATTGTAAACACGAGAACAATAATTGTTTCGGAAAGCCACCCGAGTTTTTTCACAATACCAAGTCGAGCACGTACCGCCCGATTCCATGTGATACTAACGGACTTTGTTATAGGGGTTTATGCAAAGACGGGTTTTGTTCATTTGATTTTGAGTATGCCGACGGGACCGAAGTCAGAGGTATAATCGCTTTCGAGACATTCACCTTCGGAACCGGACCCCCTCGTCGCAACGACATAACTCGAGATGTCATCGGTTTCAACCTTGCATTCGGATGTAACACCTTTTACAAAAGCAAGGTCGAACAACACGGAGAAATCGGGATACTCGGTCTAGGATGGGGTCCTCGAACATTCGTAGCCCAAATAAAAGTACAATTTCGAGAAAGTAATATTTTCTCGTATTGTTTCCCTTCTTTCGAGGACACCGAATTAGGGTCTCGAGGCTACCTCGAACTAGGATCGCAGAGCGAGGAGATCGACGCCCAACACGGCTTTCGCGCCACGAATTTGCGCCGGTACGGCCTCGTACCTCATTATTTCTTGAACTTCGAAGGGATCAGTGTCGCAGGAAAACGTATCCTCGATGATCCGAGGGTTTTCTCGAGACACGGTAATTCAGAGGGAACGATCATCGACAGTGGTACGATATACACATTTTTGATTCCCGAAGCTTACGAGGTACTCAAAAGCGAGATGATCGCTTATTTCGAATCTCGACGACACTACGAGGCCATCGAGGGAGATGGCGCCGGGTTGAAGATATGTTATAGGAGCTTAACCAAGACATTCGATGACCTTCCGACACTTACGTTCCATTTTGCGGGAGCCGACTTAGAGCTCGATGTCGACAACGTGTTTATTAGAATCAACAATGAGGCCGACGACAGGTTTTGTGTAGCCATCGTGTCTAACGATGCTCCAAAGACGGTTATAGGAGCACATCAACAAACTAAAAAGAGGTTTGTGTACGATAGAACAAGGATGTTGTTGTTCTTTAAGCCAGAGGATTGTCATCAAGGTGCTTAATTTGATATATCAGCTAGCTTAACTCGTAAAGTCATTATAAAAGTCGAACAATAATTAACAATGTGGGTAATCAGAGGCTCTCGATTTTTGAGGCCAAAATAAACGTTCCGCTGCCCCTGCCGGTAGGTTGAAAATACTGCACCCATCAACGGTAATTAATTTGGGGTCTTGGTTGAAAATCGAAGATGAAATACGAGAAATTTCTATATTAAACTAATTTTGGAATATTTTTAATCTATCGTTGGGTAAATAGACATACATTTTCGAAATATCGACCTGAGACGAGGTTGACACCAAATTAATGGGTTCGGTTAAATCATTAAAATATCGTTAGAATTGGGTGAGAGCTCGTTAGGAAAAAAACACGAGGCAAAAATTATTCTTAATTAGATGTATGAAACGTGGGAAAATATAATTTTACGAACGAATATGTAAAGAAAATTACTGGGATACAGTGTTACAATATATTAGCCGCATTTCTTAAAACAATAGATATCGACTATTATGCATCAGAATATCTCATTTAATTACTAAACATATAAAATTAGTATACTGATTAAATAGGCCGGAATCTATTAATTTTTTACGCAATACATTATTATCTTATCCCTAAATTGTTGGATATCAATCTTGGATATGGAGTTGATTTAATCGTGATAAACACGAATGGGATAAATAATACTCGTACATTGTGCCTTTATAAATTTAAAATATCTAATCAAAATTGCAAAATAAAAGAAAGTAAGTAATAAAAAATATTAGGAATCTGGTTTAAGATCGTTGTAGGATCGATTTGATGGATGAAAAAATAACTATTTTAAGGTGAAAAAGCAATCACTTATCACTTTATCACGAAATATCATTTTTCCCGATATTTTTTTCTTCTGAAATGATCCAAACACATTAATAATCAACAAGAAAATAAAATTAAAATAAAAATAAAAATAATAATAATAATAATAATAATAATAATAATAATAATAATAATTGAGGATGGTCCTCCCTTGGGCCTTCGCCTTAATGTCGGAAAAACTGAGGTTTTTTGGCCTAAGGATGATCCTAGGAGTCGACTATCGGGTGTTTTCCCTCATGGTATTTCTCGACCGCTGCGTGGTGTCAAAGTTCTTGGTGGCCCTGTCAGTATTTGTCGTGCTTTCAGCAGTGAGCTTGTGGCGAAGAGAGTTTCGAGAGCCATTGAGCTTATGGACTCGGTTGCCAGGATTGAGGACCCTCAGTGTGAGCTGTTGTTACTTCGTGCTTGCGCCGGTATTTCTAAGCTTTCTTTCTCTCTGCGTACCTGTCCCCCTTCGGTCTTCGACTCTGCTCAGACCTTTGATGCGGCTTTACGGTCTAGCCTGGAACGCATTGTCACCGCGTCCGGCCCCGGGTTCGGGAATTGGCAGTGGCGTCTTTCCACACTGTCCTTTAATTTTGGAGGGTTGGGTGTTTACAGCGCCGGGGATGTCAGGCACTATGCCTTTTTGGCATCTCGCCTTCAGTCCTCTGAGTTGCAGGCTTTGCTCCTACGGCCTTCAGCCGTCCCTACTTCCGGGGCGACCTTCGATGCGGCCTTGGCTCTGTTTAGTGAGACCACCGGTTCTGACCTTCTCCGTAATCCTAGTGAGATCGCTGCCCCCAAACTCATGAAGAAATTGGCAGATATATATTTCACGAAGGTTGCTGCTTCGGTAGAATCGGTTTTCTCTTTGACTCGGCGACGGGTGGTATTGTGGAAGTCTCTGCAGGGTGCCCACGCGTCTGACTGGTTGCGCGCTGTACCCATCTCTGGGCTGGGGCAGACCATGAATGGGAGGACCTACCGCTCTGTCCTTAGCTATCGGTTGGGGGTCCCTTTGTTCCCGGTACCTAAGCCTTGCTCTGCCTGCTCCCGGGTTTGTGTTGGGGACATTTTTGGGGACCATGCTGTGTCGTGTGCTGGTACCGTTGGTATCAAGCATAGACATAACCTGGTTCGCGACACTCTTTTGGATATTTGCTTCCGATCTGGTATTTCGGCCGGTAAGGAGGTGGATATCGGTTTGATTGATGGGCACGACAAGCCCCTTCGCCCGGCGGATTTACTTCTGTATTCCTGGGATAGGGGGCGCGATGTGTGTGTCGATCTGACAGGGTCGTCCCCTTTGACTCAGTCCGCGATGTCTGATTTTCTGCCTGGCCGCGCGGTCGCTGATACTGTTCAGCGCAAGTGCGCCAAGTATGGAGATTTGTGCACCAAGACTGGGTACGGGTTCCTTCCTTTCTCTTTCTCTTCTCTAGGGGAGCTTGACGCGGAGGCAGCTGCTTTACTCAAGCGGATTCAGAAATTCTCTATCTCTCAGGACGCGGGAGCTCGAGCAGCTGCTTTTATTTTTACTCGTCTTAGTTTTTCTATCGCTAAGGGAGTGGGTGCCCAGATAGTATCTCGGCTACCCACTAACTTCTTGTAATTTGTTTCGTTTTTAATGCAAGTTCCAGTTAAAAAAAAAAATGCGAGAGGTCTCACAATAATGTTAGTGTGAGACCGTCTCACATGAGTTTTTGTGCTGATCAATTAATAACGTGTAAGAATAATATGTCCATAGTTTTGTTTGTCAGTCTGTGTATCACTTTATACATATTCTGATATATCTCATATTGTTGGGAAAAAATCATTACAGCTTAATAACATGATCACATCCTTAAACTTGTGTGATTAAGAATCACTATAAAACACAATTTCAACAAACATTATTTTATGTAATTAGTCAATTAATTATTAAACTCATAATCTCATCATGAATTTCACATTTCTACTTTCTATATTCATTTCACTAATCCTTTTATTACCCAAAATTTCGCCTTAAGACTACCACTAATCCACCCGAATTCACCAGAATCGCCCTTCTTCAAAGAAAACCAAACCCAACAACAAACGATCCAATTCCTCATACGCCAATCGAGAAATCGAATTCGTAGTATCTCTTCAAATGGAACCAATTTACGCCATTCCACGCAACTCGAATGGACGTCGAGAGACGAAATTACCGTCAGACAAGATACCTCCATCGTAGTAAAATTAGGCGCCAGAACAAGCATGTTGTTGATCTTTAAGCCAGAGGATTGTCGTCAAGGTGCTTAATTAATTAATGTAATGTTCGTCGTTAATCCAAAAATAATAAAAATGTTTTTCGGTAGATCTTCGAGCCCATCAAACATATTATACAAACAACTCTAGAGAGACGATATCTCAATAAGTTACTGTTACACTAATTATTAACAACTCATAATCTCGTAATTATGCAATGGATGTATTAATTTGTAGCTAGGCGGTACCAATTATTAAAACTCAAATCTTCGAAAGTTAATACGAACATATCAAAACGACATCAATCTCGTAATTTTTCCAAGATTATATCAATGATACAGAGGTACGAGCCTATCAAACATATAATGTGTGATTAATAAGGATTAAAGTTTCGCAGATTCGTCGTAAATAATTGGACTCTTTAACTAAAATCTCGTCCACCAAGTAAGACGGTTTGAAACGAGAAACATACATATATTTGTTCGAAAACTCGAAAAAATCAAAGAATTCCGACAACTAAAACAAAATAAGTTGTCGAATTAGATCGAGTCAGTCGCATCTCCTTGTTGTTGTGCTAGGTACCGTTCCCTCCGTTCTTTCTGCAGCAACAACAACAACATCAGAGTCTTAGTCCCAAAAAGATAAAAAAAAAAAGAAGAACGACGAAAAATACAATAAAATAATACAGTAATAAAAAAAAACAAATACAGTTTCAAACGCAAAATTAAGTTGAAAGCATGTTATAATCTCGAGACTAACCCATTCGTCAATAACGAGGCCTTCGCCAGCAATTCGAGGGCCGGCTTCCTCTTGAGGTTTTCGATGTGTTTCCAGTGCTGCGTCCGCCTCGGCTAATTGCCTCTTGAGCTTCTCCAACACCTTCTGTCATGAAACGGGTGTGTAATGTCGTGAAATGTGTGTTTTAATGAAAATAAAGTTCGAGATTAGGCAGTTTTAATTACCGGGCTAGGACGTTGTGTGTCGAGGAAAACAACGCGTAGGATTTGTTCTACCGATACTTGATCTCTTTGCTCCTCAAACTACGATCATATTCAACAACAACGACAACAATAACATTAGAGTCTTAGTTGCAAAAGATTTGGGATCGGCTAACATGAAATTATCAGACGATTAGTACATGAAAATAAAGTTGTTATTTCGAGAATATATATGGTATATCCAGACCCGACCCATTTTTTAGGGTCATGAACCCGTTTTTTCAACACGTTTGACCCTTTAATTTAGGGTTCAAAACCCAACCCGACCCGTTTGGTCCGTTGGATCAACAAGAATTTATTAAAATTAATAAAATAGTTATATTTATACTGGAGTATTATATTTGGATTTATAACTAAAAAATTACAGGAATACTTTTAATATTTGAAATTACCAATATAAACTAATATTTAATCTGAAACAAAAAAAACTGGAAGACGAACAATACAATAAAATAATAAAAAGAGAGAATTTATTAAAAAAAAAAAACAATCCGGTCCGTTGGATCAACGAGAATTTATTAAAATTAATAAAATAATTATATTTATACTGGAGTATTATATTTGGATATATAATTAAATAAATTAATACTTTTAATATTTGAAATTACAAATATAAACTAATATTCAATCTGAAACAAAAAAATTGGAAGGCGAACTATACAAGAAAATAATATACTTTCGAGATATCAAACTTTTCGAGAAAATAATATACTTTTCGAGAAAGTAATGAAAAATACAGTATCAAACGCAGAATTAAGTTGACAATTTCGAGATAAAATTAATATTAAATCAACAGAGAAAACGAGACGTACCAGCTCGGGAATGTAGTCGAGTTGATCGGCATTCATCTTCAAGCTCATGATCTTGAACTTGACCCGACTTTTCTGATCCGATTGCTTCTCGTTTTTGTCCGGGGGCTCCACGAACTTGAACACTATACGAAATTAATTATACACACATTATTCGTTCGTTCACTCATCTGTACTGTTCTTTCCAGCTTATTTTCATTTTTCATTATATTTTTCGTTCGAGCGAAAAAAAAAAGTGTTAAGTACGAAGGGGGTTATTTATTACCGACAGCGACTAGACTTTCGCCTGGAGCAAGAATACCTCCCGGAGGTCGCATGTAACAGCTCTTCGGAGCCGTCGTCTGAAACTGAAAAAAAAAAAAAAAAAAAAAAAAAAAAAAACATATGTAAATTAATAAATTATTTGTCGAACTTTGATTAAAATACTACTTTGTATTTAATAAAATGAACGAGACAGGGGAGTAATTAATATTTTTCAGGATTGTTATAAAAATGTTCTTTTTTGTCCAACGAAGCGCGCAATCAGACCTGACAAATGGGTCAACTGGGTCAGGTTCAGGTAGAGTCAGCTTCGGGTCAGACCACTTTCGAGGCTGAAAAAATCAGACCAACTTCGGGTCGGGCCGGGTCATTTTCAGTTTTATTTTCGAGATTTTTTTTTAACGATTTCGACTCGTTTTTTTGTAATAACATTTGAGTCAGTTCCTGGTTAAACCGGGTCAATTCGGGTTACGCGAGTAAAGCGAGTAATATTTTACAGGATTGTAATTGTTTTTTTTTTTCCAACGAAACGCGCAGTTAGTCTCATATACGGTATTAATTAAATGTATAAATAAATGTAAATTTTTTTGGAATTAAAGGAAGAAAAAAACAAACCTTGAAAGCAACATGAGCTTTGCATATATTCTTGATGGTAATTGCACTTTTGACCTGCTTTCCTGGTTCATCTTTTTTTTTTTACCAAAACCAATACACTTTAATCACATAATTAATCAATTAATTAATTAATTATATCGGCTATGAATTATCGTGACATCGTTTCATATAAAAAAATCCCTTCTGCCAAGATAGAAATTAAATTAAATCGACGCATTTTTATCCTAAAATCGATTGTTATTAAGAAATTAAATTAAATTAAAATTGTGACACATTATCATCCTAAAATCGATTGGTAATACACTTTAATCATATAATTAATTAATTAATTATATCGTTTATGAATTATCGTGACATCGTTTCATATAAAAAAAAACTCGTCTGCCAAGATATGCACGAAATTAAATTATATTAAATTAAATCGACGCATTTTTAATCCTAAAATTAATTGTTAATAAGAAATTGAATTAAATTAAACACAAATTATAGTATACAACCGTTGTACCGTACGACGAACCTAATTTATGGTAAAAAGTTACCACTTTATGTTATTTAGTGATCACTTTAAGTTAAATAGTTACCACATTTTAATATGAAAAAGTGGTAACTATTTATCTGAGAGTGGTAACTAACTAACCTAAAATGATCACTTTTTATCATAAGTTGCAACCTTTTACTACTGTCGCATGGTACAACGGTTGTACACAATAATTACTGTAAATTAAATTAAATTAGAACCGTGACACATTTTCATCCTAAAATCGATTGGTAATAAGAAGACGATAATGTATGACATATATATGTCTCACATTATTATTAGTACTTGTACAAGAATCCCTACCTAACATGCAATAATGTGACAATCAATCAATCAATCATCTAATAATTACTCTTTATCCCGATTATTTATTTACTTATTTCATTTTAGGACGATTCTGCCATTTTTTTTTCATATTAAATTAGGATTTATTTTATTGATAATTTATCGTCCAAATTATCAATAATCCATTTATCGTTCAATAACAAAAAAATCATATAATAACACGGTGTCACAATAATTATATTATTATATTATTATTATTATTATTATCGTGAGACATTTCACCGAGGAGGTAGTTACTGATTTGTAACTACCTCCTTCGTGATCTCAATCATCTAATAATTACTCTTTATCTCGATCATTTATTTACCTATTTCATTTTAGGACGTTTCCGCCATTTTTTTTGTTCATATTAAATTAGGATTTATTTTATTGATAATTTATCGTCCAAATTATCAATAATCCACTTATCGTTCAATAACAAAAAAAAACATATAATGACACGGTGTCACAATAATAATATTATTATATTATTATTATCGCACAAATTATAATATACAACCGTTGTACTGTACGACGGACCTAATTTATGGGAAAAAGTTATCACTAGTTAAATAGTGACCACGTTTTAATATGAAAAAGTGGTAACTATTCATCTGAAAGTGGTAACTAACTAACCAAAAATGATCACTTTTTATAATAAGTTACAAACTTTTACTACTGTCGCATGGTATAACGATTGTACACAATAATTACTGTTATTATCGTGAGACATTTCACCGAGGAGGTAGTTACTCATTTGTAACCACCTCCTTCATGATCTCAAGTCGAAGCGAAAATATAAAAAAAAAATTTTAAAAAAAAAAAAAAAAACTTACAAGGGAAGTAGAGTTTGTTAGAGGGGTCGAGACGGAGGCGGCGGCGGGGAGGAAGCAAGGATTTAGCAATGGAGGAAACCGTAATTATCGAATGTTGTTGTTGTTGATGATGATGATGATGAGGTTGTAGTATAGAATGATGATGATTGGTAGAATAATAGGAGGAAGAAGAAGAATACGACGTCGTATTGGTGCTTGAATTTGAGGAGTTGTTGCTATTACTTGGAGTCCAAAAGGGTATCTTACACAAACTCATAACCTTATCATCTTCTCCTCCTCTTCCTCCTCCTCCATGGCTTGCCACTGCCATTGTAATGGAGCAGGTCGACTGAGAGACGGTTTGGTTTGGTTTGGTTCTCGAGAATTGGGAAGTAAATGGTGTGGGAATGTGGGTCGACTGAGAGACGGTTTGGTTTAATTATCGAGAATTTGGGTATGTATGTATGTATAGTGGGGGAATGTGGGTGGGGTAATGGGGTGGGTCGACTGAGAGACGGTTTAGTTTAATTCTCGAGAATTTGGGTATAAATAGTGGGTGGGGGAAATGGGGTGGCCGGGTGGGTCGACAGAGAGACGGTTTAGTTTAATTCTCAAGGGGGTGGGTCGAGTGAGAGACAGTTTAGTTAAATTCTCGAGAATTGGGATAAATGATTGGAACGGGGAATGGGAAGGAAGTAGGTCGGCTGAGGGACGGTTTAATTAATTATTCTCGGGAATGTGGATGAGATCGAGAGACGGTTTGATTCCCGAGAAATTCTTGAAAACGTGTAAAGAGTAAAGAGTAGGTCATCTGAGAGACAATTTGAATCCCCATGATGGGGATATATAGGGAGGTGTGGGGTGGGGTGGGGTGGGGTGGGGTGGGGGGAGTTAATGAGAGGAGTGGGAGGGAATGTGAATGGATGAATGGATGAATGGATGAATCATTTAAGGTGGTTAGTTGAGGAGGGTGGCCAAGGGCAAAGTCCAGTTCGTTACAGTACTATCCATCATAAATTATAAAACAGATCAAATATATACTGTATCAAATTATATAATATGGAGTATTAGTATAGACCTCGTGCAATGCACGGTATTTATAATATATTTATCTTATAGAATATTTCATTTAAGATTTAAAATAAAAAATTTATTATTTTATTTTTACTATTTATCGATTGTGTACTTTAAAAATAGAAAAATATTTTTTAAATCGCAAAACTAATCAAAATATTTGAGTAATGTCTTGAAATGTACGGAATATTAAATAACGTGTAATTAATGAAAAATATTTGACTAAAAATACAATATTCGTATTTTTAAAATACAATATTCGTAGGATAAGTTGTCTAAAAAATATCGAATGTTTACGTCATTATTAGCATCAAGTGTTAGTATTTAACTCGTTTTAAAATTAAGACAGATATTTCGTATCAAGTAAGACTAACTAGGATGGTTAGTTGGTTGTGCTTTTTCTTTCATGATTAATTGATTTTTAGGTGATTGGAGGGTCCACTTCTCTATTATTTTGTTTTTTTGATCATTGTCCTTTGAAAAAAAATTATTAAAAAAAAATGTTTGTGTTTTTGTTGGTTTATGAAACTTTGAATATTTTTTTTCAAAAATTTAAATAATTAGTGTTTTTTTTTGGGATAAAAATTTAAATAATTAGAATTAGGATGAATAATGTATAGTGTGGTTAGAGACTTTTGAGTTTATTTTTATTGATTTTTTTGGTGTATTTTAGGCCCATATTTTGTGGTCCGAATAACCTAGTCCCGGACCGGGCCAAATTATTTTAGCCCATATGATTAGGCCCACTTAAAAACAACTACGGAGTACGAGACCGTTCTAAATTAAAGTTACCGTACAAACTATCGTACTAATTCATTAAAAAAAAAAAAAGAACTTACGTATCTTGTATCAGTCTTAAAACGAATATATCCGTCAAAATCGATAACGAATCACAGACTCAAGTCTGCAATACGGGTATCAAGTCGAGTTTGTGTTAGTCATTCAGGTCTGTTTTGCCAGGCCTAATATTAACTCTCACTTTCAAATCGACGTTTCTCCATTTTGAAATGGTTCTACGTGAAATTGATCTCGTGTCAGTTTTAAAACGAATATATCCGTCAAAACCGATAACAACTTTGATTTGGCTTTGGATTATTTTCCCAAACAAGTAACTAGCTCTTAGAGGCCAATTAACAAGGAAACGTGTCAACTTCTCATTGGCCAATTCACAATAAACAAGATAACTAAGAAAAAAAAACCCAAAAAAAATTAAAAAGAAAAGAAAAAAACTTCAGCCTCTCTTCACATTTTTTGCACCCAATTTCATTACCAAATCCATGGCGTAATCTAACCTCAATCTCAATTCTAATACCAACCCATTTCAATTCACCCTCATTTCATTTCTGGGTTCCGTTCCAATTTTGATTATCTTTACTGGTGGTGGTGTTTTCAGTGTTCATCAATGGCGGCAGTGACGTCACTCTCATTTTCAGCATTAGCTCATAGAAAAGTGACCGTTTCTTCTTCTTCTACTACTACTGCTGCTACTACTGCGAGATTGTTCTCTTCGTCTTTCGATGGTGTTCGTTTGCGTTCCTCGAGTTTGAGTTTTGAGGTTTCTGCTTCTGTTAAAGCTTCGATTTCTGGGGTTTCTATGGTTGTTAAATCTATGGCTGCTAATTCAGGTTGTTAATTACTTAAATTGCTTAATTATTGTGTTAATTATGTGATTACTGTATTACATTGTGGTTTTTTTAGGGTTTTTGAAGTTGATTTCATGTGTTTTTGATGTTTTGTCATTGATTAAAAAAAATTGTTTGGTTGTAATTGGATATATCTTGATTATGTTTTTGGAGACGACTTGGCGATTTCTGATAATGATTCATGTTAGCCGACCCCTTTTTTTTTTTGTTGAGTAATTGAATATTTTTTGATTGTTTTTTGGAGACGAATTGACGATTTCTGATAATGATTCATTTTAGGCGACCCCAAATCTTTTTCGAACTAAGACTACGAGAAATTATGTGATTTATGTATGAGATTGTGTTCTATTTAGAATTTTCGAGGTTTTGTTATTGATTGCTAGTAAAATGTTGCTAAACAATTTGATGTGTTCTTTCGTTTAGTTGTTCAAAATCTCATATGAAACCGTCTTAAGCTCAAAACGGACTTTTCCCGTGTTTAGGAGTATGATTCTATTAACAATACCTATGAATTTATGATGACTATAATATGTTGTAAGCTCAAGACGGTAGTAAGCGAGTTTTGCTCCAATATTGGTTGATTTGGTTCAAGAATCAAGACCGCCTTTTCCCGTGTTTAGGAGTATGATTCTACTAAAAATATCCATGTAATTATGATCACTATGTTGTAACTTGTGAGCTCAAGATGGTAGTAAACGAGTTTTGCTCCAATATTGTTAGGAACTTTGGTTCGACTCTAATGGGTTGTTGAGTATGAACTAGGATCGTTTTTTGCTATTGGTTTTACGATGGAACTACACTCGCTTTGTGTATAGTGCTTAGATAGAAAAGAACAAGGATCGTGTGATTTTTGTAACCCTATGTTGCTCAGACTCGTTTAGAAGTATCTGACATGGGTCCCACTCCACTCGGCTATTTTTATGAAAATTCTGCATATTTTGGCTTAAAATGAAGAGTCCGACTTTCAAGTGTCGCTTTGGTTATTTTCGCTCTAATGTGATTTTTTTTTCCTTCAGTTGCTCCACCTGTATCGGAGACAAAAATGAATTTCCTAAAAGCATATAAACGGCCGATTCCAAGCATATACAACAACGTGCTTCAAGAATTGCTCGTTCAACAACACTTGATGAAATATAAAAAGACATATCGATATGATCCCGTGTTTGCTCTTGGGTTTGTTACCGTCTATGATCAGCTCATGGATGGATATCCAAGCGATGAAGATCGAAAAGCCATTTTCGAAGCTTACATCAATGCTCTTCAGGAAGATCCACTGCAGTACAGGTTACATCAATGCTCTTCATTTAGTATATAGAAGACGGTTTGGAGTCTAAGGCCCTGGTCTTTTGGACTGAAACTGACTGAACTTAACTGAACTTAATTTAACTTAACTGAAACTGACTGAAATACAGAGACAAAATATGTCTCCTGGAGCTGAACTGAAACTGACTGAATATAAGTCTAAAAGAACAGGACCTAATAGTGTTTTGTGTCGAGTTATTGACGGGTTCAAACCGTTTTGTTCATCAGAAAAGACGCGGAGAATTTGGAGGAGTGGGCTCGGACTCAAACGGCATCAACATTAGTGGAATTCCCGTCAAAAGAGGGCGAGATCGAGAATATCTTGAAAGATATATCCGAAAGAGCTCGTGGCAACACGAGTTTCAGTTACAGCCGGTTTTTCGCAGTTGGCCTTTTCCGTATTCTTGAATTGGCTAACGCAAGCGAACCCACCGTCTTGGAGAAGGTTTGTCGAGTATTTATTTCCGATCTTTCAGTAATGTAAGGGCTCGTTTGGTTCATCATGGGAAGATGAAGTTACCGGGAACTTAAATTCAAGTGAATTTGTATTTCATGAGAATTACAAAAATATTGTTTGGTTTGGTTTGGTTTGGTTTGATTTGGTTGTCACGTGGGAAATGACTTCATGCGGAAAGTTCTACACACCAATGGGGGCTGGTGAGTAACTTCCCCCATTGTGGAGGAAGTGTCAATTCCCATTAAATGGACAACCAAGCAACTCTCTGAAAATGCAGTTCATGGGATCTTGCACTTCCCAGTAATTAGATGAGTAACCAAACGAGTCCTAAGTATATTTTTTGTGATTTTTTGTTTTGGCGACAGCTTTGCGCGGCGTTGAACGTGAACAAGAGAAGCGTGGATCGGGATCTTGATGTGTACCGTAACCTTCTCTCGAAACTTGTTCAAGCTAAAGAACTCTTGCGAGAGTATGTGGACAGGTAAAAAAAACTCGATTTACCACCGTAACATTTACTACTTTCATGTTCCATTTACATACGATGAAATGTCGTCTTGCAGAGAGAAGAAGAAACAAGCAGAAAGGGCATTAGAAACCCCGAAGGCTAACGAGGCAGTTAAACAATGCATCGGAAATTTTTAATGCGCTGTGCAACGTGACTGAATATACATATCAATATTTGATGAGGACGACTATCAACACTCCGAGAAACTTTTTTACTGTGCAGTAAAAAAGTTTAGTCCGAAGTGCCGATAGTAATCTTCAAATTTCTATTTTTAACCCATGTTTAATTCAATGCTTTTTCCCAGTTGTATGTAAAAGTAAAAAAAATTCACCCAACTTATTCTTCCCTTCGGAATATCAGAGGAAAAAAATCGTTTTCCGAGCAATAGATGTAATATACACGGTGTCAATTTTTCGTACCTACAGATTGTATTCTGTAACTTCCGTTGCATGTATTATTCTTCGTCTTCGAGCTTGGCCATGGATCCTGAAATTATCGGGTTGGGTAAATTGGCAAAAGTTGGGGTAAATTTACGAGTCCAAGACCCTGTAATCCTGTATTCTCAACTTATTTTCAGGTTGGGTAAATTGGCGAAAGTTGGGGTAAATTTACGAGTCCAAGACCCTGTAATCCTGTATTCTTAACTTATTTTTGGGTTGGGTAAATTGACGAAAGTTGGGGTAAATTTACGAGTCCAAGACCCTGTAATCCTGTATTCTCAACTTGTTTTCGGGTTGGGTAAATTGGCGAAAGTTTGGGTAAAACCGTAAAAGACAGTTCCTTCACAATTTTACACTAGATTAAGTTCGGTTTAGATTAATTCGATTCATAATCGTTGAATTCCCGACTCTTTACCAAGAATACATGCTCCATATGAAACGGTCTCATTTACTCGTAAATTTCAGACAGACCGATTTACAGTAAAAAAAAACAATGTGCAGAAACAACCTACACAAGAATCGAATACTCGTAATTACAATGGGGGACGGAAACGAGTTTTTTTTTTTTTTTTTTCTAAACTTTCTTCACTCGCGAGGAAGGTAAAAAAAATAATAACCACAAGAATATTATGCAACACGTAAGAATAATATTCCGCTAGTCTCGCTTAAAACGACAATTAATTTACCCATTTTAACCGTAAAAACGGGTTCAAATCAATTAATTACCCATTTTAACGGTAAAACGGGTTCAAATCAATTAATTAATTACCCATTTTAACGGTAAAACGGGTTCAAATCAATTAATCAATTACCCATTTTAACAGTAAAAAACGGGTTCAAATCAATTAATCAATTACCCATTTTAACGGTAAAACGGGTTCAAATCAATTAATCAATTACCCATTTTAACGGTAAAAAACGGGTTCAAATCAATTAATCAATTACCCATTTTAACGGTCAAAACGGGTTCAAATCAATTAATCAATTACCCATTTTAACGGTAAAAAACGGGTTCAAATCAATTAATTTACCCATTTAAACGGTAAAAAAGGGGTTAAAATATTGTCGTTATGAACGAGAATTCACGATGGAAGAGACGGGGCATTTTAACTGAGATGTGAGATGTCGACCTCGTCCGGGACCCGGAAAGTAGCGGCAGCTCCGAATTTCCTCCACTCTTCGCCTTCAGCAACGGACTCGTCTTCAATGTCGTCTTCGAGGGACCCGCTGTAGTCGATGGAAGTCGGGTCTCGAATGCTTCGGGAACGGCAGTCGTGAGATGCGAGCATGTGTACTTGGCCGTGGTGTGAGATTTCGACCACGACGGTGTCGTCGTCGACTGGTAGAGGTTGTTTCCATGGTTCACCGTCGATTCTCATGAAGGTGTGGTCGGTCGCACCCTTTCGGAACTCAAAACGGACTCGGTTTGCCTAAAAGGTAATTAGAACGATTAGTGCATGAAAAAATAAAATTCGACCCGACCCGACCCATTTTTTTAGGGTCATGAACCCGTTTTGTCAACCGATTTGACCCTTTAATTTAGTGTCGAAACTCGAAACCCGACCCGACCCGTTCGGTCAGTTGGATTGACGAGAATTTGTTAAAATTAATTAGTAAAATAATTATATTTATAATGGAGTACATTGTATTTGGATTTATAATTAAAAAATTAATACTTTTAATATTTGAAATTACGAATATAAGTACTCCTAATATTGAATTTAATAATCGTAAAACTATTTTTTTATCATTTAATAATAAAATAAATTTTAAAAATTGATTTTAATATTATTTTTTTTTCAAAAATATAAGTAAACATTATGGAGTATAATTAAAGAGTACAATAATAATAATAATAATAATAATAATAATAATAATAATTAAAGTTCCAGTTCTTAATGCAAGTCCCAGTTCATAATAATAATAATAATAATTTTAAAAAAAACTTCTGGTAATTTGTTTCGTTATTAATGCAAGCTCCGATAATTATAATAAATTAAAAAAAAATAACAATAATAATAATTAAAGAGTATATTTTTGTGTATACCTGAGCAAGACGAGTTCCGTGGCCATTTGGAGCGAGAAGAACGAGTCCATGCCAAGCATCTCTAAAGCCAACAACTTCAATGAGGCCATCGTCTACATAAGGAGGGGTGAAACCTCTCTGCAAACCCGGAAACAAAATGATGAAGAAAACGTAGGTAAATAACAACACCGTAAAAAAAAAACAAAAACAAAAAAAACTGATAAGCAGTAATAATATTAGGGGCACAGCACGGATCGAATATCCAAATTAGAAAATTTAAAATTCAGATATTCATATATCTGATCCAAATATTTTGGATATCCAATGTTCTGATATCAAATGAGAATAATATGAAACGAATTGTCGAAAGAACCGTACATCTCGTGTTTTATTTTTGTTTGGTGTTCCCCAAGGATTTAATCCGCCCGAAAAACTTGGTAAGTTGAGGCATACGATCGACCTGATACTGTAAAATTAGAAAAAAAAAAAAAAAAAAAAAAAAACGTCAGTCGACAGATCAAAGAAGTTAAATACTCCGTAGCAGTTGTTACCCTAACGATTTTTTGAATTTTTTTCGATGACGACTTCAAATAATGATTCATGTTAGTCGACAGATCAAAGAAGTTAAATACTCCGTAGCAGTTGTTACCCTAGCGATTTTTTTTTTTAAAAAAATCTTTTTTTTTTTTTTCATTTTTTTTGGTGATGACTTTCAGATGGTGATTCATGTTAGTCGACCCCAAATCTTTTTTGGGACCAAGGCTCGATTTTGCAATTAGAAGATTATACAACCAGTTTTGCTATAAACTTTTTGAGCTTTAGTGTAAAGTTGTCGATTTAAATCACATAAATGTTTAAGCTCAAAAACTTACAACTCAGCTCAAAAACTTTTATAAGCTCAATAAATATACACAAAAGCTCAAAAACCTATTTTTCTCGATCTTGCTGTTGTTGTGTTTAATACCTGTGAGGTATATTAAGCTCCTCCCATTCGGTAGCTGCTTTCTTCATGACCTTCACAGACGCCAACTGTGCAATGTTCCTGCGAGACGCAAAATAAAGCTCGGTTTAAATAAATTAATAAATCAAAAATAAATAAAGAACGAAGTAATGACACGTGTTTTTACAAAGTTTGGACGACAGATGACGGACTGATAAATACTGTACTCCGTATTAAGCATATTTACAGTTACAGACATTAGAAGTTTGCATAGTTAAGATTATACAGTACTCACTTATCAGCAGGGTGTAATAGCGAAGCGAGAAACCAGCCTTGTGTGCATCCCAGTCTAGCATACGTACTCTGTCAAATAATCACATATCAAAACCCGACCTGACAAACGGACCCCACCTGAACCCGACCTGACACTCCGAGTGTTCTAACCCAAAATGGTCTGACCCGGTTGGACCGTTTGCCAGGTCAAGTAATGAAGTTTAATGTTCGGGCTAACCTGATTCACTAGCTGGTTTTTAAACTTGTCAGGGTTCAATTTCCTCTCAGAATGAAATGCATACGACACTTGGGCATCCATTCCTGTAAAAACAGACACGATAGAATACAGCAGATGTAATGAAAACTGGATAACCATATCGCAGGTAGAAACATTGATGAAGTTCCGACATTCAGAAAGCTAGTCAGTCCTTTCTTACCCATACTGAAGTAGTTCCAGAATCCGCCACGAAATGTAAGGTAGCCTTCCTGAAGAGCATCAAAAAGACATCATAAGCATTTCAGACATACGCAGTTGTCGGAGTAAAATTGTCGATTTGACAATAGCATTTTTTTAAGATAATCAGAAAAACACAGGCTGTGATGATGATTTGACGATCTCAGAAAAACACAGTTTCAAATGAGTGTCTGAGACAGTAAGCATATATATATTAGGAATTTGCAAAGAGAATAGATACCAAGTTAGATGAATCTTCCGATGAAACACGTTCAAATGCATGCAATGAATGCGGTAATTCAAGAGGAGCAATCGGATCACAATTTCCTTCCTTGGGAGTCTTCATCCTCATAAGAATGTGCCAGCTGTAAATTATTGAAATACTCGTAAGTCATACTATCAATAGTAAGTGGCCTGCAATGGTATGAACTGTGTAGGAAGTCGGAACCCATGCCTATGAAACATGACTTCGTTAAAGAAAGCAAAAAAGGACATACTTATCGATCTTCATCTCTTTTGCATCCATGACTAGTTGCAAGAATGACCTCACAGCCTGATGATCGGTTCCTGGGTTCTTCTTCCCCTGCATGTCAACCATTGCATCTTAGAGTCTTGTCTAATACATACTCCCATCTATATAAGTCGTTCTCACACTTTGAGACACTCCTATCTTCGATATCTCTCATAAACGAGGGTAAAAACTGTGTTACATACGCTTCTAAAAGCATTTTCACAATGATCAGCCAACATACGTTTCATAAATCAAACCATTTCGGAAAACATAAACGTCAAATATAACAAAAACAGAAGGGGTATAGTCGTATAGGTTACAACTTACAATGCCCATGCCTCAAATCCTAGGAATAGGGCGCTCAAATTACAAAAAAAAAAATTGATATTAAACCAAAAAAAAGATGATGGAAACGATAGATATTTTCCTTAATTAGCATACACAAGACGGAAAAAGCGTTTTTAAAACAATCTTTCCAACATAAACCGAGGCATGAATTATATGCCTAAGGAAAAAGGAAGCGAAAAAAATTCTAGGTACTGGTGCTACGAAAAAGGACATTTTCTCACCCAACCAAATGCGAACGGGAGGTTATTTCCAGTCCCGAGAGGAACAGTAGCAATAGGAGGAGGATGAGAAAGCTTCAAGTCACAAAGAACTCCAAGAATCCAGCCAGCAGTACCGTCACCTCCCGCAACCTAATAAGCAAACAAACTTCATAAATCGGAAACAAAACATCGAGATCACAGTTAGCCAGCAGTGCAGTACAGTACAATCCAGCTTAGCTACCAAAATGTATAAGAAAATGGCCGAAAGGAGCGCTCACGATTATTCTTAGTTTCTCCTGAATCCGTAAAGCCATTTCATCCTTCTGTTTCAGCCTTTCCAGATTGAGATACAGCTTGCTTAGAAATTTATCAGGCGTTTCTTCCAGCAAATCGATAACCTGTAATTAAACATCGTCATTTACCCACTTATTTATAAGTTTTACATATCACGTGCCAAGTTCATCTATCGAGAGCTAGAGTATCAACTAGTCTCCCTTGTGACGGAACTATCTGTCACTTTGTTATAACGGGTCAAATACTACCCTTGTTATAACCTGTAATTAAACATCGTCGTTCACCCATTTATTTATATGCTTTATATATCACATGCCAAGCTCATCTATCCAGAGCGAGAGTATCAGCTAGTCCTCTTTGTGACGGAGGTATCCGTTTGTTATAACGGGTCAAATACTACCCTTGTATAGAAGGGACAAAACATCGGTTTTGTAGTATTTTGTCATTTTCTATGCAGATGTGGGTAGTATTTGACCCGTATAATAAAGTGTTATCCGTCAAAAACAAGGATTCGTGCTAGAGTTTAAGCCTATATGTAAAAATCACAGAACGATTTCAAAACAGAAAGCTTGTTCATACGGTGAATATATATACGCTGCAATAAAACAGGTTGACGGGTTTTCAGTTTTCCTCGATTACAGATCAAATCCGAAACACCAAAGCGTGTTATGACAGTGAATATCCATATAAAGTTACGATAAGACAAGCTACCTGGTTTTCATTAAGAAGAGAACGGTATGTAACGAGCAGATTTCCACCTAGCTGACCACCACTTTTGGAATTTATGAAGACAATTACAGGGCACCGAGGAACCTCTGAGAGTGTCTCATGTTCTGCATCGGGATTGAGTATATAGTTGGGAATGTAAAACTCCTTTAAAAACGTATTTGAATCCGATGCTGTGTCTTCCATGCCGTGGTGTAGCTGCAAAGATACGTTGTCAGATTACTGAATGAATCAACGGAATTCTCACAGAATGAAACAAAGTAAGTTTCTAAATTCGACGAGCTTTCAAAATCAATCAATAAACTACAAACTGCTTAATCACACAAATCGTACGAAAATGCAACGAAATCATAAGTTTCTAAATTCGACATACTTTCAAAATCGAACAATAATCAATAAACTACTAAATCATAGTACGAAAATGCAACCAAAAATCATACGTGTTTCTGAATTCGACATACTTTCAAATTCGAACAGTAAACAACAAAGTACTAAATCACATAAAATCATATGAAAATGCAAGTAAATCATTACTGTTTCCTGTAAAAACTCGTAATCAGGCATTTCTTAAACGAGTTCGCAGATTCAATATCCGTTCCATAGCAAACACCAAAAAATCACAAATAATACCAAAAAATGCCGCAAATTCATACGAAATTGCAGAATTCCGGCAACCGGAGCTAGACGATGAAGATCAATCTAGCTTCAACACCGGAATCGAGTTCGCACACAAAAAATCGCTCAAATCATAGGAATATGCAAGCAAATCATCACCTCTTCATGTAAGAACTCATAATCAGGCTCATCAACGACATGATCATTAACACAAAAAGCATTTCTCAAACGAATTACGCAAATCACTAAAAAAAATCACAAATAATACCAAAAAATACCGCAATTTCATACGAAATTGCAGAATTCCGGTGACCGGAGCTAGAGGATGAAGATCAATCTAGCTCCAACACCGGAATCGAATTCGCACACAAAAAATCGCGCAAATAATACGAAAATGCAAGCAAATCATCACCTCTTCTTCCAAAACCTCGTAATCAGGCTCATCAACGACATGATCACTCACACAAAAGCATTTCTTAAACGAATTACGCAGAATCAACTTCCGTCCCATAGCAAACACCAAAAAAATCACAAAAAATACCGCAATTTCATAAGAAACGAAGATCAATCTAGCTTCAACACCGGAATCGAATTCGCACACAAAAAATCGCGCGAATCATACGAAAATACAATCAAATCATACGAAAATGCAAGCAAATCATCACCTCTTCTTCCAAAACCTCATAATCAGGCTCATCAACGACATGATCACTCACACAAAAGCATTTCTTAAACGAATTACGCAGATTCAATTTCGGTCCCATAGCAAACACCAAAAAAAACCACAAAAAATACCAAAAAATATCGCAATTTCATACGAATTCCATAAGAAATTGCAGAATTCCGGCGACCGGAGCTAGACGATGATGAAAGATCAATCTAGCTTCAACACCGGAATCGAAAACTTGGAGGTGAAGAAATTGAGAGAGGAGAGAGAGAAGTTGAAGATGAAGTACCTGAGGAGGGAGGAGAATTGAGATAGAGAGGATATAGAGATGCGAAGTTTTTGGAAGAGAGAGAGAGAAAGAGAGGGAGTTGAATGAGTATAGGAGGATGAAGATTAGATGAATATGCAAAAAGGGAGGGAGATTTGGATTTAGATCCATTCACTTTTGACTTTTCACAAATTTTTTGTGAGAAACGGTCTCTCGATGACTTATTGAAAGTGTACCACTCTATGTTCTATTTATACCTTTTAATGACAACTTTTTTTGTACCCTCTTTATATTTGTATACTTTTTTATATTAATCGTACCTACTTCTATCAGGGTTAGTACCACTGTTACTTTCAGTACTTAGTGTCTCAGTAAAGTTTATGAGAGACCGTCTCTCAGGATTAATTAATTAATCTCGACTTGACTTGACTTGAGTCAACTTGACTCGACTCGGTTTGGCTCGAACTTGGACGGGTTGGTACTTGGATCAAGGTGAATCGGTCTCGAATAGATTCTGCCTTTAGGCTCTTGATCGCGACTTAACCCGACCGGAGTCGGCTCAGCTAACTCGACTCGAACTAGGGGTGTTCAAAATTGACCCGGACCGGACAGGACCAGGCATGTACAGGTCTGGGTGTCTTCGGATCGCAAAAAACTTAGTAACTGGTCCGCGGTCTGGTTTGATCCGGTCTACACTTGAAAAAAAAAATCAAATTTAGTATATTTTTACGGTCCGAGTTTCTTAGTTAACCGATCCGGTCAGTGGGTTTGTATTTTTGGGGTTGCTAGTCCGCGAGTCAAAATGGTCCGGTTCGGGTTTGGACCAGTGAACACCCCTAACTCGAACGGTTTGGAACTTGGATGAATCGGTCTAGAATAGGTATGGCAAAAGGCTTAATCGAATTGAGTCTAGGTTAGGTTAGGTTAGGTCAGGTGAGGTTTGGTTGGGTGGGGTTATTTTCAGATACGTGAGAAAGGGATCGAGTTTGAAATAGGTTCCCGCAAAGGAGTCAATCAAAACGAATTTATGTCAAGTCGGGTATATATTCAAAATCACAAATACAACCAAAAAATCAAAAATTATTGTTATTATTCAGTCGTATAATCTTAAGACAGATATATTCGTTTCAAGAGAGAACAACTTATTATTAAACGTAATCATTGATGAGAATAGTGAAGGAGAATATTGGAAGGAAATTGCTTGGTTCCTTCATTAATTGATGAAGCATGTCATCATGTGTGAATATACTTGGACGAACATGTAGACAAAAAAATGCATCTCTAATTCTATCATCCTCAAATTTGTCGGTCCATGTTCACGTCCATGTCCATCGACCATGATATCATTGATTAAGGTAACCATAAAATTCGGTACTGACTACCGAAAACGTCTTAGCCTAGTGGTTGTTAGTACCAGGTGTTCTGGGACAGTAGGTCTCAGGTTCGAATTTCTCCTCCCTTTATATTATAATGCGACTAAGTGCACTCTTCGTTGAACCAAAAAAACGACTCAATTTTTATATTTTTTTTCTTGAGTTCGACCACAATAATCTTTACCGAGTATATTTTTTTCTTCAAACGAAACACTTATCGAGTCACAATACAAATTACAATACAGAGGACGATGATTTGAACATAAGACCGACGAAATATCATCCATAATATTTTCGTCTTAACTATTAGACTAAAATATTTTTATTTGTTTTTTTTTTTAGAAAAATAAAAAAATAAAAAATTACTCCATATTTGTTTATGATTATAGATTACGTGTAGTGTAAGATTGATTGCATTTAAGTATATTTAACAATTGGTTGCTTTTCCAACGGTAGTGGACTGCGTCAAATTATGTCTAGTTGGATTGGATAGCTCATATAGCTCAGATTCTACCTGGGCTGCTGGGCAGTTATAGTAGACCTAACAAATTTGACCCGATCTAACATTTAAATTGAAAATTACTGTACAAGTTTGATCCTTAACCCGAACCAACCCAACCTAACTTTGGTCCAATCCGAAGTTAACCCGTTTTTAATAATTCAGAAGTGGTCAAACACAAAGCTAACCCGACCTGATTGACCCATTTGTCAGATATAAGTTGGACATCCAAGTATCCAACATCTATTACGTGTATTTCAATTAGTCTTCCTTACGACGAATATATCCGTCATATTATTATAACGGATCAAATATTATTCATTTAGATAAATAATGACAAATCCTTATAAGGTTCAAACCTGAACCTGAACCTGGACCTGTACCAATTGTCCACGATACCTAATCTTGACCACTAGGCTAAGACTTCGGTTCATCTCAAAGCATGTTACGAAGTACTCGTATAATTTATAGATATATGAATATATATTACTGTTAGATGATCTTACGACACATTTATCAAAAAATTTAGTGAAAGGAAATTTGAATTACCTTAACCTTGCATTTACTCAAGAATCTCCTCATATTATGTCTGCGACTCCCCATCTCGCTCTCTGCACAACCTTGTCCCGGTGTGAGATCGTCTTACACAATACTCGTAACTAATTATATTTCCTTCGATGAGTTTACCGTAGTCGATTTACCTGCTCATTTCATCCATTAAAACATTAAATTTACATTCATGAGAAGATTTAAACACTAAAAACAAAACGACAATTTTCACATTTCACACTGTTCTACCGAAAATGTTTTAAGCTTTAGTCCAGTGGTTAAGACAGATAGTATCGTAGTCTCGTAGACATTTGGTTAATAAGTTCCAAGTCGAAAACAACAAACCCAAAATGATTAACCCGACCCAAGTCAACCTGATTTTTCTGACCCATAGATTATCCATCCAACCTAGACCCGATCAGATTGACCCATTTGTCAGGTTTATCGTGCACAATACACGTGATCTAAATCAACTTTTATATAAGTCGTGCAATTACACAGAACCTAAATCGATTAATGACATGAACTATTTCATAATCAAGTGGAGTACTCCATTATTATATCTCTTTCTTGCAAGTGTTGTTCATGGATAGGTGGTCATTAGTCATCACATGATTCACATAGCACACCCAATATACAATTATTCCAAGTCAAATTCTATGACAACACACCAATAATCATACCAAATCCACCAAAAAAAATACACAAATTACGATTCCACGGGTGAGACGATCCATTTCTGTGAAAATACAAATTTTATCATTATTGTGAATTTTTGTACCATGAGACTGTTATACAGTATGAGATCGTCTAACCCGCAAATCCATATGCGGGTTTGGGTCGAATTCAACGGATTTTTCTCTTTTTTTTTAAAAAAAAAAACGTGTCTATTCACGTCTATGCAACTTAATAATCCCACTCGAACTAAACAAACCGAGTTCAATGGACTAGACGACCCGTACCGGGTACATCCCATCAAACCCTCACCCAAAATTAAATTCAAATACGGGTCAGACCGGGTCGGGCCTAGCATCTCGACACTCGTCCATGAAACTTAATAATTCCTTTCGAACTAAACGACCCGAGTTCAATGGGCGAGACGACCCGTACCCCAATAAAATTCAAATACGGGTCGGGTCGGGTCGGACAGGGACGGGCCTAGTGTCTTTTCTAAATTCCCAAAAACTGTCTCGATTTTCAACTCTCGAGTCTCGTCCATGCAACTTAATACTCGTAATTCAGCTCGAACTAAACGACCCCAATTCAATGGACGAGACGACCCGTACCCGAATCAAACATTCACCATATTCAAACAATTCAATCAATTGAGGAAAAAATATGGAAAAAAAACAGTGGGTAAATAAATGATTGTATTATTACCTCGGGAATTAAATTAGACGCCATGGAAGCTAATCGAAGGTCAATTATAGTCGAATTCTGCTCGAATTACTGATTTTTACAGTGTAATTGATGTAATTACATGTACTCGATTGAGATATCGAGATTTTAATTGGATTTGGGGGTTTATTTGTATATTAATTTATATATTTATAGGAAAAAAAGGAGTAGAAAAGTGGGAATATGAGTGTTGTTGTGTGTAAAAGAAGTATTGTGAATTAAAAAAAGACCGCAAATTTTAATGTGAGACGATCTTTTAATAGTACCAGTGTTATTGTTTTATTGAAAGACCGTTTTCAAATTTCTGGGCGAGACGATCTGTCAATAACGGTATTAAGCGATCTCTCATGTGATTTAGATTTGAGACGGTTTCCAAAATTCAGTGTGACACTGTCTGTCAATAACGGTATTAAATAAATTGTCTTTCACGTGATTTTAGACGTTTTTCAAATTTCAGTGTGACACGATCACTCAGTAACGTTATTAGTGAACGATTTTTCAGATTTCTGACTAACACGGTCTCTCAATACCGGTATTAGGCGATCTTTCATGTGATTTAGGTGGTTTTCAAAATTCTGTATGACACGGTCGGTCAATAATGGTATTATTAAACCGTCTTTCACGTGATTTTAGGCAGTTTTCAAACAAATTTAGTGTGACACAATCACTCAATAACGTTAATCATTGAACGCCTTTTCAAATTTCTAACTGACACGGTCTCTCAATACCGATATTAATTAGACGATAATATTTTTTTTTGATGACGAACTAAACCGTCCGTGGACGACAGACTCGAAACCTAGAAGGCATAATCTCAAGCAAATCATGCAGACCACGCTCTCTGTATATAACGTTATTGAGCCGAAGATGTCTTAGCCTAGTGGCTAAGGCTAAGTGCTCTGGGACAATAGGTCTCAGGTTTGAATCCCCCTCCCCTATATTGTAATGCGACTAAGTGCGCTCTTCGTTGAACAAAAAGATATATATAACGTTATTGAGAGACATTTGATGATTTTCGAATTTCTTTATATGAAACAATTTTTCAGAAGACGTAATAGAATATACGCATTCACGTCTTCAGTGTTTTTTTTTTGGGGAGGGTTGCCCTTGTTCTTTTCCCTAAGGCACCTTCCAAATTGAAGCAAATCGTAACTTACAAGGTTTTAAGGGAATGGTCCTTAAGTCCTAACATACCATAACTTCCTATAAGTGCTAACGTACCAAACACAATGTGTAAATTAGAATATTAGATGGAGAGAAGATTCTTATATCGAGGTGACAATTAGGTCAGTCGGGTACAATCTCAATTTAATTCAAATTATTTCGATTTAGGTTACGGTTGGGTTGTCGAATTTGATTATAGACAATCTTTTTATCGGGTTACTTCAATTTTCACCAGCAAATTTCAATGCTTTTACCTTGTGGAATATACGTCACAATAGTATATGGGTCAAGTATTAATCCTCTTACTACTAAGAGGATAAGAGGTGATGAGGTGTCAAATTCTCATTAAAAGTTTTCTCTCTAAACACTATCACCCAGATAAGGAAACAAATAAACCATTAAACTCAAAAGTTATAATATTTAAATTCAAGACAAAATAAATATTGATGTAAAAATCAGAAAGAAAAAAAAAAATCAATAAGACAATAAATAATATTACTCCGTATTATGTATGTGCTATTAAAAAAATAGACATTTATGAGATATTTTTTTAAAACCAAATACAAGTGTTACAAACTATCGAGATCATATATTGACGTAAACAAATACTATAAAATATTTGATGATGAAAAAAATATACGGAGTATGGAGTATAAAATACTTTCAATTTTTGATTTTAATATATAAATAAATTTTTTTATCTGATAATTTTTGGAGTATATGTTATCGTCTAATTTGTTGGAAAAAGTTCTAATTAATCTAAATATATAAAAAAAACTTTTTTTTTATTCGAGAGACTTTGTTTCATGATAGGGAACTAAACTTTTAATTAACTAATCAAGTTAAAAAATATAAAATATTATCATTAACTTTGTAACAAAAAAACACACGAGTATTTATTTAAGTATATATTAAGTGAGATTACTTGATTATCTTTGAAACTTTAAATTATTTTCTAAAATTAAAAGGTAGAACTTAAAAATGTGAAAAACTAAGGGTTCGTTTGGTTCATGCGGGAACTTATTTCCTGGAGGAAGTTGCAATTTCCAGGAAGTTACTTCTCACCTGGAATTTGAAATATTTGTTTGGTTGACATCTTGGAATTCACACTTCCCGGGAATTGAATTCCTACATCTTGTTTGGTTGACTCGACCTAATTCCCATGATTTTGATTACAATAACTATTATGCCCTTTATTAATTATGAATTAATTTTTTCAGCAACTTAAGAAATATCTGAAATCGTGTTCACTATAATATGCAGTCGTAACCAAATTACATTATCAGCGTAAAAAATAACGAACATTAATTAATTTATTTATTTTAAAAAAAAATTGAGTTACAATCGTTATTCCGGGAAAAACACTGTTCATGAGAAATTAGGGTTAAGTGAAAAATAGATGGGTGGAGAAGGTGTAAAAAAGTCATTTGAATAATTCGGGATGTGGGAAGTGCAACTCACCGAGAGGGGGGTCGGTGAGCAACTTCCCGCATCATGCAGGAATTGCAAGTGATGGGGTGAGTTTGAGTTCCCCCATTTTTTTAGTTTTGGGTAACCAAACAACTTCCCATGAAAGCATTTCATGGGATGTTTCAATTCCCGGGAAGTGAGTGGGCAACCAAACGAGCCCTAATATTTTGTCAATTAGATGCGGAGTACTAAATAAGTGATACAGTAACTAAATAAAAAATTCTAGATCTACCGCGCATTAGTGCGTAGGATCTACACTAGTGAAAAGACAAAAGTATAGTGTCTTGATACTGGCAAAACATTTGTCTTATTTAGGTAAGTGGTGCATGATACTTGACCTGTCTGACAATTATTACGGATATCTTTGTCTTAAACAAGAATTTGTGCCGATTTTATGTTATAAGACGGGTTGTGGTAAATTGTGATTGTATTTATAACTAAAACAAATGTAAAATGGATCGACGATTCTTAGCCTAGTGGTTAGGACTGGGTATCCCGGACAATAGGTCACATGTTCGAATCTTCCTTTTCGGATAATACGACTAAGTGCGCGTTTCTTTGAACGGTTTTTAAAAAAATGTAAAATGGGCCATTGGGCCTTTAACAACATGGATCATGTGGCCTCTTAATGATTACACACACAAAAATTGTGCAAAGGTCAAACCCAATAAGACCACAATGGGCTAAATCACAATTCACAAGTTCATGTGAGCTACTTTCCTTAGGCCCATAAACCTATTACAACTTGTAAGATGTTCTCCTTGGTAGTTCTTAGGGTCCGTTTGGTTCGCTCAATTTAGGTATGAGGTATGGGTTTAGAATGAAGCAAATTGTTTGTTTGACAATTTTTTCTTTTCGATACCCATACCCTTGGAATCAAACTTTGTTTGATTTTCCGAAAAAAATTGTTCCAATTTTTTTGAAAAAAAATATTATTATCGAAATACTTCAGTGAAAAACACTAATTTAAAATACTAAAAAAATTATTTTAAAATTTTATTAATGTAACTCAGCGTTTTATATCGTCAAAAAGGGTTGTTTTTAATGAAATTTATTTAATTTTTCTTTCATGTTAAATTTTGTAGATTTTATATAGTCAGTGTTATATAAATTTTTATATATTTAAATTAGAATATAATTTTATAAAAATTAGAATTTCGGATTTGATTCTCAATCATCTAAAAAAATGAACCAAACACCGATTATCAGGAATCAAGTTTCAACCTCATACCGCCCTGGTTTGATTCCTGATTCCAACCCTATACCTTTGTGCGAACCAAACATTTATTCACCTTTTATAGTATTATTTGTGAAAAATATTTTCATAAAGATAAATCAGTGATCAAGATGAAAGGTCGAAAGGATAACAATTTACATCGAGTAGATGACTAAGGTAGAGATGAAAGTGCATCGTGCCATCGTACCAAGTATACCAATCCTATCGTGTATCTAGAGAATAAATGACACGATCCAAGCACAGAAAGTGGCCTTCGTGTCATATCAGTAAATGACAACAATGACCCAAACACGATCCATGACCCAAATGTGTGTCGTGTTGTGTTGTACTTCGACATGATTAACCGATTCCTCAAATTCACTTTTAATTCTTTACATTTTGAGTAGACCCGGCGAAACTCACCTGACCCAAACCCAAACCCAAACCCGGTCCAACACCTGAACTAAAGATCGAGTTTGATTGGTAACCCGAATGACCAAATTGACTCGACCTAACCAAGGATTGACCCGAATGTTATAATAGCAAACGAGTTGTGAATTTGTGATTCAATCAGTTTGACCCGTTAACCAATTTGCCAGGTCTAATTTTGAGCATGACAAAACGACTAAACACGATTTTCTTTCTCAAACGTTAACCCATATCTACATATCATCCCATGTCGTGCCCTTCTACCAACCCACCGACTCACGTGCCAACTTTGATCCGTCCACATACAAAAGAAGGAGAAGATTGTACTCCGTATATTCATTCACATATCCTCATTTCCCCAATTCCTCCTCTCCAACCATCTCACTCTAATGGATTCCACTCACACTTCACTCTTCTTCTTCCTCTTACTCACCATCACCACATTCACCTCAGCCGGTCTACTCTCCGAACCGGTCGAACCGGACTCCACCCCAACCCCAAACACTGTCCCAGCATTCCCGGTCCAACCGGACTCAACCCCAACCCCATGCCACCCCGACCTCTCCAACGAACTCTTCGGCGGCGTATCCGAAGCCTGTTCCCACACCCTAGACCGGTCCAGATGCTGCCCGGTTCTCGCCGCTTGGCTCTACGCCGCTCACTCCCGGTCCGCCCTCCAACTCCCTCCCAAACCTCTCTCTCCCGATTCCAACTCGTCCGACTCGGACCTGCTCCCGATGATGCCCGAGTCAGACTCGCAGAAATGCGTGAACTCGTTGCAGAACTCGCTAGAGAAGCATAACATCCATCTTCCACAGCCGAACGCGACGTGCGACACCGTTTTGTGCTTCTGCGGGATTCGATTGCATCAGATTGCGTCGTTGACGTGTCCTTCCGCGTTCAACCTGTCCGCGTCGTCGACTCGGAGTAACCGGTCCGAGTCGGCGATTCCGACTCAGAATGTGAGGAATTTGGAGAAGAATTGTCGGAATTCTTCGTATGCTGGCTGTACTAAATGTCTTGGCGCGCTTCAAAAGGTACGAACCAACAATTCCCCCAATCATTCCTTCATTCATTGCATTTTACTCGAACACGAATTCTCAAATGAGACGGTTTCTCGATAATGTTAAACCTTAAAAACCTCCATTAATTTTATTCTTCATGCTCCAATCATTCCTTCATTTATTGCATTTACGAATTCTAAGATTGAGACGGTTTCTCGATAATGTTAAGAAAAACCTGCATTAATTGACATGGAGAATGAACTCGTGTAGTATACAGTACTGTATATTCATTGTTTCCCAAACATTCCTTCATTTATTGCCGGTTTTTTTTTTCGGTTTTCAAGATTTTCTTAATTAATGTTGTGTGACTGTCATTTAAGAACCGGGTTGAGTTCGGGTCTAACAACATCATTTCGGGTTATTACGAGTATTTTAAGGGATAATCCATTAAAACATACTTCCTCCGTTCTCCTGAGTTAGTCCCATTGTGGTTTGACACGGAATTTAAGAAAAGATGAAAACGTAAGAGAAAAGTGATGATATGATGCATGTGATAAGAGATAAATAGAGATAAAAATATTTCTTTAAAAGTAAATGTCGCTAACCCAAAAAAATAATCCCTCCATCCCACTATGATGTTCCCACTTTTAATGAAATGTGAGGAATAAAATAATCAAATGAGAACATCTCTTTGGGATGGAGGAAGTACCCAAAAAGTAATACGGGGCTACCTCAAGAGAAAGGAGCGAGTAGATAGTACAGTATATCTTGGGAGTAAGATATCCGTGATAAATCGATGACAAGTTAAATACTTCCTCCGTTCCAATAGGTTATTTACGTTTGTTTTTTGGACACTATTCATAAGTTGAGGGGATTGTCGATATAACTTCTAATACAGAGTATATAAGATAAAATATAGTCATGTGAGATCTTGTTTAAATTGTCTAATCGAGTATGTTATACATATCAAATTTTAAAATTTGTTAGAAATAGGTAACTAAAGATATGGACAAAAGAAAACGTGCATTGGCAAATGTGAAAAAGCAAACGTGAAGAATCAAATGGAACGGAGGAAGTACTATCACTTGGTTAGAAAAGACAAGCCTAGAAAGAGCACATGAATTTGTTTTTAGCGGTTAAAGTGAGTACAATATTATTTTACCTTTTACATCACACATTTGGGACGGATATTCAAGTGAATATGTTTTAGCCTAACCTTTAAGATAAGTTAGATTATCTTAGATAATACTTGTAGGTTTCAGGTTCAAATCCTTAAAAATCCTACTCTCTCCGTTCTCTTGAGTTAGCCTCATATTCCTTTTTGAATATTTTTTTGGGTTAGCCTCGTTTCCTTTAGAAATATTTTTATCTATACTTCTCTCTCATCACATGCATCATATTTATCACTTTTCTATTACTTTTTCACCTTTTCTTAACTTTCGTGTCAAATCCCAATAGGACTAACTCAAGAGAATGGAGGGAGTATATCGGAATGAGTATAAATGGGTTTTTTCATTTTGAAAAAAAAGTGATTAAAGTCTAGACTATATCTATATGAACAAGACTTTTTACACTAACACAATAAATTTGATTACTTTGTCAACTCTTTTTTTTTAACCTTTTATTTATTAAAAACCTTGAGGCTTGAGTAATACAGTGTAAAGTGTATTTTTAAAGTCACATTGTGCTCAAAATAGTCCCAAATTTACGGCTTAGCCTCACATTTTCTACAATTTTTTTGGTTCATCGATGAGCGCACTTAGTTACGTTACAATATAGGGGAAGGGGATTCGAACCTGAGACTTACTGTCGCAGAGCGACTAGTCTTAACCACTGGGCTAAGACATCTCCGGTTACATTTTCCACAAATTTAAATTACTTAAAGTCCTTGGAGCTATCAGTCGAATTTTTATAACGAATCAAATACAGTAATATTCATTTAAATAAATAATGCTAAAATACTGATATTCCGTAATTTTTAATTTTGTATGTGATTTGCTTTTATCTTTTCTTACAGAATACGAGTATTATTCCACCTGTCATCCTAAAATGATGAATTCTTCGTTATAAACAAAAATTTGTGAATTTGAATTATATGGATTTTTTAATTTTGTTTATTTATAAAAATTTATTTTCATAAAACATTTCATGATTACACTGAGATTGCCTTGGGAACATTGAACAAAAGTGGTTCCAATTCAAAAAAAAAAAAAAAAAAAGAAAGTGGGTGATAATTGATAAAGGGCAAGTAGAAAAGACAAGTAAGAAAAAGAAGCAAAGAGAGAAAGAAAGAAAATAAAGGAGTGAACATAGAACAATAATGATGAACCTTTTCAATTTCAATCTAAGATTGAAATATCTTATCGGTTCTGAGAACTCAAACGTTTATTTAATCTAACACATTTTTCACTGTCGAAGAAAAAGTGTCTAGGGTAGTAAATAAGTATGTTTTTCGAGGTTTAAAACGGGTTTAAAATCACAATTTGGATAGATGTAACAATTGTTTTGCGTTGGCAAAAAAAAAAAAAAAAAACCGTTTTGCTAGTTTTTATACATACCTTTTTTTTCCAAAAATTTGACTCGGTTTGAGTTTAAGACATAAAATATTATCGGTTTGTGTTTTTCTTGAGCTTACAATCCGTTGATTAAAACGGGTCAATCGTCAACCCGTTTGAATATAGACGGAATAGAATAACCTTTTTGTTTTACCTATTTTATGTTCGAGTATTTCCTCTGTTTGTTTCCTTTTTTTTTTTTCATCGAAAAACGCACTTAGTCGCATTACAATATAGGGGAGGGGGATTCGAACCTGTAACCTACTGTCCCAGAGCACCTAGTCTTAACGACTAGGCTAAGATATCTTCGATTTTTCCTTTTTTATTTTTGGAATACTTTTTATGAGTAATTTGATCATATTCATCATAAAACTAAAGCTTGTTACTTGTTCTACCGTTTATTTTATTTGACTCGTTTTAAGTTTAGTGCGAAAATCCAGTCTCATGTGTCTCTTTTGTTGAGGTGGGGGGCATGGGGATTAGGTAGGTAATGTATGATGATTTCTACCTTTCAGTTTCCATATCCTTGTCAATTTGTGCGTCTCGAAGTAGTTGCAATTTGCACATGGTTGGTCACATACACCATATACTGACATACTGTACTCTACAACTTCAACCGAAATACCCGTCGTAATGTTATAACAGACCTGACAAATGGGTCAAATTGGTTGGATTCGGGTCACTTTCGAGTTTATAGGGTGGATTGACTTTGAGTTGGTTCGGATTATTTTTGGGTTTGTTATTTTCAATTTTTTTTACGGATATCGACTCGTTTCCTACTATAATAATAGTCGGGTCAGTTTTGGGTTAGCTCGGGTCAAAGGCCATACTCGGGTCTTCAGTTCGGATGATTCGGGCCGGGTTAGTACTACTCCCTCCAATCCATTCAATTTTTTACGTGAGATCGTTTTTGTGACGTGAAATGGTGGGCCTAGCTAAAGAATTGAATGGACGGAAGTAGTC
This sequence comes from Agrostemma githago, assembly GCA_958450325.1. Classification (NCBI taxonomy): domain Eukaryota; kingdom Viridiplantae; phylum Streptophyta; class Magnoliopsida; order Caryophyllales; family Caryophyllaceae; genus Agrostemma; species Agrostemma githago. The sequence continues at coordinate 1,019,670 of OY288253.1, read as the reverse complement.
ATACTACAATACTCCGTATATAACTAAATGGATTATTTAACTGTTATAATAATACGACAGATAATCCGTTAGACTTGTTTTTAGGTTCAATATGATCTGTAAAGGGTAAAAGTCACTGGTGTATACACTGCATCAGTCAGTCTCTGCATCTCCCAACTTCTGAAATTTCTTTCTTCTATTTTGTAAAGATGCCACTCATATTTTTTGGACTATTTGCTCTTTGTTTTCTTCCTTCATTTTTATTATTTGTTGTGTTTTTTTTTTGTGTATTTTAGTTAAAAAAAATAAATTCAAATATTTTAGTTTTTTGTAAAAAAAAAAAATCTGAATTTACTTTATGACATTACTCGTATTGGAAAGATAGATAACGTGTTATGGCTCGACCTAACACGTAAATCCCTGAACCTAAAATGACCTAGCTCGACTCCAGCAGAGATGTTCACCCGTTCAAACCTGGACAGACCGACCCGCGGACCGGCAATCCAAAAATCCAAACCTGTGAACCGGACTGGTTAACAAAGAAACTCGGACCAGACCCTGTTAAGACCGGACAGGACCGTAAAAATACACTAAATTTGATTTTTTTTTTTTTTTTTTTTTTTAAGTGTGGATCGGACCGGTCACCAAGTTTTTGGCGACCCGCAGACCGGACTGGTATGTGCCCCGGTCTGGACCACTTTTTGAACAGTCCTAGACTCGAGCGATGTGATTAGAACTTTTACAAACCCGTAAATGACCAGACTCGGTTAACTCATTTGATTTCAGTTAAACACGGGTGGGAAGAACCGGACGAAGCAAGACGGAAGCTCGAGAGCATCGAAAATGTTCAAAAAAGATTGTCAACTAATGGGACTAACATGGCTACTAGCTCGAAACAAGACCGTCTACATACCAACCGTGTCGGCCGTACTACGAGCCATGTTGTACAGTCCGCACCCTCACGAGTCCAAATGTAGTCCCGATCAAGAAAACATGCCCTTGGCCGTCGATTCCCTACAATTTGACAAATACTCATCCATCGCTCCATCTCGACCGTCCATTTCCCTCGCCCTCTCGCTTCTCCCTACCCTTCTCATCTTATTATATTAAATTAAATTAAATACGAGTAATTACGAATTAATTATCGTTTCTACTCATCTTTCCTCACCGACAAAAAAAAAAAAAAAAAAAAACTTATTAGGGTTTATGTTACTCCGATAATCGTTTTAGTTGGTAGATTAATATCTCGACTCTCGATACAAAGTTGTCTAAATTCGATCTTTGTTTTTTATATTTGCTAACGAGTCGGAGTAACATAGATTATTATTATTATTATTAGTGTATTTATTTATTAATTAGTGTAATTTTTGTCATGTTTTGGTGGGGTAGATTGTGGTTGTATTTTGGGTAGTGTCCTTTATCTGTAGGTAGTGTGTCCTCTATCTGTAGGGTAGGTCACGTGAAACTTGGAGACAACTAGGGCAATTACAGAGAGGCTATTTTATTTTATTTTATTTTGCTGTAATTTTTCTTGTGCTTGACGTAAAAATTGAAATGTAAGGCAATTTTTTCACTTCCAGTACTTATTTTTTACCTTCTCGAATCACAAAAACTTTAAAGAGACGATGCCTCGATAACATTAACGGGAAATGTCTCACTTTTTTTTTTTTTTTTCAGTGCTATATCTTAAGTTAGGTAAGTGTAAGACGGTTTTATATGAGATCTATTCTTGCTGAATTACCCACTTTATTAAAGAAAAATTAAGTATTTATGCCCTAGATGGAGTTACTTCATGTTTTTACGTGTTACTCCCTTCGATCAGTCCTTAAGATTCACTATATTTGCTATATTTATGCTACCGAGGTTACTAAGGTTAGTGACCCGACCCAAATCCGACTCGGTTGACCGGTTAGCCTGGTGTGCACATACCTAAGAAATGATTAGGTTCGGAATAACCAGAACCTAAAACGGCGGTACCAACACATTAACACATCCAATATGGACTCAAAACACGAAATAACCCGGACAAATTAAACACGAAAATAATGCAAACCAGACTAAAGTGACTCGAACCAAACCCGACCCGTTTACAAGCTCCAATGTCTTAGGCATCAAACTCCAATAATGCTTGCTTATAATATGCAAAGGATTCTTCAAGAGTCCCAAGAATGGGAGTATGTTGGTCGCTTGCAAACACCAAGAAGAGTACTTAAAGAAAACAACAACAAAAAAAAACTCATTTTGTCAACAAGTCATCTAGGTTTTGCTAATCCTTTGATTAATTTAATCGAAGGTAATTATTAATCCAAATTCCTGTCTACGACGGTCATAAACTGATTATTAATTCAATTTTGGGTTGTAGTCATAACAGATCGGTCATATATGAGAGGACAGTCTCGTTATTCTCGTACATCAGTTATTGAATAAAATAAAGGGAGAATTTCATCATTATTGTCGGTTTTTTTTTTTTTTTTTTCCGGTTTTCCCGGGTAGAGGTAGGTGGACGACGTGGGCACGTATGAGTACACCGATTGTGGTAGCCCACGATCTAATAAGTTTGAGAAAGAATATCGTGTTTATTAGCCACACACGACACGTCCTACTTGAGCATGACCCATTTGCACGACCGGGTTTATGCCTCGTTTGGTCGGGTCGACTTCTAACCGGTCTGTTCTCCCGGGTTGGTTTTTCGGGTCTTCCGGAAAATCGACAAAATACTCGAATCTAATCTAATCTAATTTTTTAATTATATACAAGAATCAAAGCACCATACTGTACACACTGCACATTTACAACCTACATGTACAAAGTTTAATCTTCTTCTTCTTCTTCTTCATCATTAACTATGACTAATTTCTCTATGACTAATTTCTTCTTCTTCTTCTTCATTCAACTATACATAATGTACAAGAAAATCTATTTACAAATTCGTCGACCAAAAGCTTTGAATTATACTCCGTACTTACAAATATAACGGTTTCCCTCTTCGAGCCATGAAGAATTCGTAGTCGGGTTGCCTATTTGTGACCATATTACGATCTTTGAAGACCGTTCCTCGAGCGAAGAAGTTTGCGTTCTCTTCGAGTGTCCTTAGTCGTTCTTTTAGTACCGCTGAAGTCATTTGTCCTAGAGACGACTCGGCCTCTGTGTTTAGTGAGAACCATAGCTCGGCCTGAAAAAATGTGATGAAAATCATGTGACATCGTTAGACGTCGACTCTCATTTGTAAAATAAAAAAATCTTATATCCATTTTAATCAAGAAACGGGTCGAATACATACCATTTTGATAATTTGAATACATACCATTCACAAACCCACAAAAAAAGGCGATAATTCGACACACAACTGAATCCAAGAGTTAACAGTCAGGTCAAAGTGACTGAGATTTCGTGGAAGGGCTTCGGCCTTACCAGCAAGGTGAATAGGGGGTGTTCAAAAAGTGACCCGGACCGGCAAACCCAACCGACCCGAACTGGGTCACATACTGGTCCGATCCGCGGGTCTCCAAAAACTTGGTTGCCAGTCCGCGGTCTGGTCCGGTTCAGTCCACACTTTAAAAAAAACAAATTTAGTGTATTTTTCCGGTCCAGTCTGGTCTTAAGAGGGTCCGGTCGGTCCGGGTTTCATTGTTAACCAGTCCGGTCCGCGAGTTTGAATTTTTTGGGTTGTCGGTCCGCAGGTCAATTCGGTCCGGTTCAGATTTGGACCGGTGAACACCCTAAAGGTGAACAGTCAACTTAAAACATCGTGAGTCACGACTGTCGATGCGAAAACACAAACAAATATTCACAAAAACACAAAAAAATTGCAATAATTCGACACACAACTGAATCCAACAGTTACAGCAGAGTCAAAGTGACCCGAGATTAATCACAATTCACAACTGTTCTCTTCTACGGTTCTACCCATCAAGATACGGAGTATTAAACAGTAAAAAAATGTGTACGGTTTAACGGTTTTACCTGTGCACTGTAGCTTTGGAGACCTATTACAGGAAGGGACAAGGACAGCGGGCTCAGATTAGGAAAACCGTTTGTTGTGCATCTTTGAACAAAATACCCTAATGAATGGTACGTCAGAAAGGCTGCCCTCATCTTCCCTTCCGGAATCCTGTATATCGGGTACCATGCAACTGAAAACCTGAAAATCAAGAAAAAAGTTTCGTTACCAACAAACAACAACATCAGAGCCTTAGTCCCAAAAGATTTGGGGTCGGCTAACATGAATAAAAAAAAAGAAAAAAAAACAAGCAAATTTTTTTGGTAAAACGAAAAAACGAGGTAAAACAAGGGATCGGTTTACAAACCAAGATGCAGGATGTAGATCAACCAGATTTGTACGGGCGAGTTTTGATGGATCGCCAAATACTTGATTGTTGGAAGTCCCTTCACTCGCAAGTTCGACTATTCTGCAAAAATCAGTACAACCAAATGTTAACAATGACAACGGATTACTCGGGTCAGATCTAACTATGAATAGAAAAACTCCTTACTTGCTATGTAGAGGTTTTCTCCGCTGTGGTTGCTCCGATTCAAAAAACTCAAAAAGTAGCTCAGCATTGCTGAGTAAGGATGGTGCATCAATTGCAGGGTTTCCACACAGATGATCCCGTTTTTTGCAAAACGAAGACGATGGATAACTGTGACCAAACAACTGAATTGCAGAAAGAAGAGGAACAAAATGTGCATGAAACGATGTAGTATAATTATCAGCAATACATCTTTCTGGAACGTGAGGCCGGTCGACATCGACTTTCAAACCATAGTTTCCTGGTTCTTCGTACCAATCCAAGACCGAGTGAAGAGATATGTTTGGCGTTTGCTCTCTACAGAGAATAAGACTACCATCACTTGTTTTTTTCGATAAGATTGCATAATTGATAGTTGGGGTTGCAGAAAACAGTAGTCTTTCGAATTCTGCAAGTGGATATCCCGTTGTCCGATGAACCCCTTCCGATGCTAATTGCATTCTATACGAAGAAACGAAAGCCTGTTCCACAAAGTGCGAATCAAAAGGGTGATTCAAAAAAACGTCGCAATTCTCAACGCCTTCAACATCTCGACATTCAAACTTGTCGGGGGGTTGTTCAGTCGACGAGGGTAAATCATTATCGGATAATAAAGTGGAACTGATGCGTTCAGTAGGTGCCTCGGGAACACAGTTAGAAATGCCGTCCTCTTCTAAATCGGTATCTTCTTTCGTCTTCAACGGTAAGATATCACTCGTTTTTTCATCAGCAACAGCGCGAATGGAAATCTCTGAAATACTAGTATTCTTTTTGCAAACAGGAATCCACTTCTTTGAACTTTGATGTTGAGTAAACTCTAGGCCGTGCCTAATCCTAGGGGCGATGTTGGACTGAGAACACGTGGCGTCTCCACATTCCTCATTCATCGATTGCTGAAGATGCTTAGCTTCGACAGGCTTCACTCTAGGCAACTTCATCCATGGATGAATCGGGTCAAAAGTGCTTGTATCTTTAGAATATATCTTTTCTTTGGACTGAAAATTCTGCTTCAACACAGCAACCCAGCCAAAACGAGTCAAAATATGCATAATTTTCATTAAAAAAAAAACGAGTCAAAATATGCATAATTTTATACTGACCTGTGCTTGGAAGGGGAAGGGTTGTTGGTGACGCTGACGCCTATACAATTTCGACCAGGGACCTCGTGTCGCTTTCCAACTATTACTTTTACTTTGTCGAAATTTATTCCGACGTCCATTTAATCCATCCAATTCCACTATATCCATCATTTCATCTGTCTTAGCTGCAGCTGCTGCTTTCTTTGGCTTGGCTGCAAACCTCGGCATTACAGCCAGCTCATCACACGATAGTGCTGCTTGCTGGCTCGGAACACTGCTAGTTTGTGAGATGGAATCCAAGTTGGCGTGATCTGGAAGAGACATCGTTTCTCTCCTGCTTTCATCGTTCCTGCTACCCTGGCACTTTTTCCACGTCATCCGGCTTTGGTCCTTCCTACGCACATCATTCATATTATTTCTCTTTTTCTTCGCAATAATCCCATTTGCTCTACTTCTCGGTACTTGTATGTGACCGTTGTTCGAACTTACACTTTGACACAAATCTCGGCTATTTTTGAAATTCGATATTTCACTGCTACGACATTCATGAACTTCTTCCCTGCTGTTCTCCTTGGCATCGGAAACATTCTTCAATTCAATACAGCTATGGGATAGCCTTAGTGTTGGAGACAAACCGTCCTTCATGAAATCACTAGAACTTGTAGTTTTGCCATGAATCATAGAGCTCGGACGACACTGGAAAGATGGTATCTGTTCTTTACCTGTATCACTGTAACATTCTTCCGGAAATACTTTATCAGCTCTTTTCCTCCCAACTTTAGCTTTACTCCTGCTTTTCTTTCGGTATAATCTTTTCCCGTTACTTTTAGAATAGAAAAATTTATCAGCGTAACTAAAACTACCGAGGGCACCAGACATTTCGGCAGGAGTCTGTATTTGAGAGTGATCACCGACAGCACAACCCAGAAGTCTGGTCTGGTGTTCTGAGATAAATGCTGTTTTCAGAGCCATTTCCTCTTTATTACTCAATATTCTTTTTTTGTTTCAAACCAATCCGGAATGGTTATCTCTTAATTACTGAATATTACAGAGAAGATGTTAGATTTCATCACCGACGAACGTATGCAGGAACTTGAACATTCGCCGGGCAAGACCTAGTATACTGTAAAATAAGACATTGCTGTATTAGCCAAAAAAAAATCATGGGAACGGAGGAGCATAAGCGGTTGAACCGACAAAGTCATCAAACAAATTCAAGATCAATCATTAATTCATTACTCCGGTACTTAATCACAAATTCCGAGCTAACCCCGCCAACAACATGACTCCGGTATGTTAAGGGCTCCACAAAATTGCGAGATAAAGGGGTCGGATGTATTAAACAATGCAATACAACTTCACCAACAACATTAACCGAGTATCTTAAGGGCTTCACAAATTGCGAGATAGAGAAGTCAGATGTATTAAACAATGCAACACAAACCCCCCACCAACAACAACAACATTACCCCGGTACCTTAAGAAGGGTTGCAAGGTAGAGGGGTTGGCTATATTAAACAATGCAACACAAACCCCACCAACATTATTGACCCGATAACTTAAGGGCTCCACAAATTGCGAGATAGAGTGATCGAAATGCCACACAAACCCCACCAAAAAATTCCCCCGGTACATGAAGAATTCCACGAATCGGGAGATAGACAATTGGATGTATTAAACGATGCAACATAAACCCCACCAACATTCACCCGATACCTTAAGGGCTCCACAAATTGCGAGATAGAGGGATCGGAATGCAACACAAACCCCACCAACATTCACCCGATACCTTAAGGGCTCCACAAATTGCGAGATAGACGAGTAGGATGTATTAAACAATGCAACGCAAACCCCACCAACATTCACCCGATACCTTAAGGGCTCTACAAATTGCGAGGTAGAGGGATCGGAATGCAACACAAACCCCACCAACATTCACCCGATACCTTAGAGGGATCCGAATGCAACACAAACCCCACCAAAAAATCCCCAATACGCGAAGAATTCCACAAATTGGGAGATAGACGAGTCGGGATGTATCAAACAATACAACACAAACCCCATAAATTTCGAGGTAGAGGGTTCGGATAATCGAATTTATCAAACTATGCAACACAAACCCGGTTTTTTCTGGTTCAAATGAGCGCATTACGTCGCAGAGCAGATGCGACACAAACCCGGTAAAGTGAATCAAATCAAACAATCAAAACCCTAAATCAATCAAAACTAAAAACAACCCACAATTTGAGCAACCCTAAACCACAATTCAATTCAATTCAATCAATAAAAAAAAGTAAACATCAAAACGATCAAATTCATACGATAAACAACAACAAAAAAAGGAGATTAATAAGAAAATATCAGATCAAACCTGTGATTTAAAGAAGATGGAGATTGTAGTGTAAATCAGCAGGATTAAACCATCAAAAAATTCAAAAAAAAAAATCAAATTTTTTTGGGGGGGATTTTGATTTGATAATTTGGGTATGTTGGTAGAACGGATTTGTTGCAGATTGATCGAAAATTTAGGAAATGGAGAAAAATTCCATGGTTTTGAAGAAATTCGCGCAATTTTTTTTCACATTTCCCGGATTTTTTGTGATTTATTCGTACACAAGTTGGGCCCCCAACGAATACTAGGTCTCCAAAACGGGTTAATTGGGTCGAATACGGGTTCGGTCAGGTTATTTGGATCGAGTCAGGTTTGGGTAGACTTATCAAATGGGTCAACTGGGTCGAGTTCGGTCCGGGTGACTTTTGGGTCAGAAAAATCGGATTGATTTTGGATCAGGTTCAGATCATCTTCCGGGTCTGTTGTTTTCAGTTTTTTTTTTTTTTTAAGAAGTATCGACTCGTTTGCTATCACTACATTTGGGTCAGTTCCGGGTTAGCCGAGTCAGTTCAGGTTACGTGTCAAAGTTGAGTTTTCAGTTTGAGTGTTGGGCTGGTTCGGGTTGGGTTATTCAAACGGGATCAATTTTGATAGGTATGGATTTAGGTTGCACATGGTCAGGCTTGGTACTCTGAATCACTGCATATCAGTCGCAAAAATTGAGTCTGATCTAGGTTGGGGTAGGATTAGGGTTGGTACTCTAGATCACTCCATATAGGTTGCAGGACCGGCCAATAAAATTTGGAGGTTAGGTTCCAACTTCAATATGGAGGCCCTCAGTACAATAGAAAATTGCACCCAGAACCTTGAGATCAACATTAACTATCTTAACACTACACCAATGTACCACTTTTGCTAATTTTGTATAATCAATATAGATAGATATAGAAGCCCTTCACCTACTTGGGTCCCGATTCCTAGAACCGAATGGATCACCCTATGGGCCGGCCCTGATAGGTTGTTGTTGTTCTTATGAATCTTACTCTACCGAACTTTCTAGGATCCACGTTGCTGAAAAGAGAGGGCTAATAGTTATTTTGTGAGACGGTTTCACGTCGTGAAACGATCTCTTTGTATAAAAAACTCTCGCCTACTTCTTTATATTTTTACAAAATTAACTGTTTTACGTGTGAGATCGTCTTACTGTATAATCGTAAATTGAAATATTATGTACTCGTTAATGCCTTAATTAAGCGGGAAACAAGGAATAAAAATGAGTGATACGGATCAGACAGCTGATCGGCTTTGTATGTTAGTTACCCGACATGCTTGCTTGCTTATGTGCATTATTATCGCTTATTATTATTATTATTATTATTATTATTTTATAAAACGGAACTTACATTAACATAAGAACAAATTATTATTATTATTTTTATTATTATTATTTTTAAAATTATTATTATTATTATTATTATTATTTAAACGGAACTTACATTAACATCAGAACAAATTATTATTATTATTATTATTATTATTATTATTATTATTATTATTATTTTTAAAATTATTATTATTATTATTATTATTTAAACGGAACTTGTATTATGAACGAAACAAATTACATGAAGTTAGCGGGAAACCGAATACTATCTGGATGCTCACTCCCTTAGCTATCGCAAAAAATCTAGTGAAAATGAAAATATGAGCGGTTGCACGTGCTCCAGCATCCTTTGATATAACGAATTATTATTATTATTATTTATTTTATTTTTTTATTTTTAAAAACCCAACTTTCATTAACACGATAACAAATTATTATTATTATTATTATTTTATTATTATTATTATACTCGAGTGTATACATGCGTTAATGTGTTAATTAGAGCAAGAATTACAATGATATTATCAGGAAAAATTGATAAATGAACTCATATTTACCATACTTGGATAAATCTATGTGAAACTCAGAAAAAAAAAAAAAACAGTTAAAATGCTCATTTCCATCTGTCTTGTCCAAGCCCCTCCGAGTTCATTCAATCCAGTCTAGTTCCGAACAGGTAACCGAAGATGACCAGATGATGGGGTATGTCAAATGACGAATATGCCCCCTTAAAACACTACTAACACTTTATTATATATCGTGTCATTTTTTACCGACTCTACCTCTTCTCTCCTTCCAAGAACTTTTTTTTTTCTTGTTCATCGAAGAGCGCACTTAGTCGCATTACAATATAGGGGAGTGGGGATTCAAACCTGAAACCTACTGTCACAGAGCACTCAATCTTAACCGCTAGGCTAAGCCAGCTTCGGTTCCTTCCAAGAACTCTCACACTTCCTAGTTCAACACTTCAACCCACCTATATATACTCCACATTAAGTCCATTCATCCCACACGACCTCAACCATTCTATTCAAATCCAAACAAATTTGATCTCGCTTTCGACTTATTAAGTCGTCTTTAGTATCCAATCTCGATATTACCGCCTTTTTACCCATTAGATTGCCTTTAGTATCCATCCAATATTACCCGTCAAAAAAACCACTTTCTACCTATCAGTTTGCCTCCGAAAAAATCGGCTTTCTGCCCATTGAAATACCTTTAGTACATGGGAAAAAACCCGCTTTCGACCCCCATTAAATTGCCTTTATTACCCGGGGAAAAACCACATTTTACCCATTAAATTACCTTTATTACCCGGGAAAAAACGTTTTCTACCCATTAAATTGCCTTTAGTACCCGTCTAATATTACCCGGGAAAAAACTCGCTTTCTACACGTCAAATATTACCTGATAAAAAACCATTTTCTACTCCATTAAATTACCCTTAGTATCCGGGAAAAAATCGCTTTCTACCCATTAAATTGCCTTTGGTACCCGCCAAATATTGCTCGGTAAAAAACCACTTTCTACCCCCATTAAATTGCCTTTAATACCCGGAAAAAAAACGTTTTCTACCCATTAAATTACCTTCTTTACCGGACCGATATCAACTAATAATAATAATAATAATAATAATAATAATAATATATAAACCCAAAAATTTCATTTATTCCAATTCTACCCCTACAATGGAACCTCCAAAATTTGAAGATCACCTACCAATAATGGCAAATAAACTAGGAGGTGAAGGACTAATTGAAGAACTATGTAAAGGGTTTGAACTTCTAATGGATAGGGAAAAAGGGTTGATTACATTCGAAAGTTTACGACAAAACTCGAGTTTATTAATTGGGTGTTGTGATCATATGAATGATGATGAACTCTTAAGTATGATTAGTGAAGGTGATTTAGATGGTGATTTAGGTCTTAATCAATTGGAATTTTGTGTGTTGATGTTTAGATTAAGTCCTCAATTAATGGCTCATTCTGAGGTCTTGCTTGATCAAGCTATGTTGGAGTTTGATCATCTTTAGCCATCGCAAACGGATCAATCGGGTCTGGTTAGAGTCGGTTTGTTTCCATGAACTAGTAAGAATTGAGTTTGTTTAGAGTCGGGTTATTATCGTATTTGTAAACGGATCAATCGGGTCTGGTTAGAGTCGGGTTATTTCGTATTTGTAAACGGATCAATCGGGTCTGGTTAGAGTCGGGTTATTTTCGTATTTGTAAACGGATCAATCAGGTCTGGTTAGAGTTGAGTTATTTTCATATTTGTAAGAATTGAAATCGTATCAATACCATCATCGAATGATTCAACGCCCTTTAAACAAAATCGTCGAACAATTGTTTAGCGGTTCAGAATCAACCCGATCCGAATTGACCAACCCCCAACAAACAATCAGAAGATCGAACCAGATAATAAGGGTCCCAGACCAGACCGAACCGGACAAACTAGCACGCCACATAAGTAGGGCTGCGCACCAGTCCACGACCGAACCGAAACCGGTTTGGACCGGAATTTGCATATTTTTTTAATATTTTTTTAAATCCCGGCCCAAAATTCCAGTCTCTTGGACCGGTTAGACCGAAATTTGTATCAAATAAATATAATTCTGGTTTTTCCGGTCCAAACCGGTCTAGACCGAAAAAAGCTGGGCTAGGACCGGACCGAAACCTGGAATCTCCCAAATTGATGGACCGGACACCGGACCGGATTTTGCACGCTCCTACACATAAGGGGAATTTCGGTTTTCTAGCAACATGTGAACCGAAACGAAAACCGATCCATATTTTTACAGACCTATAAACAGAGCCACATGGACTCCGGTCTAACCCGACCGAACCGATTCACCAAACCGAACCGAACTGAACCGGATTTTGAAAAACCCTAATTAAAAACCTCAGAATCCGATCCCAATTCCCAACACTTCTAACTCCACTCTCTCTCTCTCACAACACATTGCGTTACTCCTCCGCAAATTCAGCGAATTCCGCCATTTTCAAACCTTAATCCCATAAAAATGGCGGCAACACCACCACCTCCAATGATAATTCGCGTAGCAATTGATGGAAGCGGCGATTTCTGCACCGTACAAGACGCAATCGACGCCGTACCCTTGCCTAACAATCGTCGCACTATAATTCGTCTGTCACCTGGGGTTTATCGACAACCTGTTTACGTACCCAAGACGAAGAACTTCATCACTTTTGCTGGGTTGTCTCCTGAAGATACTGTTATTTCTTGGAATAATACTGCTACTAGAATTGAGCATCATCAGGTAGTGGTATAATCTTGTTGTGATTGTTTTTATTTTGAAGTGATTTTTGATTTTATGTGATTTTGATTCTGGGTTTCTGGGAAACGGCGATTTTGTTGTAATTATGGGGTTTAAGCGTGTAATTCGTTAAATGGGTAGAAATTATACTGGTTGCGCTTGTTTTTATTGTGTTATTGTGAAGTGATTTTGATTTTGGGTTATTCGGAAACGGTGATTTTGTTGTAATTATGGGGTTTAAGCGAGTAATTCGTTAAATGGGGAGGAATTATACTGGTTGCGCTTGTTTTTATTGTGTTATTGTGAAGTGATTTTGATTCTGTGTTATTCAGAAACGGTGATTTTGTTGTAATTATGGGTTTTAAGCGAGTAATTAGTAGAAGCTATACTGGCTGCGCTTGTTTTTATCGTGTATCGTGAAGTGATTGATAATTTGATGTGATTTTGATGTTGGGTGATTTGGAAACGAGATTATGGGTTGTAAGTGAGTAATTAGCTAAATGGGTAGAAGTTATCGTGAAGTGATTGATAATTTGATGTGATTTTGATGTTGGGTAATTCGGAAATGACATTATGGGTTGTAAGTGAGTAATTCGCTAAATGGGTATTAGTTATTGTGAAGTGATTGATAATTTGATATGGTGTTGGTTTTGGGTTATTCAGAAATGGTGATTTTGTTGTAATTATGGGTTTTAAGCGAGTAATTTTGCTAAAATGGGTAGAAGTTATACTGGTGCGCTTGTTTTTATCCTGAAAGGATTGATAATTTTATGTGATTTTGATTTTAATGGTGATTTTGTTGTAATTATAGGTGGTGAGCGAGCAATTAGCTAAATGGGTAGAAGCTATACTTGTTGCGCTTGTTTTTAGTGTGAAGTGAATGGTAATTTGAGGTGGTTTTGATTTGGGTTATCCGGAAATGGCGATTTTGTCGTGATTATGGGTCATAAGTGAGTAATTTGCTATATGGGTAGAAGTTATACTGGCTGCGATTGTTTTTATTGTGAGGTGATTGATGGTTTGATGTGATTTTGATTTAAGGGTTATTCGGAAATGGCGATTTTGGGCTTATGATATAGGGGTAGGTATCAAGTATGTGGTGTAAGTGAGTAATTTGGGTTGAGCTGTTGTTTAGTGTGAAGAAATGGTCATTGATGTGATTTTGATTTTGGGTTATCTGGAAATCGTGATTTTGTACCGTTGATATAGGGGTATGCTATAAGTATGTGTTGTAAGTGGGTAATTTGGTTTGTGCTGCTTTTTAGTGTGAAGTAACAGTCATTTGATGTGATTTTGGGTTATTCGGAAATCTGGATTTTGTGCTGATGATATAGGGTAGGCTGTAAGTATGTGTTGTAAGTGAGTAATTTGTGGTTGTGCTTCTTTCTAGTGTGAAATAACAGTCATTTGATGTGATTTTGAATTTGAGGTTATTTGGAATTTGCGATTTTGTGCTGATGGTATGGGGGTAGGCTGTAAGTGCGTGTTGTAAGTGAGTATTTTGGGTTGTGCTGCTTTTTATTGTAAAGTAACAGTCATTTGATGTGATTTCGTTTTGGGATCATTTGGAAATCGCGATTTTATGCTGATGATATAAGGGTAGGCTGTGATTATGGATTGTAAGTCAGTCATTCTCTAATTTAGTTGAAGCTAGAGGGGTTGCGCCTCTTTTTATCGTTATTTTGTTGTGACTGTGATTTTGGGGTTATTAGGAAATGGCTAATTTTGTTGTAATTATGGGTTGTAAGCGAGTAATTCACTAATCAGACAGAAGTTATACTGGCTGTGCTTGTTTTAGTGTGAAGTGATTGGTAGTTTGATGGATTTTGATTTAGGGTTATTTGGAAATGGCGATTTTGTTGTAAGTATGGGTGGTAAGTGAGTAATTCGCTAAATGGGTAGAAGTTATACTGGTTACGCTTGTTTTTATCGTGAAGTGATTGATGATTTGATGTGATTTTGATTTAGGGTTATTCGGAGATGGCGATTTTGGGCTGATGATATAGGGATAGGCTTTAAGCATGTGTTGTAAGTGAGTAATTTGGGGGTGTGCTGCTTTTTAGTGTGAAGTAGTAGTCATTTGATGTGATTTTGATTTTGGGGTTATTCGGAAATCACGATTTTGGGCTGACGATACAGGGATAGGTTCTAAGTATGTGATGTAACTTGTAAGTGAGTAATTTGGGTGTGTGATGCTTTTTAGTGTGAAGTAGTAGCCATTCGATGTGATTTTGGGTTATTCGGAAATGGTGATTTTGTTGTAATTATGGGTTGTAAGTGAGTAATTCACTATGGCTAGAAGTTATACTGGTTGCACTTGTTTTTAGCATGAAGTGATTGGTGATTTGATGTGATTTTGATTTAGGGTTATTCGGAAATGGTGATTTTCTTGTAACTATGGGTTGTAACTTTTAAGTGAGTAATTCTCTAAATGGGTAGAAGTTATTGTGAAGGGGTTGATAATTTGATGTGATTTTGATTTTGGGTTATTCGGAAACGGCGATTTTGTTGTAATTATGTGTTGGAAGTGAGTAATTCGGTAAATGGTAGAAGTGAAGTGATTGGTAATTTGATGCGACTTTGATTTAGGGTTATTCAGAAACAGTGATTTTGTTGTAATTATGGGTTGTAAGTGAGTAATTCGCTAAATGGGTGGAGGTTATACTGGTTGCGCTTGTTTTTGGTGTGAAGTGATTGGTAATTTGATGTGGTTTTGATGTTGGGTTATTCGGAAATGGCGATACTGTTGTAATTATGGGTTGCAAGTGTGTAGTTCGCTAAATGCGCAGAAATTATTGTGAAGTGATTGATAATTTGATATGATTTTGGGTTATTCGGAAATGGTGATTTTGTTGTAGTTATGGGTTGGAAGTGAGTAATTCGCTAAAAGGGTTGAAGTTATACTGGTTGCCTGTATTTTCATTGAAGGGATTGATAATTTGATGTGATTTTGATTTTGAGGTTACTCGGAAATCACGATTTTGGTCTGATGATACAGCGATAGGCTTTAAGTATGTGTTGTAAGTGAGTAATTTGGGGTTGTGCTGCTTTTTAGTGTGAATTAGCAGTCATTTGATGTGATTGGTTATTCAGAAATCGCAATTTTGGGCTGATGATATAGGGGTAGGCTTTAAGTATGTGGTGTAAGTGAGTAATTTGGGGTTGTGCTGCTTTTTAGTGTGAAGTAACAGGCTTACATGCATGATGTGATTTTGATTTTGGGGTTATTTGGAAATCGCGATTGTGTGCTGATGATATAGGGGTAGGCTGTAATAATGTGTTGTAAGTGTGAGTAATTTGGGTTGTGGTGCTTTTTATTGTCAAGTAACAGTCATTTGATGTGATTCTGATTTTGGGGTTATTTGGAAATCACAATTTTGTGCTGATGATATAAAGGTAGGTGTTGTGGGTTGTAAGCTAGTAATTCACAAATTTGGTTGAAGTTATAGGGGTTGCACTTCTTTTATCGTTATTTTGATGTGATAGTGATCTTGGGGTTATTAGGAAATGGCGCTATTTCGTTGTAATCGTGGGTTGTGAGTATTCACTAATTAGGTAGAAGTTATACTGGTTGTGCCTGTTTTTATTGTGAAGTAAAGTAATCGTTGTTTTGAGGTGATTTTGATTTTGGGATATTCGGGAATGGCGATTTCGTGCTTTGGATGTAGGGGGAGTTTGTGAATTTGTGATTATGGGTTGTGATTGACTAATTTGGTTAAATATATATTCAGGTTGCTCTTTTTTTGATCGTCAAGGAATCAACGTCATTTGATGTAATTTTTTCTTTTTGGGCTATTTGGAAATGGCGATTTTGTGCTTCAGGTATAGGTGTAGGTTTTTATTTTGGTTTTAAGTGAGTAGTTTGTTTGAAATTGTGTGATATAGGGGTAGGTAGTAATTTTGGGTTGTGAGTGAGTTTGTTGAAGCTATACTGGTTGTGCTTCTTTTTATCGCAAAGTACATTTGATATAGTTTTTTTTGTTTGTTTGGAAATGGCGATATTATGCACGTGATGTAGCCCGTGTAGAGGCAGGTTGTGATTTTGGGTTGTAAGCGAGTGATTTGGTTGAGGTTATATAGGTTGCGCTTCTTTTTATTGTGAAGTAATCATAATATAGATTTAAATTTCATCTTGGGTTATTAGTAAATGGCGATTTTGTGCTCCTGATGTAGGGGCAGGTTGTGATTTTGGGTTGTAAGTGAGTGATTGGTAATTTGATGTGATTCTGATTTTGGGTTATTCGGAAATGGCGATTTTGTTGTAATTATGGGTTGTAACTTATAAGTGAGTGATTCGCTAAATGGGTAGAAGTTATTGTGAAGGGATTGATAATTTGATGTTATTTTGATTTTGGGTTATTCGGAAACGGCTATTATGTTGTAATTATGTGTTGGAAGTGAGCAATTCGCTAAATGGGTGGAGTTATACTGGCTGCGCTTGTTTTTAGTGTGAAGTGATTGGTAATTTGGTGTGACTTTGATTTAGGGTTATTCAGAAACAGTGATTTTGTTGTAATCATGGGTTATAAGTGAGTAATTCACTAAATGGGTGGAGGTTATACTGGTTACGCTTGTTTTTGGTGTGAAGTGATTGGTAATTTGATGTGGTTTTGATGTTGGGTTCTTCGGAAACAGCGATTTTGTTGTAATTATGGGTTGCAAGTGGGTAATTCGCTAAATGTGCAGAAATTATTGTGAAGTGATTGATAATTTGAAGTGATTTTGGTTATTCCGAAATGGTGATTTTGTTGTAGTTATGGGTTGGAAGTGAGTAATTCGTTAAATGGGTAGAAGTTATACTGGTTGCGTTTGTTTTCATTGAAGGGATTGATAATTTGATGTTGGGTTATTCATGAATGGCGATTTTGTTATAATTGTGAGTTGGAAGTGAGTAATTTGCTAAATGGGTGGAAGTTATACTGGTTGGGTTTGTTTTTATTGTGAAGTGATTGATAATTCGACGTGATTTTTTTGGGTTATTCGGAAATGGCGATTTTGGGCTGATGTTATCGGGATAGGCTTTAAGTATGTTTTGTAGAGTAATTTTCGAGTGTGTTGCTTTTTAGTGTGAAGTAGTAGTCATTTGATGTGATTTTGATTTTGAGGTTACTCGGAATTCACGATTTTGGGCTGATGTTATAGGGATAGGCTTTAAGTATGTGTTGTAAGTGAGTAATTTGGGGTTGTGCTGCTTTTTAGTGTGAAGTAGCAGTCATTTGATGTGATAAGTTATTTGGAAATCGCAATTTTGGGCTGATGATATAGGGGTAGGCTTTAAGTATATGGTGTAAGTGAGTAATTTGGGGTTGTGCTGCTTTTTAGTGTGAAGTAACAGGCTTACAGGCATGATGTGATTTTGATTTTGGGGTTATTCGGAAATCGCGATTGTGTGCTCCGATGATATAGGGGGTAGGCTGTAATAATGTGCTGTAAGTGAGTAATTTGGGTTGTGGTGCTTTTTATTGTAAAGTAACAGTCATTTGATATGATTCTGATTTTGGGGTTATTCGGAAATTACAATTTTGTGCTGATGGTACAAGGGTAGGTGTGAATTGTGGGTTGTAAGCCAGTAATTCACTAATTTGGTTAAAGTTATAGTGGCTGCACTTCTTGTTATCGTTATTTTGATTTAATATTGATCTTGGGGTTGTTAGGAAATGGCTATTTCGTTGTAATCGTGGGTTTTGAGTGAGTAGTTCACTAATTAGATAGAAGTTATACTGGTTGTGCCTGTTTTTATTGTGAAGTAATCGTTGCTTTGCGGTGATTTTGATTTTGGGTTAGTCGGGAATGGCGATTCCGTGCTTTGGATGTAGGGGGAGGTTGTGAATTTGTGATTATGGGTTGTAATTGAGTAATTTGGTTAAAGCTATACTGGTTGCTCTTTTTTTGATCGTCAAGGAATCGACGTCATTTGATGTATTTTTTCTTTTTGGGCTATTTGGAAATGGCAATTTTGTGCTTCTGGTATGTGGGTAGGTTTTGATTTTGGTTTGTAAGTGAGTAATTTGGTTGAAGTTTTGTGAAGTAATCGTCAGTTGATATAACTTTCATTTTGGGGTATTCGGAAGTGGCGATTTCGTGCTTGTGATATAGGGGTAGGTAATGATTTTGGGTTGTGAGTGAGTTTGTTGAAGCTATACTGGCTGCGCTTCTTTCTATCACAAAGCACATTTGGTGTAGGTTTTTTTTTTGTTTGGAAATGGCAATATTATGCTCCTGATGTAGGGGCAGGCTGTGATTTTGGGTTGTAAGAGAGTGGTTTGGTTGAGGTTATATTGGTTGTGGCGTTGCGCTTCTTTTTATTGTGAAGTAATCATAATATAGATGTAACTTTCATCTTGGGTTATTAAAAAATGGCTATTTGTGCTCCCGATGTAGGGGCAGGTTGTGATTTTGGGTTGTAAGCGAGTGGTTTGGTTGAGGTTATATTGGTTGCGCTTCTTTTTACTGTGAAGTAATCATGATATTGATGTAACTTTCATCTTGGGTTATTAAAAAATGGTGATTTTGTGCTCCCGATGTAGGGGCAGGTTGTAATTTTGGGTTGTAAGTGAGTAATTTGGTTGAAGTTATAATGGGCGTGCTTCTTTTTATTCCTAAGTAATCGTCATTTGTTGTAAGGTTATTCAGAATTGGTGATACAGTGCTCCTGATGTAGGGGTAGATTGTGATTTTGGGTTGTAACTTGTAACCGAGTAATTTTGTCGAAGTTATACCGGTGAAGTAATAGTAATTTGGGTTATTTGGGAACGGCTATTTTGTGATCCTGATATAGGGGTAAGTTGTGATTTTGGGTTGGAAGCGAGTAATTTGGTTGAAGTTATATTGGTCGCGCTTCTTTTTATTCTGAAGTAATCGTAATATTGATGTAACTCTCATCTTGGGTTATTCGAAAATGACGGTTGTCAGTGAATAATTTGGTTGAAGTCATACAGGTTGTGCTTCCTTTTACTGCCAAGTAATCGTCATTTGATGTAAGGCTATCCAGAATTGGTGATACAGTGCTCTTGATGGAGGGGTAGTTTGTGATTTTGGGTTGTAAGTGAGTAATTTCGTCGAAAGTTATACTGGTGAAGTAATAGTAATTTTCATTTGGGTTATTTAGGAACGGCTATTTAGCGATCCTGATATAGGGGTTAGGTTCTGATTTTGGGTTGTGAGCGAGTAATTTGCTTGAAGTTACACACTTACACTATACTGGTCTTGTTACTTTTTTTTATTGCGTAGTAAGTAACCGTCCTTTAATGTAATTTTTCATTCTGGGTTATTTTGTGCTAGTGATGTGACGGTAGTTTGTGATTTTGTGTTGTACGGAGTAGTGAGCAATTTGGTTGAAGTTATACTAGTTGCGCTTCGTTTTATTGTGTTGTCATCTCATGTGATTTCCAATTTTGGGTTATTCGGAAAAGGCGATTTTGTGCTCCTGATGTTGGGAGAGGTTGTCGGTGAGTAATTTGGATGAAATTGAATTTGGCTAACGGAAGGGCTAGCAGGAACAGCTGCCTTTTAACAATGATGAGTTTTAAACTGATTGTGCTTCTTTTTATTGTTAAGTAACCGTCATTTGATGCAGTTTCTGATCTGATTTTTGGTTTCGATCACTCGGAAATAGACTTCTTGTTCTCCTGATGTAAGGTTATGGCAAGGCTGCGTATATTCGACTCTCCTCTCTATGTAGTTGTGATGCTATATTGGTTGTAAGCGAGTAATTTTTGTCAAAATTGAATTGGGTTTATGTCGAAATTGAACTGGATTATCTGCTGTTGCGGAATAAGGGGCTAACAAGGAAACGTCTAAAACTGGGCGCGCATCTTTTTAGTCCGAAGCAATTTTCACTCGAGAAGTAATTTTCATAGAGGGTGATTCAGACAACGGCCTTTTTGTGCCTCTAATATCGGGGTAAGTGTAACCAGTAAAGCTATGTGTAAACTACCTCTAGCCCCTACTCCAAAATTACAATTTGACCGAGCCCTTGAGGTATCGGTATTTGAATTCTTCTTATTGTTGCTTAATTTTTGGTTAGATTTGCTTAGTTTTTGGTTTATAGGTGTAATTATGAGTTGTAGGTGAATAATTTGGCCGAAATTGAATTGGGTTATTTGCACTTGTGGAATTACGGGCTCGAGGAGTCGCAGGGCTGTTGCCACAGAACAGCGGGAAGTGTTACGAGTGTTTTCTAACATAATTGAATTCTGCTTTTTCAGTTATTGGTTTTGCTGTCAAGCGACAATGTAAAATTTACAACCTTATTATTCTTAATTCTTTTATTTTATTTTTCAAAAATTATGTTCATACCTGTTTTTTTCGTACTACTCGTAGTATCTTTACTTACTAAATATTTTTTTCTTGAACTTATGAGTTTGTAACCCTTTAAAAACCTATTATTAATGCTTTCAACTTAATTATGCATTTGGAACTGTATTTTTATTATTATTTTATTGTATTGTTCACCTTATTGATTTGATTTGATTTTTTTTTTTTTTTTGGATGACGACTTGACAATTTCAGACATTGATTCATGTTAATTGACTTCGTCGTCGTCGTGGCTCACTTTATTGCATTGATAGATTGCTCCTGAAAATTTCCGACCCCTAACTTATACGGAGTTAAGTGCTTAAAATTTGTCGCAGACATCAAGGCTGATTGGAACCGGTACATTTGGATGCGGGAGTGTGATTATCGAAGGAGAGGACTTCATTGCAGAAAATGTTACTTTTGAGAATTCCGCTCCTCAGGTATATATATGCTCTTTGGTTAGTTCAATTTGTTGGTTTTTGAAGATAATAGAGCTATGAACTTATGATCCATCGCTCTGTGCAATTTAATCGTTGGAGGCTAATCTACCTTTTGTGGGTTTATATGAACGGTTTTTTTAAAGGGATCAGGACAGGCCGTGGCTGTTCGAGTGACAGCAGACCGTTCTGCTTTTTACAACTGCAGGTTCCTTGGCTGGCAGGTACGAGTATTAACTTCTATTTTCTTGGCTTCAAACACTTTGCCATTCAATGTGAGAATCGTTGCAAATTGGGTCTAGGGTTTTGTTATGGTATCGACGTTAGACACTTTGATTGATGATCACACCGTTCTTTTGTAGCATACACTAGAGTCCGATCTTTGAAAGAGTTAAGACACTATTTTTTATTTTTTTTAATTCAACGAAGAGCGTACTTAGTCGCATTACAATAGGGAAATTCGAACTTGAGACCACTAGGCTAAGACAACCTTTCTAATATCGTGAGATTACTTGTATATTCCATTTTGTAGCAAAGTCGATTGATTGTTTGTGGATGGTAATGTAATTGTTCCTCACTTGTTTGTACATCAGGACACGCTGTATCTACATTACGGAAAACAATATTTACGAGATTGCTACATCGAAGGAAGCGTAGATTTTATCTTTGGAAATAGTACGGCTCTTTTGGAGCATTGCCATATTCATTGCAAGTCAGAGGGGTTTATTACCGCACAGAGTAGGAAGTCTTCGCAAGAGCATACTGGTTATGTTTTCCTAAGGTAACATAAACCTTTCTCCATTACTTTAATATAAACCAATTCAACCAAAACCTTAAAGACGATGCTTGAGGCTCAACTGTTATATTTATATATCCTTTCACGCTCCTTCACTCGAATGCCTATTGAATTAAATTGGATAAAAAAGATTTATACCGTATAAATTTGAGAATATTTTTTTCATATACAATAACAACATCAGAGTCTTAGTCCAAAAGATTTGGGATCGGCTAACAGGAATCAGAATCTGAAGTATCATCCCCAAAACAAATAAAAAAGTAAAAGCGAACAAATAAAGGGAATAATAATAAAATACTGTTTCAAAATCAATTTGAAAGCACTAATAATAATATTTTTAAAATACCGTTTCAAAATACCATTTCTATTTTTTAATTTTGATAATCATGAGAAATTAAATGTTGGTTTGTTTCTTTATTTAGTTTCCTTAATTGAAAGTAACTCGTGGTTTTTGAATTTTGAAGGGAAAATCTCGTTAGAGTGTTATTCTCTTAGTAATGCACAAAAAAAGGCAAATGTAGATCGAATTGTTACAGTATTCACCACGTATACGTGTTTCTTTGTAAAATAATATTTGTGACATGTCTTGCAGATGTATTATCACCGGGAACGGGAAGGCATCGTATGCATATCTTGGACGTCCGTGGGGCCCTTTTGGAAGAGTGGTCTTTGCACATACGCACATGGATCAGTGTGTCAGACACGAGGGTTGGCATAACTGGGGCAAATGTGAGAACGAACGAAGCGCTTGCTTTTACGAATACAGGTATATCTTAGGCTCTGTTCTTTCTTTTGAACTGAAACTGACTGAAATATAGAGACAAAATATGCCTTCTGGAGCTGAACTAAACTGAAACTGACTGAATATAAATCCAAAAGAACAGGGCCTTAATCTTTTGGCTATAACATGAACTTGAATATGCTCGGTTTTGAATCGTTTTGTTGTGGCGTTGAAAGTAGACCTCACAAAAATGACCCGAGTCGACACGCGAACTTAACACCTTGAGTTTGACCCGATTCGTTTGACCCGAATCTGACTCGACCCAGTTGACCCGTTTGTCAAGTCTAGTTGAAAGGAGCTTGTTGCATAGGTTTGCGCCATAAACGTTTTTTTTTCAACGAAGCGCGTGCTAAATGTGATCATGAACGGGCTTGGGCCGGTCGTGGACGGGCCTAACCATGAAAAATATACCCGGCGTGTGACATATTGTTGCCCGTGCCCGCTACAACAAAGCGGGCCAGTCCATGGGCCAAAATAAATTAATTTATTTTTTTGTTCCTCTTAAAATAGGAGTCTGTTATCGCTTACTTTACCTACATTAAACTAAGGGCTCGTTTGGTTCACCGTGGGAAGATGAAGTTACCGGGAACTTTAAATTCACGTGAATTTGTATTTAATGGGAATTAAAAAATATTGTTTGGTTGCCATGTGGGAAATGACTTCATGCGGGAAGTTCTACACACCAAGGGGGGCTTGGTGAGTAACTTCCCCATTTTGGAGGAAGTGGCAATTCCCGGGAAGTGGCAATTCCCAGGAAGTGGGCAACCAAACAACTCCCTGAAAATGCATTTTCTGGGAACTTGCACTTCCCAGTAATTGGTTGAGTAACCAAACGACCCCTAAGATAAAATAAGATATTGAAATTAACAAATAAGTTTACTAATAATTGAAAAAAAAAACTGGTTGACATTGTTTATTAAACAAATTTAAATTAGAAATTTATAAAATGTCACGGTACTAACATTTTTGTAAGTGTGTTTATTTTTTATAAATAAAAAAAAAGGATTTTCTACGCGGTACCCCTATGTTTTTCACTTTTCTATATGGTACCCCTACCTTTTCTATGTCTATACATGGTACCCTTGAAGTTTACTACAGAGTATTAATTTAACTAGCGCCCCGAAAGTTTTTTTTCATCTTTGTCGTTAGATTATGTTTTTAGCTTAGGATTAAGACTTCAATATCATTTAACTTAGATAATTAACAAGTAATTGACTTTAATTTAAGTGTTATCATTTGATTTGACAATATAACGTCAAAAATATAATCCGTTTAGATTCGGAGTATAATTGCAAACACGTACAAAATTGTTAGTTTAAGTTCAATTATCGGTTAATTAGATATGTTAAATGATGTTTAACTTTTAATCTTGAATATAAAAAGGTAATTTGTTGCCAAAACTTGACGGGAAAAAGTTTAGGGGTACCAATAAAGATAATAATAAAGTTTAGTGGTATCAAAGAAACTTTTAGTAAAGTACAAGGGTACCATGTATACATGTAAAAAGTGTAGGGGTATAAGGCAGTAAAAAGTTCAGGGGTACCACGTAGAATCCCATACAAAAAAATATTACAGGCTAAATAGCGGGCCTAATTTTGTTGCCCGTGGCCCATTTATGTTTTTCAAATTTCTTGACCAAGCCCGCTTACGAAGCGGGCCAAACGGGCCGACCCAAATGGGTGGCCCACACGTGATCAACTCTTAGTCGCATTACAAGAAAGGGGAAGGGGATCAAGTCCGAGATCTATTGTCCCGAAAACCGTGCTAAAATCTTTTTTTGTTTATGCTTAATGAAGGTGTTCGGGACCCGGGAGTTCATCAAAACGGGTCGGATGGGCTAGAGAGTTAATCGATGAAGAAGCCGATCAATTCCTAATGCATTCATTTGTCGACCCGGATCCACATAGGCCATGGTTATCCGCGAGAATGGCTGTCCGGATACCGTATTCCGCTTGAACCCGTTTTTGTATGTCTCGAAGTGTGTGTAGTGTGTGTGTGTATAGCTCGAGTGTTTATTACGTGTCGAATAAATCGTGTCCTCGAGAAATGATTATGTTTCGTCGTGTATTTTCATGTTATCGTGTGTACATAGTTTGTGTAAAATGATTTTACTCGTTTTGTTTTCATCGTGTTTTTCCCGGTTTATAATTAACCATGTCGAATTAGTGTAAATCGAGCCGTCTTAATTGTCGATTTTATGTGGTAGTTTTTTTTTGTTTTTTTAAAAAAAATTTCCACTTAAGAAAGGCAAAGATGTTCTATTTATGAGTATTAAATCCGAACATGGTTCATTGATTTTGTGTGAATTGAGCCATTTTAATTATTGATTTTACGGTATTTTTTTTTTTTACTCAATATTTTTGAATATTTTCCTCCTAACAAACTCGATGAAATCCTATTTACAAGTATTGATTATGTGTTTTTTTTTTCTTCTATATTTTTGATTTATTTTTGTTCCTAAGAAACGCGATGAAATCCTATTTACGAGGATTAAACACGAACACGGTTTATAATTAACCACAACGAATTAGTGTGACGAATTAGTGTGAATCGAGCCGTTCCTTTTTAATTATTTATTTTATGTGTGTTATTTTTTTCAATATTTTTGATTCTTTTCCTCCTAAGAAGCGCGATAAAATCCTATTTACGAGCATTTTACTTTACATGTTTTTTTTTTTTCCTTCGGTATTTTTGATTATCTTCCTCCTAAGAAACATGATGAAATCCTATTTACGAGTATTGATTTTACATGGTGTTTTTCCCCCCAATATTTTTGATTATTTTTCCTACTAAAAAATGCGATGAAGTCCTATTTACGAGTATCAAATAAGGTTATTATAGGACGATATTTAACCTCGGAATTATGCCTAAAAACTCTAATAAAAATCTCAAATATTAAATTAGAGTTTTTGCATTTTGGATTTGTGATGTACTACCAATAAAAATGACATCAAGGAATCTGATGCAAAGGTTTTTGTCACCTTAAAAAATGAAGCAATTTCCTCCATTGAAATGTCATCACCAATCACCAAAATACAACAAATTCAAGCTTCTTTCAACTCCACCCAATTAGGCATCTTGTCACTTTTTTAAGTACCAACTCCTCAACCATTTTACACCATCCAATTTCAATTTCAATTTAATTAGGAATCAACTTTCTAAGTAATTACTAAAATAATAATAATAATTATTATTATTATAAACAACAACAACAACAACAATAATAATAATAATAATGGTTTAATAATAATAATAATGATGATGATGATGATGATGATAATAATAATAATAATAATAATAATAATAATAATAATAATAATAATAATAATAATAATAATAATAATAATAGTAATAATAATAATAATAAAATTATCTCGGCTGCCCACCAAATTTTTGTAAACTTCGTTCTGATTTATCAATTCTCCATAATAATAATAATAATAAAATAATAATAATAATGAAAATAATATCTCGCCTACCCACCAATTTTTTGTAAACTATGTTTTGTTTCATCAATAAAATTTTCCCATTTATAATAAAAAAAAAATGAAAATAATAATAATAATAATAATATCTCGATTGTTCACTGATTTTGTATAAATTGTTTTGAACTCAATAAAAGTTGCATATATAATACTCCGTACTAGTTTTAAGGTTGAATAGTATCGATAACTATATTCATTCATATCATTACTTAAAAACGTCGTTAGTGACTCACAATTATTGTTTAAGCAATTGTGAAAGGCCGTTTTACAACGATTATGTAACCACCTATTTGACTCATATGGTGTAAATATAAAATACTCCGTATATATTAACTTGTTTTCAACTACTAGGCGACGAGACGACTAAGTCATTTTCGATGAACCAAAAAAAAAAAAAAAAAAACGAGCCCAATAAAACCAACCCTAACCCTAACCCGACCCGATCAAATCTAAACCCGAAACCTTACCAAATACGTGTAAGAATAACCCGACCCGATGTCTCTCAATGCGGATCTCCCGTCCCATTTTGTGTCCCACTCTGTGTGCCACACCATACATAGAATGACACGTCAACAAATGTATAATATTTGTTACTTATTTTATTTGTTGAGTAAGCGAGGTGTCATTCAGTGTATGGTGTGGCACACGGAGTGGAACACAAAAATGGGACGGGGGATCCGCTCTGGATATCTCTACTTCTCTCTATATACAATCCGACTACGTAGACGAGATTTTGCCAACAACTCAATGACGAGACGACTAAGTCATTTTCTCATTTTATTTCCTGTAATTTTACTTCAAATTTCAATTTAATTCAAGTTTTCATTAATTTAATTTAATTTAATTTAATTTAATTAGAATTAATGATCAAATTTAAATCACACACCGCAGAAATTTAAAAACCCTATCACAATTAAATTAATTTAAAAAATATATATATAAATATAAAGAAAAACGATTAAAAAAACGGTAGAAAATTTAGAAGAAGAACGCCGTTTTGTCAATCATTTCTCTCGTATTCGCCGATTTCGTCGATCACAATCTGGCTGTTCTAAGGTTTGATTTTCGAATTAATTTGATTTTGTTTGTTAGATTTTAGGGTTTTTTTTAGCTGATTGATTGAATTGTTTGATTGATTAATTGAAAGTTGATTTTGTAAATTTTTCAGATTATGTTGATTTTTGTTGAATAATCGATTGAATTGTTCGTTGTTTATTCTAAGGTTTAATTTCATGTTATTTTTTTTCGAATTAATTTGATTTTGTTTGTTAGATTTTAGGGTTTTTTTTAGCTGATTGATTAATTGAAAGTTGATGTTGTAAAATTTTCAGATTATGTTGATTTTTGTTGAATAATCGATTGAATTGTTCGTTGTTTTCATGTTTTTTTTTTCGAATTAATTTGATTTTGTTTGTTAGATTTTAGGGTTTTTTTTAGCTGATTGATTGAATTGTTTGATTGATTAATTGAAAGTTGATGTTGTAAATTTTTCAGATTATGTTGATTTTTGTTGAATAATCGATTGAATTGTTCGTTGTTTTCATGTTTTTTTTTTTCGAATTAATTTGATTTTGTTTGTTAGATTTTAGGATTTTTTTCGATTTTTTGTATGTACGGTGTATTAGCTGATTGATTGATTAATTGAAAGTTGATATCGTAAATTTTTCAGATTATGTTGATTTTTGTTGAATAATCGATTGAATTGTTTGTTGTTCGAAGGTTTGATTTCATGTTTTTCGAATTAATTTGATTTTAGGGATTTTTTTCGATTTTTTTGTATGTACGAAGTATTAGCTGATTGATTGATTAATTGAAAGTTGATATCGTAAATCTGGCAGATTATGTCGATTTTTGTTTGATAATCGATTGAATTGTTTGTTGTTCTAGGGTTTGATTTCATTTTTTTGGTTTGTTTTTCGAATTAAGATTTTATTTGTCAGATTTTAGGAATTTTTTCGATTTTTAATCTGTACGGCGTATTAGCTGATTGATTGAATTGTCTGTTGTTTGACTGATTAATTGAAAGCTGTTTGAATCAGGTAAATTTTGCAGATTATGTTGATTTTTGTTGAATAATCGATTGAATTGTTTGTTTTTCAAATTAATTTGATGTTATTTTTTGTTTTAACGTCTCCGGTTCTTTGAAATTTCAAGGTAAGTTGAATATATGTGAATAATATTTTGATGAAATGTTGTAATTCCAATGAATCGGAGGGTGAATATTAGTTTGTTGATTGAATTTATTGTTTTTTGATTGATTAATTTGTTCTTGATGACGGACTTTTGATTAATTGAAAACTTGATTATATTGTTTGTTGTTCGTTAATCGATTGAATTGTTCATTGTTTGATTGATTGATTAATTAATTCTCGCGCCTGGTTTTTTGATTAATTTACGGCTGTTATGACAATATTGGGCTGATTATAGCTGAAATTCTTCTTCGATGAATTAATTTACTCGAATTTCTTTGTTATTTGATTTATTGATTAGTTTTTGAGGACAGAATTTTGATTACTTTACAGCTGTTATGATACAATTTTGCTGAAATTCATATTCTATGAATCTATTCGTTGTCGATTCCCCTTAATTTTTGACTAATTTACTCGAATTTCTTGGTTGTTTGGTTTATCGATTAGTTCTTGATCACGGACTTTTGATTTACTCCCTCCGTTCCAACGAATTGTTTGCCTATTCCATATTGGGGCGTCTCAATGAATTGTTTGCCTTTCTATTTTAGGAATGTTTTTAATATGTAATTTGACCCTTGGCTCCACATGTCACCTCCTAATTGGATCTCTTCCCCTTGGTGCCAAAAGCAAAGGCAAACCATTCATTGGAACGGAGGGAGTATTTACAGCAGTTACGATAATTATTTTTGCTGATTATAGCTGAAATTCTTGTTCTATGAACCAAATCGTTAGCGATTCCCCTTAATTTTTGACTAATTTAGTCAACCAATGAAGATTCATCGTGATTATTCCTAATTTTTTTGGGTTGTCTTTGATTCAGATTTCCGTCTCATAAACCTGCTTGGTGTTTAGCTTTCCTGCGAGGGAGCGAATTTCGATCACTCTGGCAGCTGCAACCCAGTCAAGGCTTTCTCGCACCTCAAAACGGGTGTGGGGTATTAATGACCGAGTGATTTTACTCTGTTGTGTTTTGAGAAGATCGAGATCATCACATGTTTGGAGATTGTGCCGTATTTCTGAGGGTTTATCTGTGGATTACGGCTAATGTAACCTCCATTCGACATTGCTGAAGCGTGGTAGTCGGGTTCTCTTAATAATAAGCTTTAGTTTCTGTTCAGTTAGGTGATGATTTTAGCTCTTTATGTCAGAATTTGATATATTATTGATTGAAGTTCGGAAAGCTGCTGGTATTATTATTCATTAATGGGCCGTTTTTCTTGCTTTTACGGCCATCCTCAAAATCACAAGCACAAGGTAAAGACGGGTTCTTAATTCTCTATTTTTTTCAAAATTTTCCATACTTAACTTGAGTTTTCCGAGCTTTTAATTTTTTTTATTATTAGTGCTTTAGAATTGATTTTGAAACGGTATTTTTTTTTTATTATTATTATTCCTTTTCTTTGTTCGCTTTTATTTTTTACTATTTGTTTTGGGGATGACGACTTGACGACTTCAAATTCTGATTCATGTTGGCTGACCCCAAATCTTTTGGGACTAAGGCTCTGGTGTTGTTATTTTTTTTTCAAAATTTTCCATACTTAACTTGAGTTTTCTGAACTTTTAAATGTTTTATTATTAGTGCTTTCATATTGATTTTGAAACGGTATTTTGTTATAATTATTATTATTCCTTTTCTTTGTTCGCTTTTATTTTTTATTTGTTTTGGGGATGACGACTTGACGACTTCAGATTCTGATTCATGTTAGCCGATCCCAAATCTTTTGGGACTAAGGCTCTGATGTTGTTGTTATCTTGTATTTCTTCAGAAATCTGGGCAACCTTCATTTGAGACGATGATCAAGATGCTTCAACTAACTTCTCCGGATCATACATCAGCCAGTTCTAGGGTACCCGAAAGATCCGAGGGGAAAAAAGACGCTTATTTCTTAGATAATGGCAAGGGACAACTCTCACCGTCCTCACATGGATGGAGATCCAGAGAATTTGAATGTGAATACGATGCTGAGAGTAACATCGACTCTGCAAACTTTGACACGGGGAATTTCAGAAGAAGCCTTTCTGTAGGCTGTGATCTAGATCAGAGGAGACGGATATCTGATGACGACAAAACTGATGAATGCTCTCATGATTGCAATGAAACTGTGGATCTATCTCCGTCAAATGCTGCAAAGAGTCCAGAGTCTGGGGACCAAGAAACTCGTCAGTCTCTGTCTCCTAATTGTAGCTCTGATTTGGTCAACCGTGAATCTATCTTCTCTTTCCCAAACGCAAAATACTCGGAAAAGGAAGGACATGATGACGGTGATAGTTGTGAAAGGGAGTCCCCCGATGCATCAAGAATGTCGAAGTCTTACTCTATGCCTAACTTTGACTGTACATCTCCTACTTCCCCTTACGTCTCTGAAAATGCATTGCCTCCTCTCAGTAGATCCTTTGAGGATTTGAACATACTTGGTGTGAAGACAGACGGTATCCCGGCCCATGATGCCCGTACTGAGAAATTTGATGGTGGTGAAAATGCTGGTTTTGATAATTTCGATAATTTTGAATATGGTTGCTCGAGTAAGGACTGGATAGTCCCGGTACCGGATGATGATATGGGTATAATGATGGAACACAGGGAGGAGGAGTCCTCGACGAACCATTGGGGTCAAGATTTCAAGATCAAACGAATCGAGGATTGGGTTATCGATCTTCAGCATTGCAGCAGTCCCGTGGAAGAAGAAACCAAGGAAACACCCGAAAATTCAAATTCGTTGTCTATTATCAATCAGCCGAAGAGAGCTTCTTCGTTTTTGGACGGTCTGGATAAAATGGATAAACTCGAGATGAAAACGAATCCTGGTATGGAGGCAGCGAAGCGATACATTTCTTCACTGGGTGCCTCAGCTACTACCGTGCAGCTGGCCAATCACGGTTTGGTTGCCATCCCTTTTCTCGGCTCTTTTGTTAGCTTGAAGGTTCTCAATCTGTCGGGAAATTCCATAGGTTTGTCGACAATTTCTAAAATCGCTCGTTTCCTTTCCATATGTTTTTAGTTTTAACTTACCTTTAATCTATCTTTTTGTTTATTTATTTATTCTTAATTCAAAAATTATTTTATTTTATTTTTATTTTAACCTATCTTAATTCAAAAATTATTTTATTTTAACCTATCTTAATTCAAAAATTACCTTTAATCTATCTTTTTGTTTGTTTATTTTTATTTTATTTTTCAAAAATTATTTTCCTACTAGTATTTTTACTTTCTAAATAGTAAATATGGAGTATTTGTTTCTTGAACATGGAGTTTTTAACCCTTTAAAGACTTAATTTTGCATTTGAAACTTTATTTTTATTATTATTTTGTTGTATTTTTTGCATTCCATTTTTTTTTTTGGATGACGACTTCAGATATTGATTCATGTTAGCCGACCCCAAATATTTTTAGGACCAAGGCTCTGATGTCGTTGTAACTTACCTTTAATATATCTGGGTGATTGATATTGCAGTTAGAATAACAGCGGGTTCTCTTCCTCGAGGACTGCATATGTTGAATCTATCGAAAAACAAGCTATCTACTATCGAGGGCTTAAGAGAACTTACGAGGCTTCGTGTATTAGACCTGAGCTACAACAAAATTTCCAGAATCGGGCATGGTAAGCATATAGCAAAAACTTTTAAAACATATTTGAACATTGTTTCACCGACTCTTGCCCGCTCTTGTCTTTGGAAATTGGGTCCTTCAAAAATAATTCCTATAATCAGTAAAAAAAAAAAAAGTAAATTAAAAATTACTCTCTTTTTAAATTTTTGTTAATTAATAATAACTCCCTAAATCTATCGAAAGTTCAAAAATTGCTTCAAAATATAATTTTTGGATGAAAATGCCCCTAACTTTATTTTTTCGCTATTACTTGACATCACTCTATAACCAAGGGTATTTTTGTCCTAAAAATAAAATTGAGAGCAATATTTGAACTTTTGAAAGATTTTGAGAGTTGTTTTTATTTTTAACAAAAATTTCAGAAGGGAGTAATTTTAAAAATGAGTATTTTAAAAGGGAGTAATTTTTAATTCACTCAATAAAAAATAGTAAAATTCCCGATTTTATCTCTAGTTTTTTTTAAAAAAACTTCCTATTTCCATTATACGAGTACCTTTTACTTCACGTCTATAATTTATCAGTCAAAGGGTATTAATATTAATGTAACTTCCCTACTACTCCGTATTTCTTAACTCTAAACTTTAGTCGATGAAGACAGTAAAATCGGGATGCTGTGAGGTTAATTAATTGGGGTTCTTCTAATAATGTTTTTAAAGGTCTTGCATCATGTTCATCGGTGAAAGAACTATACCTAGCCGGAAACAAAATCAGCGAAGTAGAAGGTCTTCACCGACTACTAAAGCTAGCCGTCCTCGATCTACGGTTCAACAAAATCGCGACCTCAAAGAGTCTGGGCCAACTCGCAGCTAACTACAATTCCCTGCAAGCCATCAGTCTGGAAGGAAACCCTGCGCAAAAGAACGTGGGAGACGATCAACTGAAGAAATTCTTACAGGGTTTACTTCCTCAGTTGTCTTACTTCAACCGACAACACATCAAAACCAGTACACTGAAGGATTCCTCTGATAGGGCGGTCCGACTTGGGATTTCGGGTCATCAGTTTGATCGTGGGTCGAGATCTGATCATAAGTCTTCTTCACGTCGAAGTGTAAGCAAACGAGCTTCACACGGTCAGAAATCTCAGGTGTCGGACTCTGTAAGGCAGTCTAAGAGTCGACATGCAGCTCAAAAACCGACCAATAATAATAATAATAGTGTTTTGGACAACTGGAATAAACTTCGAGGTTTGAAAGTTGGTCGGTCACTTCAGAAAAGTCGGAGCGAGGGAGCCATTGCTGATGTTTAATGTGCTGATCGAGGTGAGTTTCTCTTACTCGGTTTGATATACTATGCCTTTATTTTTAGCCGGGAACGATTTTTGAATGGCTAAATTTTCTCGATTTATGGTTTGTGTGTGTGAAAATAAGTACCGGTTTTCTGAAGTACCGGTTTTCTGAAGGACCGGATTCTGTTTTATGATTCTGCATTGAATGCATTTCCGGGATGTAACCGGGAATGTTATATTTGTATTTGTCGGGTTTTTATTAGCGTTTTGGCGTGTTTGGATTTGTGATGAGTGCTTTTATTTGAAGCCGGAAACGGTTTCCGAATGACCGAATTCTGCAATTTATGTTTGTGTGATCCCGGGACAACGTAAAACGAGCAATTTTTTTTATATTTGGTTCATTTTTTGAGTGTTTCGGTTGATTTCGACATGTCTCGATAAACTATTTGATGGCTTAAAAAGGATTCTATTGAGTACCAAATGACTCACGTAATTCACCGGGATATTTTATTTGGCGAGAGGTATGTTCAGTGCGATTATGGTCCCATTTTATTTCGGGACCCGAATGGCCGAAAAAATGTGGGTAATAACCTTCGAAGTCGGTGTTTTTCGGCTGTTTTTGAAAGAATTTTAAATTGTTTTCAAACGCGAATATTTTTTTACTAAAATTTGTCGATAGGAACGTGATGCCTAATAATGATTATTAGATCTCTCGAACACGATATAAAATAAAGTATTAAACATGTTTTTGCTGATTTCGATATGTTTCGATAAACAATTTTATGGCTTAAAAAAGACTATTGAGTATCAAATGACTCTAATTAGGGATGTCAAAGGGTAGGATCTGGATCGGGATCCTTATCCTAAGGGTCCAAAATTATAGGATCCTTATCCGGATCCTAAGGATCGGGATCGGACCAGGATCGGATCAGGATCTTTTCATTTTTAAGTTTATTTATGGTTTTATATTATATTCTCACCTAATCATTTAAATTATTTAGACCATTTAAAGGGTTTAAGCAACCAATAATTATACAATGTTCAAACAAAGCTAAATGGAGTTTAGAGTTTAGACTAACGCTACTGCACTAGTCCATACAACCACAAAGATCAATTATTCAAAAT
Organism: Agrostemma githago; assembly: GCA_958450325.1. Lineage (NCBI taxonomy): Eukaryota > Viridiplantae > Streptophyta > Magnoliopsida > Caryophyllales > Caryophyllaceae > Agrostemma > Agrostemma githago. Next base: position 985,170 of record OY288253.1, on the reverse strand, counting down.
ACGTTACTCAACAGAAACTAACTCCACAAGACCACAAGAAACACAAGTCCACCGCTACTATTTCTTCATTATTCATCAATTTGATGATTCATGTTCCATATCATCATCATCAACTATGTCATCATCATCAATTTAGACATTTGGGCTTGGGCCTAAATTTAAAAATTACAATATTATGCAAAAATAAAATAAAAGGGTAGGATAAGGGTCGGATCAGGATCTTATAGACGGGATCCTTATCCAACCCTTTTATTTTTAAAAGGATCAGGGTCCGATCCTTATCCTCAGGATCCAAAAATATTGCGATCCATATCCTACCCTTAAAGGTATTGGATCCCAGGATCAGGGTAGGATCCGAGATACATTGACATCCCTAACTCTAATTGTTCATCGGGATATTTTATTTGGCGAGAGGTATGTTCAGCGCGAATATGGTCCCATTTTATTTCGGGGCTCAAAAGGCCGAAAAGGCGTGGATAATAGCCTTCAAAATCGGTGTTTTTCGGCTGTTTTTGAAAGGATTTAAAAATGTTCTCAAACGCGAATATTTTCTTACTAAAACTTGTCGATAGGACGTAATGCCTAATAATGATTATCATTAGATCTCTCCGACACGATATAAAATGGAGTATTGAACATGTTTCGGTTGATTTCGACATGTCTCGACAAATAATTTGATGGCTTAAAAAACTCTTTTGGGTACAAAATGACTCTCATAATTCACCGGGTATTTTATTTTGCGAGAGGTATGTTCATTGCGAATATGGTCCCATTTTATTTCGGGACCCAAAAGGCCGAAAAAACGTGAATAATAACCTTCAAAATCGATGTTTTTCGACTGTTTTTGAAAGGATTTAAAATTGTTCTCAAACGCGAGTATTTTTTTACCAAAACTGGCCGATAGGAACGTATTGCCTAATAATGATTATTAGAACTCTCGGACACGATATAAAATGGAGTATTGATCATGTTTCGGCCGATTTCAACATGTCTCGATAAACAATTTTATGGCTTAAAAAAGACTCTATTGTGTACCAAATGACTCTAATAATTCACCGAAGTATTTATTTGGCGAGAGGTATGTTCAGTGCGAATATGGGTCCCATTTTATTTCGGGACTCAAAAGGCCAAAAAAACGTGGATAATAACCTTCAAAATCGGTGTTTTTCAGTTGTTTTTGGAAGAATTTAAAATTGTTCTCAAACGCGAATATTTTTTTTACTAAAACTTGTCGATAGAAAATTAATGCCTAATAATGATTATTAGAACTCTTTGCCACGAAATAAAATGGAGTATCGAACACAATCCATTTACTACTCGTACTCCGTAGTGGAGTATATGAGGAGGCCCATTACAGTCTTCATGAAGCTCTCATTACTCTGTTTTTTTTTTTTTTTTTTTTTATGATTTCGAATCTGTTACTTAAGCATGTTATTTTCTGGGGACTTTGAAGATTACTCCCATATTTTGTTCTATTTTAAGATTTTTTTCACAATTTCGGGCCAAAAAGTTTGAATTTTGAAACTTTTCTGCAATTTCTGGGTTTGTTTTTTTTGTTTGAAACATCAGAGTGTTTTCAATTGTTCCCAAATTCATACACCATTTAAACTCCCGTGTCTTCAAAAAGGGCAACATTAATATCACCCCAAAAAACGGGCATAACTAGATTTACAGAATTCAATCGAATTACGTATCCGTATTAGAGGGAATTATGATGTTTGGTTTGGTTGCAATTATGTCCAATTATACTCTGTTTTCAGGGAATTCGAATCGAGGGAATTCAATCAAATTACGTTCAATTAGTTGTTAAAATGTTATATTATGTCCAAGTTGTTTATTAATGATAAATGTACTGCAATTGTTGATTTACTGTTTTTGTATCAAGCTTCAGCTGCAAAGATTTCTATTAATTATAATTCAAACATGACGAAGTTGAGTGTTTTTAAAAAAAAACGATGAATTTGGGGTTTACCCATGTCAAAGTTGTGATTTTTAATGTATTTAACTCGATCAAAGATATGATTAGCACAAGTTATTTTTAGTTGATTGAGCTTTTACATAGTTTCATCTTCCTTATAACTCAAAACTATTGAATTTCATTTAACTAGTTCATTTTGATTTTGATTTTGATATGCCAGGTCCAGATGCACTACTCTTGGTCGTTCAATGGAAAGATAATAGACACGAGATCCCAGATTCAAGAAATGCGGTAAAAATCCATTTCTATCTGAGGCGCTTTAATAGAACAATGCCGCGAAAATCCATTTCCATTTGAGGCGTTTTATCAAAATACCGCCACTAATACATCCCCATTTGAGGTGCTTTATAGATAGAATGCAGCAATTTGAGGCGTTTTAAAATAATGCAGCTAATACATGGCTAAATTCCATTTGAGGCGTTTTATCAAAATAACGCCGCGCTGATACATCCCTATTTGAGGTGTTTCATTGAAATAATGTTGCTAACACATTTCTATTTGAGGCGTTTTATCAGAAGGAAGTTGCTGAAATCCATTTCCACTTGAGGCGTTTATCAGAACAATGCCGCAAATACATAACCATTTGAGGCGTTTTATTGAAACAACGCCGCAAATAGTCATCTATTTGAGGCGTTTATCGAAACAACGCCGCAATATATGCTCGAATATAAATGCTTTAAGTGTTTTTTTTGCAACCGAGAGTGATTTTAAGTCATACGGACCCTATTCAAATATCCAACAAAATTTCTCACAATTTTCGAAAAATCATCAAAAACGGGCGATTTGGAAGGTTATTATCCACGTTTTTCGACCAAATTTGGTCCGAAATTAAATGTCCCCAATTTCGCACAGTAATTTCTCAAAACATTGTGAAAATGTATGAGACTAACATAAGGTGCGTATGGTTCAAAATAAATACATTTAGAACTCATTCGACTATCTATATATTCACATTAAAATAAGGCGAAAATTTAAATATATGCTCGAATATAAATGCTTTTAAGTGTTTTTTTCGCAATCGTGAGTAATTTTATGTCATACGGACCCTATTCAAATATCCAACAAAAATTTGTCACAATTTTCGAAAAATCATCAAAAACGGGCGATTTTGAAGGTTATTATCTACGTTTTTCGACCAAATTTGGTCCGAAATTAAATGTTTCCAATTTCGCACAGTAATTTCTCAAAACATTGTGGAAATGTATGAGACTAACATAAGGTGCGTATGGTTCAAAATAAATACATTTAGAAATCATTCGACTATCTATACATTTACGTTAAAATAAGGCGAAAATTTCAATATGCTCGAATATAAATGCTTTAAGTGTTTTTTTTTCAACTGAGAGTGGTTTTGTGTCATACGGACCCTATTCAAATATCCAGCAAAATATTTCACAATTTTCGAAAAATCATCAAAAACGGGCGATTTTGAAGGTTATTATCCACGTTTTTCAACCAAATTTGGTCCCAAATTAAATTTCACCAATTTCGCACAGTAATTACTCGATACATTGTAGAAATGTTTGAGAGTAACATAAGGTGCGTATTGCTCAAAATAAATACATTTGGAAGACATTCAACTATCTATATATTCACGTTAAAATAAGGCAAAAATTTCAATATATAAAACTTGTCGATAGGCCTAATAATGATCATTAGAACTCTCCGACACGATGTAAAATGGAGTATTGAACATGTTTCGGCCGATTTCGACGTGTCTCGATAAACAATTTTGTGGATTCAAAAAGAGTTAAAAGACTCTATTGAGTACCAAATAACTCTCATAATTCACCGAAATATTTTATTTGGCGAGAGATATATTCAGTGCGAATATGGTCCCATTTTATTCCGGGATTGAAAAAACGTGGATAATATCCTTCAAAATCGGTGTTTTTCGACTGTTTTTGATAGAATTTAAAATCATTCTCAAACGCAAATAACTTTTTTTTGGGATTATTTCATAGGAATAATCCGAATAATTAATGATTTTTGTAGAATAATCCAAACTATGGGTTAACCAATGAACGATAAACCCAACTATCGTATCTTTCTTCTCTAAATGTACCCAATCATTTACTTATAATTTCGTAAAAGTCTGCATCTTTAAACATCCAAGTTACTTTACTTTCCTGCAGTTTACCATATTTACCACAATTAATTACTCTAATTTACGTTTATTATAGGGTTTTTTCCATCTACTTTCTTCAATGTCGATTTAGGCTTTATAAGCTCGGATTACCTTTTTTTTTTTTTTTTAATTCGAATCTGTTATTATTTTCTGTGGAATTTGAAGATTACCCCATATTGGTTTTTCTTATAATAATGGGTTGGCTCCAGTTTTTCACAAAAGTTTGCATTTTGAAATTTCCTGCAATTTCTGGGTTTCTTTTGTTTGAAACATCAGAGTGTTTTCAATTGTTCCTTTAATTCATGCACAATTTCCAGAAAAAAGGGCAAACATTAATTAATTATTACCACGGTTACAGAATTCGATCTATCACCCTACGATTCAATTGAATTAATTACGTATCCGTGTTAGATCGAATTATGTTGTTTGGTTGCAATTATGTTGAATTATATACTCTGTTTTCAGGGAATTTGAATCGAGCAAAACACGTATCACTAAACCTGGAAATTATGTTCAATTATGTCCAAGTCATTTATTAATGATAAATGTACTGCAGTTGTTGATTTACTGTTTTTGTATTAAGCTTCAACTGCGAAGATTTCTATTAATAATTACGCTTCAAAGTTGAATTTGTATAAATATATATCCGAGTATTTTCGAACATATCTATTATAGTACTTTTTGAATTTGTATAAATATCGTGGATGTCGATTGGAATGAATAATGAGAGATATTTGGATTCATTGTATAAATTTATTAATTTTCATACCATGGAAGACTAAATATTAGAATTAAAAGTTTGTTTTGCAATGTATTTTTTCCATTGAAGTGTTTTTCAAATTTTAGGCCCCCAATTTGAGGCGATTTTTATTTTTTCCTTCTGAAATACGTCTTAAGTAGAGACCCTATTTTAGGCATTTATATAAAATCAACCCCGTAAATTAATTTCAGTTTGAGGGGTTTTTTAAAAAATTGCTGTAAAAATCCATTTACATCTGAGGCGTTTTATAAAAACAACGCCGCAAATAGTTATCAATCTGAGGCGTTTTGTGGAAAAAGTGCCGCAAATACATCTCCTATTTGAGACGTTTATCAAAGAGACGCCGCAAAAATCCATTCCATTTGAGGCGTTTTATACAAATAACGCCGCAAATACATCCCTATTTGAGGCATTTTATCAAAATAACGCCGCAAAAAACCATTTCCATTTGAGGCGTTTTACCAAAATAACAACGCAAATACATCCCTATTTGAGGCGTTTTGTCAAAAGAACGCCGCAAATCTATTTCCATTCGCAATGTCCAATCAAACTAACACCGCTAGTACATCCCCATTTGAGACGCTTTATAAAAACAATGCCGCAAATAGGTACCCATTTGAGGCGTTTTTTAAAAATAACGCCGCAAATTATTTTACATTAAGATTATTTTTTTAAAATTTAAATATATGCTCAATACAAATGCTTTAAGTGTTTTTTTGCAACCGAGAGTGATTTTATGTCATACGGACCCTATTCAAATATCCAACAAAATATCTCACAATTTTCGAAAAATCATCAAAAACAGACGATTTTGAAGGTTATTATCCACGTTTTTCGACCAAATTTGGTCCAAAATTAAGTGTCTCCAATTTCGCACAGTAATTAATCAATACATTGTAGAAATGTATGAGACCAATATAAGGTGCGTATTGTACAAAATAAATACATTTAGAAGTCATTCGACTATCTACATATTCACGTTAAAATAAGGCGAAAATCTTAATATACGCTCGAATATAAATGTTTAAGTGTTTTTTTTGCAATTGAGAGAGATTTTCATGTAGACCCTATTAAAATATTCAACAAAATATTTCACGATTTTCGAAAAATTATCAAAAACGGACGATTTTAAAGGTTATTATCCACGTTTTTCGACCAAATATGGTCCCGAATTAATTGTCTCCAATTTTGCATAGAAATTACTCCACACATTGTAGAAATGTTTGAGACTAACATAAGGTGCGTATCGTTCAAAATAAATACATTTAGAAGTCATTCGACTATTTATATATTCACGTTAAAATAAGGCGAAAATTTAAATATATGCTCGAACATAAATGCTTTAAGTGTTTTTTTTGCAACCGAGAGTGCTTTTATGTCATACGAACCCTATTCAAATATCCAACTAAATATTTCACTATTTTCGAAAAATAATCAAAAACGGGCAATTGAAGGTTATTATCCACGTTTTTCGACCAAATTATGTCCAAAATTAAAAGTCTCCAAATTCGCACGTAAACTACTTCAAACATTGTAGAAATGTTTGAGAGTAACATAAGGTGCGTATTGTTCAAAATAACCACATTTAGAAGTCATTCGACTATTTATATATTCACGTTAATATAAAGGCGAAATTTCAATATATGCTTCAAGTGTTTAATTTTAATGGAAATTAGTTTCCATATTGCATTTTATTTGTAATGAAATTTGAAAAATCGATCAACCAGTACTGAAAACATAACACTTTGCCTATAGCACCTCACCTTTCCTTGCCCTTAACCCTGTCCCAAACGTATTCTCAGAGGTGGGTTGAGAATTTAAACGCTTTTTACCTCTCCTCTCATTACTCTTTTTTTTTTTTTTTTTTTTTCTTTCAATTTCGATTCTGTTGTTTTTGTGGACTTTGAAGATCACCCCTTCTTTTATTTTTAAGGTTTTTCTTATAATTTCGCAAAAGTTTGCATTTTTAAACATCCGAGTTTCCTGCAATTTCTGGGGTTTTTTTTTTGTTTGAGACATCAGAGTGTTTTCAATTGTTCCCAAATTCATACACCATTTCCAGAAGGGGGTAAATTAAATTCCTTGGTGTTCTAAAAAAAACATGTTAAAGAAACAAAGTTACTTCTTTTTTTATTTCGATTCTGATACTTAAACATGTTAAAGAAACAAAAAACAGTTTTGTCACCAGAGCTTCTTGTTCGTAGCCCGTCGTTAGATCTATATGTTCAATTATGTCAAACCTGTTTATTAATGATAACTGTACTGCAGTTGTTGATTTACTGTTTTTGTATCAAGCTTCAGCTGCGAAGATTTCTATTAATTACGATTCAAACATGAAAAAGTTCAGTGTTTGAAAAAACGATGAATTTGGGGTTTATCCATCTCAAAGTTGTGACTCAATCAAAGATGCGATATGCACAAGTTATTTTTAGTTGATTGAGCTTTAACATAGTTTCATTTTCCATATAAATCATATATATTGAATTTCATTTAACTAGTTCATTTTGATTTTGATTTTGATATGCCAGGTCCAGATGCACTACTCTTGGTCGTTGAATGGAAAGATAATAGACACGAGATCCCAGATTCAAGAAATGCTGTAAAAATCCATTTCTATCTGAGGCGTTTTAATAGAACAATGCCGTGAAAACCCATTTCCATTTGAGGCGTTTTATCAAAATACCGCCGCTAATATATTCCCAGGCGCTTTATTGAGGCGTTCATATAAACAACGCCGCTAATACATCCCCATTTGAGGTGCTTTATAGATAGAACGCCGCAATTTGAGGCGTTTTAAAATAATGCAGCTAATACATTGCTAAATTCCATTTGAGGCGCTTTCAAAGTAACGCCACTAATACATCCCTATTTGAGGTGTGTTATCAAAATAACGTTGCTAATACATTCCTATTTGAGGCGTTTCATACTTTTATCAAAACGACACTGCAGAAATCAAGTTCCACTTGAGGCGTTTATCAAATTAATGCTGCAAATAAATACCTACTTGAGGCGTTTTATCGAAACAATGCCGCAAATAGTCATCCATTTGAGGCGTTTTACCAAAATAACGCCGCAGATACATCCCTATTTGAGGCGTCTTATTGAAACAACGCCGCAATATATGCTCGAATATAAACACTTTACGTGTTTTTTTTTGCAACCGAGAGTGATTTTATGTCATACTGACCCTATTCAAATATCCAACAAAATATATCACAATTTTCGAAAAATCATCATAAAAAACGGGCGATTTTGAAGGTTATTATCCACGTTTTTCAACCAAATTTGGTCCCAAATTAAATATCTCCAATTTCGTACAAAAATTACTCAATACATTGTAGAAATGTTTGATACAAAAATAAGGTGTGTATTGTTCAAAATAAATACATTTAAAAGTCATTCGACTATCTATATATTTACGTGAAAATAAGGCAAAAATTTCAATATATGCTCGAATATAAATAAATGCATTAAGTGTTTTTTTGCAACCGAGAGTGATTTTATGTCATGTAGACCCTATTCGAATATCCAACAAAATATTTCACAATTTTCGAAAAATCATCAAAAACGGGCAATTTTGAAGGTTATTATCCACGTTTTTCGACCAAATTTGATCCGAAATTAAATGTCTCCAATTTCGCACAGTAATTTCTCAATACATCGTAGAAATGTTTGAGACTAACATAAGGTGATTACGGTTCGAAATAAAAACATTTAGAAGTCATTCGACTATCTATATATTCATGATAAAATAAGGCGAAAATTTCAATATATGCTCGAATATAAATGCTTTAATTGTTTTTTTTGCAACAGAGAGTGATTTTATGTCATACGGACCCTATTCAAATATCTCACAAAATATTTTTACAGTATTTCAGAAAAATCATCAAAAACGGACGATTTTAAAGGTTATTATCCACGTTTTTCGGCCAAATTTGGTCCGAAATTAAATGTCTCCAATTTCGCACGGTAATTGCTCAATACATTGTAGGAATGTATGAGACTAACCTAAGGTGCGTATCGTTCAAAATAAATACATTTCGAAGTCATTCGACTATCTATATATTCACGTTAATTAAAATAAGGCAAAAATTTCAATATATGCTCGAATATAAATGCTTTAAATGTTTTTTTTTGCAACCGAGAGTGATTTTATATCATACGGACCCTATTCAAATATCAAACAAAATATTAAACAATTTTCGAAAAAATCATCAAAAATGGACGATTTTAAAGGTTATTATCCACGTTTTTCGACCGAATATGGTCCGAAATTAAATGTCTCCAATTTCGAAACGTAATTGCTCAATACATTGTAGAATTGTATGAGACTAATATAAGGTACGTATTTTTCAAAATAAGTACATTTTGACGTCATTCGACTATGTATATATTCACGTTAAAATAAGGCGAAAATTTCAATATATGCTCGAATATTAATGCTTTAAGTGTTTTTTTTTTGCAACCGAGAGTAATTTTATGTCATACGGATCCTATTAAAGTATCCAACAAAATATCTCACAATTTTCGAAAAATCATCAAAAACGGGTGATTTTGAAGGTTATTATCCACGTTTTTCGACCAAATATGGTCCGAAATTAAATGTCTCCAATTTCGCACAGTAATTAATCAATACATTGTAGAATTGTATGAGACTAACATAAGGTGCGTATTGTTCAAAATAAATACATTTCGAAGTCATTCGACTATCTATATATTTACGTTAAAATAAGGCGAAAATTTCAATATATGCTCGAATATAAATGCTTTAAGTGTTTTTTTTTTGCAACCGAGAGTAATTTCATGTCATACAGACCCTATTCAAATATCCAACAAAATATCTCACAATTTTCGAAAAATCATCAAAAACGGACGATTTTGAAGGTTATTATCCACGTTTTTCGACCAAATTTAGTCCGAAATTAAATGTCTCCAATTTCGCACAGTAATTTCTCAATACATTATAGAATTGTATGAGACTAACATAAGGTGTGTACGGTTCAAAATAAATACATTTAGAAGTCATTCAACTATTTATATATTCACGTTAAAATAAGACGAAAATTTCAATATATGCTCGAATATTAATGCTTTAACTGTTTTTTTTTTTTTGCAACAGAGAGTGATTTTATGCCATACAAACCCTATTCAAATATTCAACAAAAAAAATATCCCGCAACTTTCGAGAAATGATCTCAAACGGACAATTTTGAAGGTTATTATCCACATTTTTCGGCCTAATTTGGTCTAACAGAACCGAAAATAATATATCGAAATTCGAAAAGAACATGATTGTGATTCCAAAGCTTACCTTTAAAATGAAGATACCCTCAAAATTTGTCAATTTGTGTTTGTACAATTGTACCCAATACCACCCAACTTGCCTCATGTCGTCGGCACTATAGATATTTATTTAGTTTGTTTCACATATACAAGAAGTTTCCTACATGAGTATCTTCCAAATATTATTATTATTATTATTATTATTATAAATCTTCATATTTACGATTTTTACTCGGATCAACTGATAAAGGGTTGTTCATCAGTCATCACATAATCTGATGTATCGAGCTTGATCTGGATTAAACCGAATAGAAGAAAAAAAAATGGGATTTTGTTCGAAATTTGGATATCACAGCCTTGTTTTTTCGGCTGAAGTGCTGAGATAAAATGAACTTAATAAATCAAACTAAAATGAAAACGAGGCATAAGACGGATATAATATTTATCTTCATATTTAAGTACATTTTTTAGTCGGATCAACTGGTAAAGGGTTGTTCATCAGATAATCAGATGTATCGAGCTTGATCTGAATCCTCGAGACAGTGCTAATTTCACGAAAAAGAACGTTATTGTCCTTATAATCCTACCTAATAACTCGAATCCAGACTAAACCAAATGGAAATAAAACACAGGATTTTTGTAGAAATAACTCGACACTAATTCCCAATTATTACCCGATTTTTTTGACATTAATTCTCATAAAATGAACGAAATAGATTAAACTAAAGGTAATTTACAAGACGAATATATTTGTCGTAAACAAAAATAATATAAAAAGGTAAAATTGGACAGCCAAGATATAGCTAATAATGCTTTGCTAGCTAGCTAACCATATATTGATATATTCCATCATACCAAAATATCCTACTTTTTGGGCCCACTCGACCACTCACATTTCGCCACGTGTCAATTCTTTAACCTTAGGCTCTAGATCCAAAATTCACTCTGTATCAGATCTCTCTTGACACAGATATATATCCTCGTTCTAATATTAAAACGTTTTTACTAACGTAATATCATATTTCAGTGAGAACAGGTTAGAAAATACGATATCAAAAAAACGAGTCAAATATAAACTCATTTGGTTAGACCGACCTGTTAACATCATTTTCCTCTAACCAAAATGGAATGTAACGAAGTATTTGATCTGTTTTAAGTTTTAGACGGATAAACAGGTCGTGCCTCGAAATTTGTTTATAAATACTATATATAAACCCTAAAGCCTAACCATAACAATTCATTCATTTCATTCATTAATCCACTACCCACAATTAATCACACAAAATTTTCTCACCACAAAAATTAATTTCTCAAAATAATTTACAAAAAAAAAAATGAAGTTTGAAGAACAAGTGAAATTAAGAGCATTTGAACTCAAATCTATGTTCAACAAAGGTTTTAAGGGTTTTAGTAAAATTGGTAAGCAAAGTTGGTGGAGCAAAATCAAGAATATTCGTCGTAAACGATCGATTTAATTATGTATTGAACAAACGTATGGAATTCAACTGAACGGTTTTTTATTTTATTTTATTTTTTTTTGGGGGGGAATTTAGTTGTATTTTTATTTATGTTATCGTGATTTTTATTTGTGTTTTTTTATATATTTTTTCGGGTTTGATTTTATTTCGAATGTTGTTAAAAATTAAAGAAATTATTAGTGTTATGAATCGAAGTTGATATTCGATCTTGTAATTTTCATTCCGGTTGTTGATTAATTAATTTACCTATTGAATAACGTCCTATTTATTTATTTATTTATTTACGATTTTTATTTTATTTTATTATGAATTTAGTAGTTTTTATTATGTTATCGTGATTTTTATTTTTGTATATATTTTTTTCGGGTTTGATTTTGTTTTGAATGTTGTTAAAAAGAAGTTAGTGTCATGAATCGAAGTTGATATTCGATCTTTTGTAATTTTCGTTCCGCTTATTAATTAATTTACCTATTGAATAACGTCCTATTTATTTATTTATTTATTTATTTATTTACGTATTTTGTATAGTCGTATATGACATATGAGGCCATTGTTCTTGGTCGATTTTACTTTTAGGATAATATCTCGATTTTATTATGAGTGCTATGAAATCGTTGTATTCATACATAATTTTAGTTAAATCGCGATACTAATCGAATAAAAAAAATCATTTAAGATATACAACGATTTTATAATAATAATAAAATTAAAAAAATATAAAATAATAATAATAATAATATTCCGTACCATTTACGTGAAATATGTATATATAATATAAAGATCGACAAATAAAATCATTTTTTTGATGGAATAATAATATAATAATGTTGGTGGTCGGCCATTAAAAGGACTAAAAATAATAATAAATAAATAAATAATAATAATAATAATAAATTAAAATATTTTTTTTTAATAATAAAAAAAAAAAAATTAAATTAATCAACGGAATAACGGAATTGTGATGCAACGCGTTTATGTCTGCTGGCTGATAAAGTAGTTGGAGTAAACGTGAGGTGATGAACAAACATCAAACTATATAAATGTAACTACATTGAAAGCGAAACTTTCGCTTCATGAGATCGTCTTATATGATCGAGATCTCGATTTATAACATAAACTAACAGTAAAGTAAATTATTAATTTCCCTGTATTTTTGTTTTTACGTTAGATTCTGTCTTTTCGACTTGTTATATGACTTAAAACGATCTGTTTTACTATGTTTATTACTTCAATTCAGATCAATTTTATTCAGGTGTCGTTTGGTTACTCATCCAATTATCGGGAAGTGCAAGTTTTCAGGAATTGCATTTTCAGAGATTTGTTTGGTTGTCCACCTCCCAGGAATTGTCATTTCCTCCATGGGAGAAATTACTCACCAAGCCCCCCTTGGTGTGTAGAATTTCCCGCATGAAGTCATTTTACAACCAAACAATATTTTTTAATTCCCATGAAATACAAATTCACGTGAATTTAAAGTTCCCGATAACTTCATCTTCTCATGGTGAACCAAACGAGCCATCAGTTTAACTCTGTTTAGTTCAGGAAGTTCATTTCAGTAAATTATTAATTCTCCTATATTTTCACTTTTACGTTAGATTCGAACTTTTCGATCGACTTGTTACATGACATAAAACCATATGTTTTATAATGTTTATTACTTCAATTCAATCAATTCATATCAGTTTTATTCAGTTCGATCTCATTAAGGCCATGTTCTTTCGGACTGAAATTGACTGAACTTAACTTAACTAAACTTAATTTAACTGAAACTGACTGAAATATAAAGACAAACTATTCTTTCGGACTGAAACTGACTGAACTTAACTTAATTTAACTGAAACTGACTGAAATATAGAGACAAAATATGTCTCCTAGAACTGAACTGAACTGAAACGAAACTGATTGAATATAAGTCCAAAAGAACAGGGCCTAAGTTCAGATTATCTCGATCAATTTGACGTTATTTGGTTTAAGTTCAGGAAGTTCATTTCATTTCAGTCGAAAAGAAACGGACCAGGCTCCTTACATTGAGAAACTTGTTGTATTGGGCAATTGAACTTTTTGATAGAAGGTTTATTTGATCCAATTTGTATAGCCTAATGGACTTAACTAAATTTGAAGTTGGGCCAAATCTTAACACTACTTGTATTGGGCTATGGCCTTTCTTGTTCTTCTCTCTAGGTTCATAAGCGATAGAAAGACGGTGAAAAAAAAAAAAAAAAAAAAAAAACGGGCCCACGGGATAGTTAGTGAAGTCGTTTCGAATCTTGTTTATATCGAAAAAAATATTATATATACTTGACCAGTGTTAAGTTTTACATGCATGTCGAGAAACATAAGATAGGATCTCGAAAAACAGATTAAAAAATACTTGATAAAGGGATTGGATAATAATATACATACAAAAACATTTTATTTTATTTTATTTTATTTTTTTGGACATACAAAAACATTTATAATTTCTATGAATTTTGGCTTTTTACAAGATTGTTCTAGAATCAATCAATTGTTTTATTGTTTTATTCAATCATTTTATGAATAATAGAATGTTGGAGAAGAAGATAAGATGATAAGGTGGTGCAAGTGCAATGTCTAGTCTAGCTACATAATGGCTTCCCAATTCAATCCTTATCATCTTAACATATATACCACCCTTCAACATAGTCGAAGAGACGGTTTCTCAGAAGATTTACTTTCGTTAGGTGTGATTCATACATAATACAGATCCTTGCTCGAACCTAGATCGTGATCAGTCCTAATAATAAGGTGACCGACAGACTCAAAATCTAGAAGATAGTCTCTCTAATTTATTGAAAATATTTCCTTTTTCAGTGATGAGATATTTCCTTTTTTTCGATTTTTTTATTTCAGAAATAATACTGTGGATGGATGACTATTAAATGAATCTATCTCGGACATAGTATTTAATAACTTAAGTGATGGTCAACTCTATTATAATAATAAGGTAACAAACTCAAAATTCAGAAGATAGTCTCTCTATTGAAAATATTTCCTTTTTTTTCGATTTTTTTATTTCAGAAATAATACTGTGGATGACTATTAAGTGAATCTGTCTCGGACATAGTATTCAATAACTTTAAGTGATGGTCAACTATTATAATAATAAGGTAACAAACTCGAAATCCGGAAGACTTTCTGTATATGACTCACGATTCATCGAACCGTAATTATCTGTATTTCATTTTTCGATTTTTAATCTAAAAACAACAGATAACTATTAAATAAATCAGTTCGAGATCTAAACTATGAATTGAAAATGACATATTATGGATAACATTTCCTTGAAATGCTGACTCAAATGATGTTGACTTACAATTAACATGTACTTTATTTTCTTTATTTTTTTATTTTTTATTTTTATTTTTATTTTTTTTTATTATTTTTTTTTGATTATTTTATTCTCAAATTATTTCAATTATTACTATACGTGCCATCTTGTACCTTATCTACTTGGGTCGGACCACACTAATGTCCCCTCAATTAATTATCCTCGTTAAACCGTCTCACATTTATTACAGTACTATGCATCTGTTTTCTAAGATCTCGAAGTTTTAAATCATACAAGGATACAGAAACAGAAACAAAGACGATCTCTTATTATCATCTGTTTTCTAAGATCCCGAAGATTTAAGTCATACAAAGATACAGAAACAGAGACGATCTCACATTAATATATCATCTGTTTTCTAGGATCTTGAAGTTTTAAGTCATACTACCAGGATACAGAAACAGAAACAGAAATAGAGAAAGTCTAACATTAATATATCATCTGTTTTTTAAGATCCCGAAGTTTTAAGTACAAGGATACAGAAACAGAAACAAAGACCGTCTCTTATTATCATCTGTTGATCCTGAAGTTTAATACAAGGATACAGAAACAGAAGCAGAGACGATCTCATATTAATACATAATGTGGTCGTCGTCACCCGTTTACACGTTTACCAATATACTATCGATTTTTGTACAAGAACCGGCGTTGCTAACTTTTACCTTTTACGTCGTTAAAACAAGAGAAGACATACGATAATACAACAAAACAAGAAAAAACAAACTCGACTGAGGGACCGTTCTTTTTGCATTACGTTACGTCGCGCTCTCGCGGTACTAGTCGTAGCGACGCCGTACGTGTTTTGACACGGGTATAAACTCGTTTCTGAGTTCGCGTAAATCATCTCGGTAAACATCCCGATGACGGGGTAGTACGTCGTCGTCCCCGCAAACCCGAATGCGAGAGACGGGGCCGACACCAATTCCAATTCCCGGTGAACCGGATCCGGATCCGGATATGGGTTATTGTTATGATAAGACGCTTGAGGTTTTCGGTTCGGACGATGAGGGATGACTAGACCGTTTTCAGACGGTTTACCGGCCCGGCCGCGGCCGTAGAGAGGTATTAAGGTGTTTTGAGAAACACCGGCTTTGCAAACCGGGCACTCGGGCAGCCGGTCAGGATCCTGGGTCGGTTTATCGACGTGGAACCATTTATAGATGCAAGGCCAACAATAAAGGTGGCCGCAGAACGTGACCACCGGATCCTGAACCGATTCTAGGCAGATATTGCAGTCGAAACCGTTTGAATCCGAGTCTGAGTCCAAGTTTGAGATTTTCGACACAGGGTTCTGAATACAGGGTTCCATTGCTGAGAATCCTGCATTAATTCAAATTCAGTTCAGTCAAACACACACCAGCACAGTTAATTAAGCAGTTAATTAAGCATGTGGAGATAACATATTCAGTTCAATTCAGTTAAACATACACCAGCACACTTAATTAAGCACGTGGAGATAACATTTCCTTCATTAATTCAGTCAAATTCATTTCAGTTAAACACACGTCAGCACAGTTAATTAAGCATGTGGAGATAACATTATACGTTGAATAAACACGATATTTATTCTAAAATCGAAAGGGATTCCATGATTATTCCATCGAATTTGGTATATAAACATTAGAATGTTAATGTGTGCTCGAAAAATATACTTTTATTCTAAAATCAAAATTCTTTCGAAACCTAACGTTTTTATCCAAATATAGATTGTGACGGTTCATGAGCTTCAACCGTTACAAACCCGTCACAGACAAGAATTCGTGATTGATGCCCCCCAATCATTTTTCTTTTATAAAATTAAATGTAGGGAGGTTAAGAAGTCACATCAACTAGGTAGCTAGGTATCGTCGTACCCTTTCGCCCATACCAAGATGTTTTTTATTCGTCTAAATTACTCCCTCTGTCCCACTCATATAACCTTTATTTGTCCATACCGCAATGTTTTACCGGTACAAATTACTCCCTCTGTCCCAATCAAATAACCTTTATTTGCCCATACAACAATGTTTTACCGGTACAAAATACTTCCTCTGTCCCAGTCACTCAGTCATTTTACCTAGAAGTTAAACTATGTACCTAACTTTGCATATGTTTTACCGGTACAAAATATTTCCTATGTCCCAGTCATTCAGTCATTTTACCTAGAAGTTAAACTATGTACCTAACTTTGCCCATACTGCGATGTTTTACCGGTACAAAATACTTCCTTTGTCCTAGTCATTTAGTCATTTTACCTAGAAGTTAAACTATGTACAACTGATTTTAAGATTTTGAGCTTTATCACAAAGGTTTCGAGCTTTGTTATAAACTTTCAGAGCTTTAGTGTAAAGTTGTCGAGTTAAGTAACATAAATGTTTAAGCTCAAAAACTTACAACTCCGCTCAAAAAAATTTATAGGCTCAGTAAATATATACAAAAGCTCAATAACTTTGGCTTGGTTGTACAATGTTATTATACAACCAGGTGTATAATCCTATTTTCCGGTACAAAATACCTCCTCTGCCCCAGTCATTCAAGTCATTTTACCTAGAAGTTAAACTATGTACCTAACTTTGCCCATACTGTGATGTTTTACCGGTACAAAATACTTCCTCTATCCCAGTCATTTAGTCATTCTACCTAGAAGTTAAAATATGTACCTAACTTTGCCCATACTGCGATCTTTTACCGGTACAAAATACTTTTTCTGTCTCAGTCATTCAGTTATTTTAACTTTAACTAAGCAGGGAAGTTAAACTATGTACCTAACTTTGCCTATACGGCGACTTTTCGCGACTTTTCCTGACTACATTTTTTGTCATATAACCATAAGATGATGACCTGATCCATTTTCGATAATTATTTTTAAGAAAAAAAACTTATTTTAATAATTTATTTATTTATTTATACTCGACAAGTTTTAATAAAATAATTATCACATATATCGAGAAAATGGAGCAAACATTAAAAAAACAGGACGGTGGAGAGTATTATTTAAACTAACTACTGAGTATTAATCAAGCCAAGAAAATAATTAAAATTAAAAACTTGATTATTAATTTATTACAATGATTCAATGAACAAACCCATGATTTTTAGCAATTGAATTTCTATTTAAAATGATGAATATTGAATATTGATTATATATATAATTAAGGTAGTTGATTAATTAGGTAAAGTCATGAACTTTTTGTAGTCTAGCTAATTTAAGTAATATTTTATCCGTCTCGTTCATTTATTTACCTAACTTTTCGATTTTTATAAACGATTTCGATGGGTAATTTGATCATTTGCCTACATTTTGACAGTCGATTCAGTTTAGTTCAGTTCAGATAATCGAGATTTTTCAAATGAAAATACAAATAACCAAATTGCATAAGAAATAAATGAAACAAAATTAAAGCAAAAAAAAAGGGGAAAAAAACTTACCAATAAATGAGTAATTAAGCAGGATTAATGAGGTTTGAAGCTTGATTAATTATGGTGATTATTGATTAATTAAGAGATTATGGAATTAATGGTTTTTTTTTTTTGAGTAAAAGTGAAGATTGAAGAGGGAGAAAGGAGAAATATTGGGGGTAGTGGATAGAGATATTTATAGAGGATAAAGGGGTAAAAATGTCAAATTATATAGAGGTGGAGTTATTATATTATGAATAAAATATAATAATAAAAAAATCGGGATCAATATATATCCGTCATAAATTTGTTACAGGTCTGGTCAAATCGTGTTATTCAATATAAGCAACTTGTTGGATATACCAATGGCTAAAAGGGTAAAAATGCCAAATTATAAAGAGGTGGAGTTATTATAAAATAAAATAAAATATAATAATAAAAAAATCGTGACGGATATATCTGTCATAAATTTGTTACGGGTCTGGTCAAATCGTGTTATTCAATGGGCAACTTGTTACCAATAATCCATTGGATGGATATACCAATGACGGTTATAAAAAACCGTCATAAAATTTAAAACGGGTTAAATACAGGCATATGAGGTTAATAAAGACAAAACAGATAGTTCGTGGGCAACTTGTTACTAGTACGGAGTACAGAGTAGTATTTAATTCGGTATATTATCTGTATTTGACCTGTTTTATATTTACGATGGATTCTGTCAGCAAAACAGAGAATTTGGCATTAAATATGGTGGTTTTGTGGAAAACCAAGGGTGAAAGTTTAAAACCAAGGTCTATGTTTTGGGTTGAACCATGGGCATAGGTTGATTTCAACTGGGTCGGGTTCAGGTTTGGGTAGCTCTAAACCAGATTAAAAATCGGTTTTTTTTGAAGAAAAAAAATCGTTTTTTTTAAATAACTAGAATGATGTTATTGCACATGACATACCCACAATATACCCTAATTTTTCTCTAATTTATCCAATTTTAGGTTGCTAATCAAATTCACAAATCACAATGAACATCTACATGAAAAAAATCCAAGAAAAAAAACAAATAAAAGCAAAATATTAAAAATAAATAAAGGTGCAAAAATTACCTAAATTTTTTTTTGTTGCCGATCAATTTTATTTAATTGATCGGCAAATAAATCTTGTAAAAAAAATTACCATTTTGAAAATAAAGTTGAAGATGGTGATGAATAATTACATGAGTTTCTTTATTTTCTTTCTTTTTATCGGTTTCGCATCTTCCACATATATTTCAGGTAAAAAAAAATTCTTCGACGAATTTTAAAATAACGTAAATATTAATTATATTGTTGTATATTGTATATTGTATATAACGATCTTATATTAACAAATTTTGTGTTTATGTAGATGCCATGTTCGAATCTCACAAATCAAGTGGACGTTCTTTGCTTCAAACTAAAAAACGTAAGCAAACGATCTTATATAATAACATCAAAATACATTTTCACAATTTTTACGCGAGTTATTAACGTTTTTGAATAATATCACAGTTGCATTTTGAGTCGATATTGGTCACCCGACCATAATTTATTAGGTCTAGTTTTTTCGGATTTAGACCACATTCGACCGGAATTTGAACACCCCTATCTACCACGAGCTATGTTGCCCAAATGTTCGACACACACGGCCTGATTTTATGTAAATTCTGCATATTTTGGCTTAAACCGAAGATTTCAAGTGTCATACTCATGCCCGAGTGCAAGTATCAGGCACAGAGACCCGACAAAATTGACCCGACCTGAATAACCCAACACAACCCGACCAGTACCGTGATGCCCTGAGTTTGACCCGTAACCTGAATTGACCTGACCTAACCCGGAACTGACCAGATGTTATCATCGAAAACAAGTCGATATCCCTAAAAAAGTTGAAAATAACGAACATGAAAATGATTTGAAATGGCCCGACCCGAATCTGGCTAGTTGACCCGTTTGCCAAGTCTAGGCAGGTGTATACGAGGTAATTAGAAGAGACAGAGTAACACAAACCACAACTACGACTAGTACCGTGATTTTGAACCCATGCCGGAATTCAAACCTCCCTCTCGGTCGAATCCCGTGATCAAACCATTAGGTCTAGTTTTCCGGATTTAGACCACATCAGACCAGCGCGCACTTAGTCGCATTATAATACAATATACGACTAGTATCGTGATTTTGAACCCATGACCGGAATTCAAACCTCACTCTCAGTCGAATCCTGTGGTCAAACCATTAGGTCTAGTTTTCTTGATTTCAACCAGATCACACCAGCGCGCACTTAGTCGCATTATAATACAGTATACGACTAGTACCGTGATTTTGAACCCATGACCGGAATTCAAACCTCACTCTCAGTCGAATCCCGTGGTCAAACCATTAGGTGTCAAACCATTAGGTCTAGTTTTCTTGATTTCAACCAGATCACACCAGCGCACACTTAGTTGCATTATAATACAGTACATATACGAGTAATGAGATTCGAATCTGAGACCAGATGGGACCGGTTATACAAGGATTTTTGTCAGTTTTCAATTATTTTTGTTCAACGAAGCGCGCAATTATTAGTCGCATTATAATACAGTACATATACGGGTAATGAGATTCGAATCTGAGATCTATCGTTGTATAATACAGCATGCCCGATAAATTTCGAGGCTCAAAACTACACAATCTTAACAAGCCAATGCAAAGGCCCAAAATACACACCGGAAATTTGTTGTACGGCATTCAGACAGTTTGCTTGCCCGTTGGTGGAGAGCCTAAACGATGAAACGACTAACTGCGGCGACACCATGTTTAGCTACATTAATCTATACGGGTCGTACCCGCCCGGGACGTTCTCGAGCCTATGCAAAACGGAGAAATCCGGTCTTTATTGTGGCGATGATGATACTTACACTGCTAATAAATGGTCGAAAAACAAGAACAGTGCCACAGTTAAACGTGCTGGATTTCCTGGTGTAGTTTTTTTGGCTAGCTCCTTGGTTTATCTGTTTCACGTTATGTAATCCAACGTTGTTTTTACTGCCTGTAAAAAAAAGAAAAAAAGATGTTGATTCTTCCTCTTCAGGGTCGAAAAAGAACAGTGCCACAGTTAAACGTGCTGGATTTTCTGGTGTAGTTTTTTTTTGGCTAGCTCCTTGGTTTATCTGTTTCACTTTGTAATCCAACGTTGTTTTTACTGCCTAAAAAAAACTTGATGTAATTTGAGTAATTATTATTATTATATAAGGAATTATGTCGAACATTGTGATTTAATTTGACAATCGAGATCTTATATTCGTATTACGATTAAATACTTGGTTTTTTCGACAAACGAAGATAATTAAATCAAGTTAAAAACGCAATAAAGTCGAGAAAAGAAAAAAAACAAATTTGTGATAGACCGTTAATAGAATACAAAATGCTGAAGCAAACAGCAACAGATGAGAATCGAACCCACGACCTCATGGTTGACATTCTGACCGACTTTTTCCAATAGAATTAGAACGTAAACACAAGTCGATCTAATAATAGTCAAAATTATCGATTTTTGGCTACCTGAAAATCCCTTAACACGACGTGAATCAACGAAATATAACATAAAAAGCATAAAAAACTTTGAAGCAACCCGAAAAGGCGAAAAATAAAAATAAAAATAAATAAATAAAAATAAAAAAACGTGCTGAAATGTTGAATTAAAGCATCAAACTTTTTCTTTAAGGAAAAATAAATAAAAAGCATCAAACTTTATAACTCGGCCCGACCGAATAAATAAATAAATCGAAAATCTTAAATGCTGAATTTATTTTAAAAAATTATTTATCATAATTTATACTCTGTCGTTTCTTTCACTGTGTCAAATGTTCTTATTAATTTGCCTGATATTAATTTTGTATACTATGGAGTATAGTTTTGGATCCAAAATTATTAAAAAAATTAATAAAAAAGCGAAAATTTAATACTTATATATAGTCTCGAGTTATTTGACTCACATTTTAACACGTTATTTGTTTGTGAGCTCAGTTTTTTTCCCAAACTCGAAGGAAAAAAAATAAAAAAAAATAAAAAAAAAATAGATTGTTAGTTTTGTTTTTTTTTTTTTTTTTTTTTTTCTCAAAGGCATACCCATCATTTAGCCTAATTTTTCTCTCAATTGACTAAATATAAATTTCTAATTTTAGTCACAAATCACAATGAACATCTCTATATATAAACAAAAATCAAAGGAAAAATAAATCAAATAAAAAGTAAAAGATATAATAAAGAATAAAAACTTTTTTGTTTTAAAAAAAAAAACCATCTGAAAATAAATTTGAAGATGGTGATGAATAAATCCATAAGTCTCTTTATTATCTTCCTTTTTATCGGTATCGGCCTCGCTTCTTGCGCCACTTACATTTCAGGTACGAAGTACGAAGTATATTTTTTTTCCCTCGACGGATTTTATAACATCTTTTTTTTTTCTCTCGACGAAATAAAAAAAAAAATTCCTCTCGACGGAGTATATATATTTTTTTTCTCTCGACGAAGTATATATATTTTTTTTTTCTTTCGACGAAATTTTATAATAACCTTTGCATCTCATTTAACAAGATATTATATCGAAAAAACACATAAATATCAGACTACATATACGTTATATAACGATCTTATTATATATATTAACATTTGTTTTCGGTTTGATGTCTGTGTTTATGAAGAGGAAGTTTTCGAATCTCACAAACACGCCGGTCGTTCTCTTCGTGCTATGAGAAGTAAGTACTCATTTATACGAAGTATTTTATTTATTTATTTCGAGCTAATTTTTTATTTCGGAAAAAAAATCAAACAAGCCACGATCGATTTATCAATTTTGAAAAATATAAACATTTTTTGTAATAAAAATTTTTTGTGTCGAAAATAAATAAATAAATATAAACATTTTTCAAAACAAGGCCCGACCAGAAGCTGACCCGACCCAGATAAAATCTCAAACCGGGATTTCAACAAAACAACGCCGCGAGACGTTTTTTTAACCAAAATTTCGCGGTGTTTATTTTTTTTTTTAATTTTTTTTTTTGTTTTTGCAGATTGCAAGGTAGAATTTATGAACGCGGACTACGACAAATTAGTATCGCAATGCAGAGGACCGAATTACAGATCATCCGCAAGAGGTTGTTGCAACGCATTCAGGGATTTCGCGTGCCCTTACTCTGATATCCTTAACGATATGTCAACCAACTGCGCAGAGCGCATGTTCACTTGGGTTAACTTCTACGGTCGGTTCCCCCCCGGTTTGTTCTCGGCCTTGTGCACCAATAGCAGGTACGGTATGGAGTGTCCCGATAATTGATTTCGCACGCCTGTGAAATCTCGTTCAATGTAATAATAATTATAATAATAATAATAATAATAATAATAATAATAATATACAAGTAATGTGTACTTCGTAACTAATTATAATTATAAGAAATAATAATGTACTTTATATGTACGATTTACGAAGTACTTTATACAAAAATTGAGATCTTATGCTCTCTTATTACGATTAAATTCTCGGGTTTTCAATATATAGCTCATCGTCCGTCAATCACAAAAAAAAAAAAAAAAAAAAAAATCAACGAGGAAAAGCGAAAAAATTTCATCGGTATTTCAATATATATATATATATATCCACGAACTCAAAAATTGAGATCTTATGCTCTTATTACGATTAAATTCCCAGTTTTTCGATGTATAGTTCGTCGTCAATCACAAAAAAAAAAAAAAAAAAAAAATCAACGAGGAAAAGCGAAAATATATATATATATATATATATATATATATATATATATATATATATATATATATATATATATATATATATATATCCACGAACGAAAAAATGTACAAAGGACGAGTGTATCACAATCAAGATCGTATACTCTTATTCGATGAAATATACGAGTATTTCGATGGATAGTTTATCGTCAATCACACCTTGCAAACTAGGCTAAATTGAAAGAAAAAAAAAAAAAAAAAACAACGACGAAGAGCAAAAATATTGTATCCATGAATGCAAAAACAATTTGATGTATGAAGTATATATCACAATCGAGATCTTATACTCTTATTCGATTAAATTAAATACTCGGAATTACAATGGATGGTTTATTGTCAATTTCACCTCGCAAACCAAGCTAAATTTGTAAAAAAAAAAAAAAAAAAATCAACGAGGAAAGGCAAAAAAGGAAAAAAATTGTATCCACGAAACTGGAGTAAATGAGCTCTTACCACTTCAGCTGACCCTCTCAAAAATCACGAGGTTGTGTGTTTGATTGGGTTAGGAGCCTCTCGACGTACTTACCAAGAATATCGACCTCGAGGTTAACCTTTTGACCGACTTTCTTCGATGGGATCACGATGTTTTGTTGAGTGTAGGCGACTAACATGAATGTAAAGCATGATTCGTTGTCGAAGACGTCGACCACTGTCAAACTTGTGCCGTCGACTGTGATGTAGCCTTTGGGAACGATGTATTTGAGTATCTCGTGGGTGGTTTTTACTTTTACCCATAAAGAGTTGGATTCGGGGGTTAGGGATATGATTTCACCTACACCGTCTACGTGGCCCTGCGATGAATGTGTAGGGAAATGTTGCATTAATATCAGAATGCAGTTCAGTTTCTGAAATGCTGATAAAACATCGAAGTTTGGACTCGACCCGGTAAAAAATGCTGAATTATCGCAGTACAGATGTAAAAGCATCAAACTTTGAACTCGGAAACAAAAAAGAAATGTGGTGAAAATCTGAAATGGTGAAATTTATTGCAGTAAAAACATAAAAGCATCAAACTTTGAACTCGATCTGAAAACATAACCAAGCTGAAATGCTGGAATTATCACAGTACAGGCATAAAAAAGCATCAAAATTTGAACTTTGAACTCGAACCTGAAAACATAAACAAGCTCGCAAGCTGAAATGTTGAATTATCACAGTAAAAACAGATAAAAGGCATTAAATTTCGAATTCAGCCTGAATCCAAAAACATGCTGAAATGCTGAATTATGACAGTATAACCACTAATCTGAAAGCAAAAACAAGTTGGAATGCGGAATCAACACGGTAAAAGAGTAAAAGCTGCAAACTTCGAAGTCAGAACGAACAGAACATGCTGAAATGCTGGAATTATCACAGTAAAAACATAAAAGCTTCATACTTCGAACTCAAATCGAAAACATAAACAAGCTCCAAGCTGAAATGCTGAATTATCACAGTAAAAACAGATAAAAGCATCAAACTTCGAACTCAAATCGAAAACATAAACAAGCTCCAAGCTGAAATGCTGAATTATCACAGTAAAAACAGATAAAAGCATCAAACTTCGAACTCAAATCGAAAACATAAACAAGCTCCAAGCTGAAATGCTGAATTATCACAGTAAAAACAGATAAAAGCATCAAACTTCGAACTCAAATCGAAAACATAAACAAGCTCCAAGCTGAAATGCTGAATTATCACAGTAAAAACAGATAAAAGCTTCAAACTTCGAACTCAAATCGAAAACATAAACAAGCTCCAAGCTGAAATGCTGAATTATCACAGTAAAAACAGATAAAAGCATCAAACTTTGAACTCAAATCGAAAACATAAACAAGCTCCAAGCTGAAATGCTGAATTATCACAGTAAAAACAGATAAAAGCATCAAACTACGAACTCAAATCGAAAACATAAACAAGCTCACAAGCTGAAATGCTGAATTACCACAGTAAAAACAGATAAAAGCATCAAACTTTGAACTCAAATCGAAAACATAAACAAGCTCCAAGCTGAAATGCTGAATTATCACAGTAAAAACAGATAAAAGCATCAAACTACGAACTCAAATCGAAAACATAAACAAGCTCACAAGCTGAAATGCTGAATTACCACAGT
This sequence comes from Agrostemma githago, assembly GCA_958450325.1. Classification (NCBI taxonomy): domain Eukaryota; kingdom Viridiplantae; phylum Streptophyta; class Magnoliopsida; order Caryophyllales; family Caryophyllaceae; genus Agrostemma; species Agrostemma githago. Next base: position 958,926 of record OY288253.1, on the reverse strand, counting down.
AAAAACAGATAAAAGCATCAAACTTCGAATTCAAATCGAAAACATAACCAAGCTGAAATGCTGCAATTATCACAGTAAAAACAGATAAAGGCATCAAACTTCGAATTCAAATCGAAAACATAACCAAGCTGAAATGCTGCAATTATCACAGTACAAACATAAAAGCATCAAACTTCGAACTCAAATTTGAAAACAAAAAACAAGCTGAAATGCTGGAATTATGCTACCTGAACAAAATGACCACCCATTCTAGTAGAAGGCAACAGAGCTCTCTCCAAATTAACAACAGAACCGGGTTCAAGTTCGATCAACGACGTCTTTCGAAGCGTTTCAGGAGCCAATCCAACAGTGAATTCAGACAATTCAGCATCAAATTCAGTAACAGTAAGACAAGTTCCATTAACAGCAATGCTATCACCAAGTTTAACATCTTCAAGAACAGTTCTTGCACCAATTTTGAGATCAAATCCACCATTTGGGGAATCACCCACTTGCTTAACTTTCCCCATTTCTTCAACAATTCCAGTGAAAAGTGAATTGATTTGAAGTTGGGATTTGGGGATTAGGGTTCTTGGTTGGTGGGATTTGTGGTAGAAGAGGGATGTGATTGAGGGTTTGAAATTGGGGGTGAAATTGGGGTACCCATTTGAGTAATTTAGGGTTTGGATTGAGGGTTTGGAAGAAATTGGGAATTTGAAGGGTTTGATTGCAAATGCCATGGTTGAGATTTGGGGATTTTGAATTTTTGATTTTGTGTACACTTAGTCAAATCACTCCCTTATGTGTTTGTGTTTTCTCTCAAACATGTCAAACGGGTCAGACGGGTTAAATCACGAGACAAATTGGGTCAGTATATATGGGTTGATGATATATCGTCAAAATTATTAAAATATTACTCCCTCTGTATTTTAATAATTGAAATAAATAATTTTAAAAAAAATTAAAAACTTATAGTATATGATGTCGGGTCAGGTTCATATGGAACGATGATGTATCGTCAAAATTATTAAAATATTACTCTCTCCGTTCCGTATCTTAATATTTGAAATAAATAATTAAAAAAATTAAAAACTTATATACGGTGTTGGGTTGGGTTCATATGGGTCGATGATGTATCGTCAAAATTATTAAAATATTACTCCCTCCGTATTTTAATAATTGAAATAAATAAATAATTTTAAAAAATGATAAACTTATATATGGTGTCGGGTCGGGTTCATATGGGTCGATGATGTGTTGTAAACTTGTAATACCCCGTATTACTAAAATACTCATATTGAGTATATACATTTATATAGTAGAGAATATTATTATACATTTATACATTAATTATTATACATTTTTTATTATACATTTTTTAATATTATACATTTATTATTTGAAACAATAAAAAAAAACACTATATTAATTTATATAGTAGAGAATATTTTATTATTAATTTCGCAAATTTAAAACAATTCGAGTTTGTCCCAATCGTTTGTTTATTGTTGATCTTCGACAGAAAATTTACAAGTAGGAAATTTACGACAGAAAATCGAATGGCAATAAATACATTGGATATTCATTCAATAACACTCGTTCCCATAATTTGTTTATCGTTGAATAAATAAAATAGCCCATCGAAGAAAATGATAATAAACAAGTAACTGAGACAGAGGAAATTGAAGACCGATGTAGCCCTAAAATATCACTTCATTAAGCTTTTTATGAGTTATAAAACAGGAAGTCGATTCGGACAAACAAATCCAAAATGTCTCGATTCAACGACATTATATATATAATATATATGTTCATATAATCGCGTAAATGACAGCGAAAAATAGCGCTACGAGACTACCAAATATACTACGAAGTACTAAAAAAAAAACTGCACAAGAAACTGCAACGATTTCACGGGTTTAAGGATCCAAAGTTATTGGGTTGTTCTTCATCTTCTTCAACCTTTTTTTATGTCAGTCAGAACTCGGAATGCTGATTGATTGATTGATTGATGTGATCGATGGATAGAGATAAGGTTTTGGGTTGGTTATTCATGGGATTTGAACTTCTCGCAGTCCTTTGATCCGTTAATAATGAAATATTTAAGGAGCGATTTCATCATCTTCGAGACCTCGGCCTTGAATGATTTTGAGCCGAGCTTGGCTGCCTTGTCCCCGTCTTCCTGCCATTTTTTGATGTCGCAGGCTACCTCCGCACCTGCGACGTACGCTTCACAGGCTGTCATGATATCCACTGCTCTCACCCGGAAATGCCCTTTCACGAGATCCTCAAAATGCTGCATCCAACACACTCATATTAACACGGGTACCAAAACGGGTCAATCGGGTCGGGTCAGGTCGGGTTTGGGTCAGTCCACTTTCGGGTCAGAAAACTCGACATATGCCAAGCTGGGTCATTTAAGTTCCGCGCGTTAGGCCCGATGAATTCAGGTTACGGGTCAAACTCGGACCAAAACGGGTCATGGGTAACAAAACGGGTCGGTCGGGTTGGGTCGGCTTTGGGTCAGACCACTTTCGGGTCAGAAAACTCGACATAAGCCAAGCTGGGTCATTTAAGTTCCGCGCGTTAGGTCAGATGAATTCGGGTTACGGGTCAAACTCGGGCCTTCAATACGAGTTACGGGTCGGTCGGGTTGGGTCATGTCGACTTTGGGTCAGACCACTTTCGGGTCAGAAAAATCGACATAGGCCAAGTTGGGTCATCTAAGTTCCGCGCGTTAGGCCAGATGAAATTCGGGTTACGGGTCAAACTTGGGCCTTCAATTCGGGTTACGAGTCAAACTCGGGCCTTCACTACGGGTTACGGGTCGGTCGGGTTGGGTCAGACCACTTTCGGGTCAGAAAAATCGACATAGGCCAAGTTGGGTCATTTAAGTTCCGCGCGTTAGGCCAGATGAATTCAGGTTACGGGTCAAACTTGGGCCTTCAATTAGGGTTACGGGTCAAACTCGGGCCTTCAATACGGGTTACGGGACGTACCTGAGGAGGATTCCGAATGGTGTACAACATCTTTTTCAACGACTTGACGAAAATATCTTCGCTATACTCGCGAGATTTTTTCCTCCCTTCGTCGCCCCGGTAAGTTTTTTCATACCCGGGTTCGTTGTAGAAGGGCTCGGTATTCAAGATCAAAGCTTGAATAGAAACCAAAACTTGAAGCATGGTCGACTTGTCGGGAAGCCACATCTCGTTCTTCCCGCCTTGCCAAGTGTTCAACAAGCTCAAGCACACTTTCCCGCATTCATACAGATTCGGGTTCAATCTAAACCCGCTTGAATGATAATGAACCATCTGACACACACACACACACACACCATTTTCGATATATATTATACTAAGATGAAAACAATCAAACATTAGTCATTATTCGAGTTAGATATTAGTAATGAGGACATACGGGAGGTTCGCCAGGATATGAAGGTGGAAACACGACATCAAAGACGAATAGACCATCATGGTATGGAGTTCCGGCTGGACCTATAATGACGGCGCGCAGTAGATCCATCCGTGATTCATAAACTCTCACGTATATAGTTTCTGCAATCAACAACAGCGACATCAGAGCCTTAGTTCTGAAAAGATTTGGGGTCGGCTAACATGAATCACTTCAAAGAAAAATGGAAGGTGAACAATGTTGAGGCCTTCAGTTATTGTCGCTGCATTCGAACTAAAGTAACAGTCCAAGTACACCGACATACATGGAGATTGATGTAGGAAGTCTTACCAGGTAAGTTCTGCTCGAGAATTTTCCATTCATCCTGAATTTTCTTGGCCCAAGTTTTGGAAGGCTGCAGTGTCGATAAAACAGAAGAATTACAAGGAAATAAAAATAAAATAAAATAAATAATAAAGGATAATATATTTGTAGAGCGGGGCTTAACTTCGAGAATGGGTTGAAGTTGGAAGGTTATACACTTATACGGAGTAGCTTACCTGCCGCCCTGAAGATTTGACATCATTGAAATGATGATCGGAAAAATCATCAACAGTATCAAATTGTTTGAAATACATCAACTTTCTCAAAACATCGTCCATGGTTTCCTCCTTTACGATCTTCAAACTCGACTCCTTCGAGCTACTGGCACCAGCACCGGAACTTGAACTTTTCTCCACCTGTTGTGAGGTAGACGGGAGGAGCTTCTCTTCGCTTGGAGAAGGATCCTGCAACCAAGAAACTGTCGCCTCTACTCCTGGAGGCAGATCAACGTTGTCGAATTGAGCTTGTAGTTTCAAGTAATCGTCGTCGTCGTCATCGTCTTCTCCATATTCATCGTCGTCGTCGTCCATGCCATAGTCGGATAGAACATCGTCGTCGTTCCCCAAACAATCGTCGTCAAATGGCTCGTCCTCGTCCACGTCGTCAATGGTGTCTTCCTGAAATGATAGGTCGGAGGTGGAGCCATTGCGGTCAGTAGAGTTGTTAGATCCTGATGTTACCACTAGGTTAGTTGACATCGTGATGTCGGTTGCCAAAACGCTCTGCAATGAAAGATTGTTACAGCCATTAAAACATACTCCGTAGCATCAAAAATACTGATATACAGTTTCATGGCAAGGAAATTCTCGAAATCCCTACAAAATCCTGAATTCCAAAATTTCAAATTCACATCTCAACAACGTCTCAATTCTAGAAATCCCGATGGATTCGATGTTGTTCTTCTAATGCTCGAATCTCAATTACTCGACAAGGGCAATCAGAGTAAGTAAAGCTTAGAAAATTTGCTTAGAAAAAAACATCGGAATCCATGGCCTAGTAAGCTAAGGCCATGTTCTTTTGGACTTACATTCACTCAGTTTCACTTCAGCTCCATGAGACATATTTTGTCTCTATATTTCAATCCACTTCAGTTAAATTAAGTTCACTCAGTTTCAGTCCAAAAGAACAGGGCCTAATACTCCGTAATCAAAATGCATCATCATAGAACGACTCCTTGCGTTTAAAGGTTTGCGAGTCAATACTCAATGGTTTTCTTTCAATTTTGAGCCACCATTAACTAAAAACTAGTGCTTAAGCAACTGAGCACACGGTCGAGCAATGTAGACTCGTAGAGCCATGTGAGTGATGTGATACAAACGATGACACCTTCAAGTATCGATTCTCAAACCTCAATACTCAACTAATTCTAGTATTCTTCTACAGTTGAGCTTGACCTCTTTGATCAATGTATATGAATATATGATAATCAAATCAAAGAAGATGAAAATTCAAGGCATAATTTGAAAGAAACCAAGTTAAATTAGGTACAGAAAACCCTAAATCACAGTAAAAAGATCAAAATAGAAAGTATCCAATAATCAAAAAAAGTTAATAACACGGTTTGATCATGTGTGATTTCGATCATCGACATTCAATTAATTAACAAGAACCCTAATTTCAACACTGATAATTCAACACACTGAAACATCAAATTAGAAAGTAGCCAATAATCCTTGAAGCAGATAAAACAGTTCGATAAAAAATACAATCAATAAAGCAAATAACACAGTTCGATCATGCATAATTTCGATCATCGACATTCAATTAACAAGAACCCTAATTTCAATTTTCCACCCAAAACATAAACAAGTTAAATTAGCTACAGAAATCACACTAAAAGATCAATTTATAAAGTACCCAATAATCAAAAAGGTTAATAACACAGTTCAATCATGCATAATTTCGATCATCGACGTTCAATTAACAAGAACCCTGATTTCAATTCCACCCAGAAGAAAAAAATCACACTGATAATTCAACACACATCCAACACAATTCCACAATCAAACCCCAAACCCCATCAATCAATTCAAACGAAACCTCAATCGAATTACATCAATCAACAAAACTCAATCAATTGATCAAAAAAGAAACTACCTTGTCAGGTTTGAGTTTCTTAGAGATCAATGGAGGAGAAGAAGGAGAAGAGGTGACGAAATCATCATCGACTTCCATATCCATGATTTATAAACAAAACCCAAGTCTTTGATTTGTGAAATACTCCTTATATATAGGGTGATTGAAAATCAATGGGAATTGGGGGAAAATTGGGGGAAAATTAGGGATTATGATGATTGAGAGCCCCTTTGTTATTGGGTTATTAAGTGAAGTTAAAAAGACTAAAAGGAAAGTTTTGATGTGGGGCCAATATTAAGATTAGGAAAGTTAAACCTCTAGTTAAACTACTCATTATAATAACCCGATCTGAAAATACAATATGAAATCAACGGTGTGGGTTACGTGTTAATGACCCGTTTTATGTTTGTAAACGATATTTGTACGGTTGGATTGAGATTTGAGAACGATGTTTCTAGACACAAAATCAACCTTAAAACAGTAAAGAAGATTAAATTCTGTTACCTATCACGTGAGAAGTCATTCGTTAATGTTACTGAAACATCGCCTCTTATACTGCGTAGATGGTGACTAAAACTCAACCCGATCGAGGGTTACTGATCCATTTATGTAAGTGGTCGACAATTAACACTAATTCGACTGACTCTCACTGTTTTGCAGTCTCACCAATTTATGCAATTATCCAAAGTTGTATCCTTATCAACGTCACCAACAAACTACCCGTGCATTGCATGATTTCCCAGCTAGTTAACACTAAGGAAACAAAATTTTACTTCGGTTAGAATTACGTTAAAAGATACTATGTGACTCATTTACATAGGTCAAATATATACCATACTTATATAATATCAATACAAATTTTACTTTAATTAACTTATTAACGTGTGTACAATGAAAAATGTTAGAAAAAACCCGTTATTAATTAGGTCTAATTTTAATTGTTTAGATGAAGTCACAACTTTGACTAGTAGAGTGTATTTGTTTGGGTCTTCACGTAACTAACAAGTCACAAACCTATAAAAGACTTCAAAGTCCACCCCCTTTTGCCTTTTAAGTTACTCCCTCCCTCCGAGTTTCTATTATTGTCTCAAAAGTTTTTAGGTGAAAAATAAGGAAAGAAAAAGGTGTGGCTAAAAAAAAAGTGAGAGAAATGGAAGAGTAATTGTGAACCACAATATCAAACTCAGTCCAAAAAGGAAAGTGAGACAATAATAGGAACTCGGAGGGAGTATAATGTATCAAAGATGTTTTAATCTATTGGTTACGATTAGGTATTTGTGACAATGAATCACAGGTTTGAATACTTCTATATTGTAATGCAACTAAATGAACGTTTTGTCGGGAAAAAAATAAAATTTGTTCCCTCGAAAATAAAATAAAAATAGAACAAAGCTAAAACTTAAATGTTCAAGTCGTGTTGACCGGTCTTGGATCGAACTATGCCAATAAGATTAGAGACCTCGTAAAGTGATCGATAAACCCAATAATATCAACTAACCTCGATCAGAACCCGAGTATGGTGCCAAAAATGGTTAGAAGAAGGGACTCAAACCAGATCAAATTGAAATCAGTTTAAACGTTAACGACTGTATAAAAAATAAAAAAATAAAAATGTAACACGTTTCATTTATTTACCGTTATTTTTTTGTTTTATAAATAATACAGAATATAAAAATAAATAAATTGTCGAGACGGAAATAATAATGTATAGCATTAATAAAATCCCTAGCAAAAATAAAGAAAGCATATAAAAATTGCGCGAAAAATTCATCCAAAAAATCTAATCAACGCGCCAAATAAATGGCGCGAATTTTACCGCCATAGCTTTCCCGCCAAAATCCCCAATTCTTCCCCTCTTTTTATACCAATCGTTTCCTCTCATTTCCTCACAATTCAATCTACAAACCCTAATTACATCCCACATTTCTATTCAATTCAGAAATCACAGTTTGATTTTGAGCAACAATGGTGCTTCCAATTCGATCACTCGGTCCAGGAAAATTCTACGGAAACAGCCTCCCACGACCCCGATTCTACACCGACATCAAATACAACGATTTCCGAGTCGACCCACCTGTTTCCGTATCCGACCCGCTTCTCAATTGGGCGAACGAAGCTCACTGGTCAATGGGCGGGTTGAGCCGAACCCGGCTCCGTCTCCAGGGGAAAATCGAAGGGAACGTTGAGAAACTACGTAAAGAGCAGGAGAAGAAGGATTCGATTCGAACTCCGGATTCAAAATCGAAGAATTCGAATTTGAAATTGAAGGTTGAATCGGAGCCGGATGCGCCGAGGGGGAGGAAAGTGGGGGTGAGGTCGAAGGTGGTGGAGAAAGCGGTGGTGGCGGATGGGCGGAGGAAGCGGCGGAGGTTGGTGAGGAAGTTGGGTGAGGAGTTTGAATTTGTTGCAGGGGATGAGAAGGTGGTGGTTGATGCGGTGGTGGTTGGTGGTCGGCGGTTGAGGAGCGGTGGTTCGAGGCGGAAGATGGTGTTGATGAACGAGGACGAGAGCGAGGAGGAGGAGGAAGAAGAAGATGAGGACGAGGAGGAAGAAGACAGTAAAAAGGCGAGTCGGAGTTCTTTGAGGTTGAAGAAGAAGAGGAAGATTAATTAGTTAATTATAATTAATTAATTAATTAATTAATTAAGGGATTAAGGAATGTTTTTAATTAAATTTTATGTTTATAATCTATGTTTAGAGGAAAATTAGTGTTTTTTTTATAGCTAAGTTATTATCCTTGATCCTAAGAATTGGAGTATGAATGTAATTGGGTTTTCGGGTTTTGATTGTAATGATAAATTATCGAGAATCATATGAAATGCGAATTTATTTTGTTTCAAACAGTGTATGTATTAATTGCAAATCGAAGCTCAAATCGAGTTTATTAGATGTTTTTGTGAAATTATTTTTGATTTTCTTATACTCACGATTTTAAATTTTGTAGAATTGTTTAATTCGGTGAAAATTGATATATTTATCGATATTTATTAATTGTGTACTACATCGAACAAGTTAAAATTAAATCAAATTATTGTAACGACAAAAATGTCTCATTAGCACACAAAATCACAAAATATTGTAAATTAAATTGTTTTTGAATAATTTTTTTGGAGGTTTTTTAAGCATTTTTTTACTATTCTAAATGGAGTACAATATAGAGTATATGTTAATTTTTTGTATGATACGATTTTACAATAAATTTATCATAATATTAATCCGGCATTTAATATTGTTGGTAGTCTTAGAATGAAGGGTACACCCTAAAATTGAGGGAGTAGTTGAAATTTATGTATAAATAAATTTCAAGTATGGTCCTAAAGACTAGACTCACTAGAGTAGAAAATGACCCAAATGGGTACACACCCTAATTAATCTAATTCAATGTGCTAGCTGCCCAACCCAAATGAGTACCGAAGATGTCTTGGTCTAGTGGTTGAGATTAGGTATCGTGGACCATAGGTCTCAGGTTCGAATCCTCCATCCCCTATATTGTAATGCGATTAAGTGCGTGCTTCGTTGAAAAAAAAAATACTAGCTGCCCAACCCACAACATTCAATTCAATACAAGTCTCACTTAAAACGGGTCAAATATCACTTTATTATTCAACTAATACAGAAAGCCCGTCCTCTATTTTTGTATGATCTATCTGTTTGATGTGTTTCACGGAGTATATTTACAACAGATAAATCCGTGTTCGATATGCCTTTTCCACCAAAAAAAAAAGCACTACAAAGAGGAAATGGTTGGATGTATCTTGACAAGGAATTTTGTGATGATGCTCTCTCAAAGGTGTATGTAATGTAAAGCCTGAAAAAGGTTGGAAACTTCATTAAGCAAACCCTCTAAAGGAAGCATTGGATGCTTAAAAATTTTAAAATACTCCTAAAATTAGTCCTTAAAATTAAGGGTTAGTACTTACTTAAACTTCGATTAAACTGAACTGAATTTATTTATTTTTATTAGTCAGAACGAGAATTTTATGAACGTGTGTTGCGTAAATATGAGTTGTTTTGTTTCAGTACGTTAGGTATAAAAGAAAATGCAATTTTTCAGATCTGATCGACATTATCTGTATTCCCAATTGCGTAAATCAAATGAATATATATTTTTTTTTAAATTACTCGTATTTAGATAAACACATTATAACACGGGTTGGAATCGAAACTCAAAATATCCCTAATGAGATGAATGAGTATGGACAAAATTGAGAATACCCACCTTAACCTCTTTTCCTTCTTTTAGAAAAAAGAAAAGCATTCATTGGAGTTCTTACCAAAACCCGTGTTAGATACAAGCATATTCGTCACAAACTTGTACTGTAACTGATCAAACTATATTTCGTATCTATTTAGAGAAATAGATTAATTTACTACTTATTCGATTAATCTGATCAGATCATACTTCATACAAGTACTGACAACATTATTTGATCTGTCACCGACTTGTGATAGATAGTAGACCTATTCTGTAGACTTATTAATTAATCACTTTGTAGCCCCCCACTATAAACCCCCCTTTTGTTCAACACCTCACATTCCTAGCTCTTACATCTCACCATCCACAATTGACTAGGAGTCTTCAATATGTGGTCCGGACTCGTAAATCGAATCGATCTAGACTGTTTGATTTGTACCGAACGGATCAAACACATACCGGTCCAATATTCAGGTCTCTAAAAAATTGGTGACCGGTCAAAGTGACTTAACCGAACGAGACCAACACGGCAACACTAATAACCTTACCAAACGTCCAAACCAAACACACTAACTGAAGACTCAAACCTGACCTGTAAGTTCGTAACTCTAATTGACCGGACCTCAATCAACTCGACCCGAGTGTTTAAACCTGTATACGAACCAGTATCCCTGAAAAAAGTTGATAATAACCCGCCTGAAAATGACAGAGTTCTACGATTCTGTCAAACTTGGAACGACGCGAATTCGAAAAAACGAGCGTCAGACACGTAAACCCGACTCATCTAACATTTCGGAACGAGCCAAATTCGGAAAAACTGAGCTCTAGACAGATAAATCCGACCCAGTTAACCCGTTTGAGTGACATACCAAATCAAACTTTACTTTCCCAATTATTTTATTTATCACTAAATATTATCCCTAAAATCACTCCATATATCATCACCAATTGCCATTTGGGCATTTCTCCATCAATCAATCAATCAATCAAAATTCAAAACCCTAGAAAAAAAATAAAATTAATTAATCATGGAATCCCAAGAACAATCCCCAATAATCCCAAATCAAACCCCCAATCCAATTCCAATTCCAAAACCAAATCAAAACAACAATCAATTACTCTACATAACCCTAATGTCAAAACGACGAACATGGGTAACACTCTACACAACACTATACACAATCTTCCTTTACTTCTCATGGAACCTGCTCTGTTCCATCCTCGACAACGGCGGCGGAGGGTGGGCAGCTGCGGCGGCGTTAGGAGCAGTGTTCGGGATGATATCGATGGCGGCGGCGTTAGCGGTGGCGGTTCCGGCGATGCTGGTGACTTGGATTACGGTGGTTGTTTTGCTTACGTTGAGTGGGAAAGGGAGGAGGGAGCTCGTTGTTCAAGGTAAGAAATTGAGTGGTGAGATTGTTGGTGTTGTTATTAGGATTTTGATTAAGGAAGGGAATTTTGTTGCTGGTGTTTGTGCTGTTTTGAGTTATTTTTTGATTATTCGAAGGAACGATAATGGTGATGATGGTGAGTTTTAGCTTTGTTGAATCGGTTACGGAATCGGGATTCGAAGCTTTTGAGCTGAAATTAATGGTGGCGGAATCGGGATTCGAAGTTTTTGAGCTGAAATTAATGGTGACGGAATCGGGATTTGAAGTTTTTGAGCGGAAATTAATGGTGACGGAATCGGGATTTCGAAGTTTTTGAGCTGAAGTTTAATGGTGACGGAATTGGGAATTGGGATTTGAAGTTTTTGAGCTGAAATCAATGGTGACGGAAATGGGATTCGAAGTTTTTGAGTTCGGGTTAATGGTGTCGGAATTGGGAATTGGGAATTGAAGTTTTGGGTGACGGAATCAGGATTCGAAGTTTTCGGGTGATGGAAAATCGGGATTTGAAGCTTTTGAGCTCAAGTTTTAATGGTGACGGAATCAGGACTTGAAGTTTTCGAGGTGATATTAATGGTGACGGAATCAGGATTTGAAGTTTTCGGGTTTTAAGCATTTTGGTGTGGAATTAGTGACGGAATCAGGATTCGAAGTTTTTAGTAATGTGATTAAGTTTAAGAATTGTAAATATTTCGTTATGGAATCAGGGACGAAACCAATATTTCAAAGTTAAAGTGTGAGCGAAAAATCTTAATATTAAAGGCGAATTTGATTTTGAAAATTTCGATGGGACGGAATTAGGATTCGAAGTTTACTAAGAATTTTGGGATTTTCGATGATGTTTAGTAGTGACGGAATCAGGATTTGAAGTGTTAATTACAATATATTTATGTTGAAAATTGTAGTATGTGGTGTATAGATTAGGGTTAGGTTTAGTTTTTTTTGTATGTTTGTAATTTGTACTCAATGTTTAGTTGTAGAGGTCTAAGTCTAACTACAATGTTTTTGTAATTAACCTATGGATTGTAGTGTTTGGTACTCCCTCGAGTTCATTGGAATTGTAACATTAACAACGACTGAATATAACGTGATTAGTATTTTAATGAAATGTTCGTAATTCGGTCGAATTATGATGTGAAACTAATCAATACTTTCTTCGTCCCAAAATGTTTGTTGCATTTACCTTTGCACAATAATTAAGAAAATTGTGTAATGATTGGGTATATAGGTAATTATGACTGTTTTTAGGGTGATGTGTGAGTTGGTATGGATGAATGAAATGGCAAAATGGCAAATACTTTGTCTTAGTAGGGACGAAGTTGTAAAAAAGGATAAACTAAAAAGAAAAGTTGAAAAATGGGACAATTTTTAAGAACCTACCAAAAAGGAATACGAGACAATCTTAGTGGGACGGAGGGAGTATCAAAATATGTTTTTTTTATCGAATAATGAGAGAATTATATCGCTGGTAAGACTCGGACTTCCAGTCTCACGATTAGAAGAGTAAGAGAGTTAAGAATGTCGCAGTTAAGAATCAAACCTTCAGTCTCACAGTTAGAGTACAAGAGCTCTTAATAAGTCAGAATATTGCGGGTAAGAATCGAATCTCCAGCCTCGCGAGTCACAATCAAAGTAAGAAAGCTCACGATTAGAACAAGAGAGCTCTTAACCGATCAAAATATCGTGGTTAAGAATCGAACTTCCCGTGTCATGAAAAAAAAAAAAAAAAAAAAAACTTAACAATGAGACCAAAATGTGATGATTGTGATTTGTGATCCAATAGAACCAATATATGGACCAAAAATGTGAATAAGTCATGTTGTCAAACTAGGAATAAATTTGCATTTGGGGTTCAATTTAGAGGCCCATTAGTCAATCTAATAGCACAAATTCTTGGGAGATACGGTCTCTCGATAACTTATTGAGAGATCACTTTTCAGTACCACTCTATGTTCTATTCGTATCTTTAAATGACAACTTTGTTTGGTACCTGTTTTTATAAGAAGCGTACTCTCTTTATATTCGTATACTCTTTTATGTTAATCGTACCTACTTCTATTAGGTTTGGTACTACTGTTACTTTCATTTGTACTTAGTCTCTCAGTAAAGTTAATGAGAGACCGTCTTTCAGGAGACCTACTCAATCTAATATTCCATCGATAAATTTATTGTAAACCGTCTTATTTCTTATACAGTATAAGATTCCTGTGAGCGAAGGATTAAACCGTTCCCGAATTTTACTCCCCACAATTAATAGCAAGTCTCTGTCTCTATTAGACGATTAAAACGATTTTACGTGTGAAATTATTAAATATATTGATCAGATCTACGGATTATGAGTTTATATCAGGTTTCGATCTCACAACCGTCTTGAATATCATATTTTAACAAATTTTAATTAATGAGCATTAATGATAAATTGCAACCTTACCAGATCTCATTCCATTATTTCACCATGATTGATTATATGCTTTAATTTTATGCCTATCATAGTTTATGACTAGATCTGGCAAACAGATTAACTAAGTCCTACAGTATTCAGATCCGATGACTAATTTCAGGTTGAGTCAGATCACTTTCAACTTTTTTTTAAGGATATAGATTCATTTGTCACAATAACATTCAAGTCGGATTCAGATTAAGGTCATGTTCTTTCCAACTCATTTTTTCCCACTTCAGTTCAATTAAGTTCAAGTTAAACCCAGGAACCTCATTTTGTGTCGTACTTCAGTGATTCAGTCTCAGGAACCTCAATTTATAGATTAAGAACATCTAACGCGTGAAATCACCCACGTCTGTAAAAAGATGATCCATCATAGTCTATGATTTAGATTTGGCAAACAGATCAACTAAGTCATATTCAGATCAGATGGAAGATTTCAGGTTGAGTACGATCATTTTCAACTTTTTTCAGGGACATAGACTCATTTGTCACAACAACATTCAGATCGGTTTCAGATTCTTTTCAACTCACATCAGCCCATTTTAATTCAGTTCAGCTCAGTTAAGTTCAGTTCCAAGGAGCCTCGTTTTGTGTCAGTATTTCAACTTCAGGAGCCTCATTTGATAGATTAAGAACATCTAACACGTGTAAAAATGATCAATGTCTGTAAAAAGATGATCAATATGGCTTGAGACTATGCCTTCTAGACTTCAAGCCTGTCGCCCACAGGCGGTTTACCTTGGTGTGCGTGATTTGCAGGCTATGCGGATATCCGAGGATTTATCCAGAGCGCACCAAAAATGGTAGCTGCTGTGGGTTCCCTCGTTCATAAAAATAAATGAAAATAAAATAAAAATAAACGACCATTTAAAACAAATGAACCGTTACAAAATATGAAACCGTCTCACACAATAACAACCGACGATTTTTCTTCTATTCCAACTAAAGTAAGAAGTTTAGTAAGAAGTCTTAATTAGTCAGTCACTTAATCAACCCAAATTATATTCAATTAAAATGTCTGCTCAAATCTAAACTCACCAACTTTGACAATAAACAATCTAACAACTAAATCAAACACAAACCCATTTCAATTCTTCAAAAACCCATTTCAATTCACCAATCCAAACCAGAAAAATCACAAATTTCCCCTCTCAAAAATCCAACTAAAATGGCTGCAAAAAGGGGACTGTTTTACCCAATTGTAGGCATAACAGCAATAATGACACTAATCTTCATCTCATTAGGTGGTGATTTAACTCAATTCAATGTAATGAAACTGTTGAATCAGAAAAGTTACAGTTTTGTAAAAGTTGCAGGAAATCAATTCATGGTAGATGGGAAACCCTATTACATAAATGGGTGGAATTCATATTGGTTGATGGATCATGCAGTTGATAAGAAATCAAGGGTTAAAGAGATTATTGAAGCTGGATCTAAAATGGGGCTTACTGTTTGTAGAACTTGGGCTTTTAATGATGGTTCTTATCATGCTTTGCAGCTTTCTCCTGGCCAATTTGATGAACTTTCCTTTCAGGTTGCTCACAAATCTTTGCATGTCCTTTTTTTTTTTTTTTTTTTTTTTTTAAAAAAAAAAAAAATATTTATGATTTTTGTTGTTGTTGTTGTTGTAAATCTCATTTTTTGATTGTGTTTTTGTATGGTTAGTTGTTGTTGTTGTTGTGTTTTTTTAGTCGAACGTACTCAGTTGCATTACAATATAGTGGAGGTTCTCTTGTTGTAGTTAAAAAATATTTGCATTTTTTTTTGATTTATGATTTTGTTGTTGTTGTTGTTGTTGTAAATCTCATGTTTTGATTGTGTTTTTGTATGGTTAGTTGTTGTTGTTGTGTTTTTTGGTCGAGTGCACTCAGTTGCATTACAATATATTCCGTACAATATAGGGGAGTAGAGATTCGAACCTGAAACCTCTCGTTGTTGTCCAAAAATATTTGCATGTTTTTTTTTAGTTTATGATTTGTTGTTGTTGTTGTTGTGTTTTTTTTTTTAACAAAGAACTCACTGAGTCACATTCAATTTAGATGAACTAGAATGAGGTTATTCCAGCTTAATCAAAAGTTTCGAGTTATGTTAAAAGCTTGATCTTAGCTTAATCAGAGGTTTCGATTTCAATGTAAAAAGTTTGTATTTTTTTTAAAAAAAAAATTACTTTGGATTTATTTGTAAATCTCATATTTCGATTGTTGTTTTTTTATGGTTGTTGTTGGTGGTGGTGTTGTTGTTTCGAGCTTGATTAGATGTTTTGAGTATCCGAGTTATGGTACAAGAGTTATTCTAGCTTATTAATAGTAAGAGTTTTCGAGTTTCGAGTTCAATTTTTTTTTGGAAGGATCGAGTTCAATTTAGATGAACTAGAATTGGGTTATTCTAGGTTAATCACAATTTTCGAGTTATTGTAAAAGGTAATTAATTCTAGCTTAATTAGAGTTCGAGTTGACTTTTAGATGAACTAGTAAGGGATTATTCGTGTTATTCTATCTTAGCCTAATGGTTATGACTCGGTGCTAGTAGGTCTCAGGTTCGAATCCCCCCTATATTGTAATGCGACTAGGTGCGCTCTTTGTTGAATCAAAAAAATAAATAAAAAAATATCACAAGTTTCGAGTTAATCTGAGGTTTCAAGTTCAATTCCTCGAAGCGCAAGTTGCGCAACAATGTTAAAACTCATGGGGAAGCACCTTCGAAATCTTGGTTCCATTCTGGCGGCGGGTGTTGTTTTTATTGTCAAAATTATGTTTGAGAATCGCGATAGCGACCTCATATCCTTCTCAAATAGTATAGTTTTAGTAATTTTATCTTGTTCTTATACGCCCCGTTCTAGATAGTCTAATAAGAGGCCGGAATGAGTACCATTTGTCATGAAAACGATTGTTACAAAAAACCCAAAAATTTAACTAAAACAAAAAAACCCTACTTTATTATGTAGGGTTCGCGGTGGGGGTTTAAGGTACATACCCAAACATGGACCATTTAGGGCCTTTAGGCTAAATCATTATTCATAATCTCTCGACCGAAAATGTCTTAGCCTAGTGGTTATGACTAAGTGCTTTGGAACAGTAAGTCTCAGGTTTGAATCCCCTCTCCCCTCGCTCTTCGTTGAACTAAAAAAAAAACTCTCGACGGGTGACAGCGTTTTGGTTGAGATGATTCATCTAACGTGAAATTTCTGACATTAAGTCTTGGTGGGTATTTTTGTAGGCGTTGGATTACGTGATTGCGGAAGCAAGAAGAAACGGGGTTCGACTTATTTTAAGTCTAGTGAACAATTTGCAAGCGTACGGTGGAAAAACTCAATATGTACAATGGGCGTGGCAAGAAGGTGTCGGTATTAGTTCTTCGAACGATTCTTTCTTCTATGATCCGACCATCCAAACCTATTTCAAAGATTACATCAAGGTATTGTCGGATTATGATTTTTCTTCGTTGAAATCCGACATTTTAATTACAATTTCAATTACTATAACAAATAATAATTACGCCGTAACAACTAATAATTCAAGGACTATCCCTTTTGTTCTTTTTATTTATTTTTAATTATTTTATTTTATTTTTATAAAATTACTTTTGTTTTTATTTTATTTTATTTACTATATTGACATTTTCGACTTAATTTTACGTTTGAAACAGTTATCGGAGTATTATTTTATTGTATTTCCCGCCTTCCATTCTTTTTTTGGATGACGACTTGACTACTTCAAATATTAATTCATAATTACAATATTTTTTCTTAATTTTTATTTTATTTTATTTACTATATTAACGTTATCACGATTTTTCTTCGTTGAAATCCGACATTTAATTACAATTTCAATTACTATAACAAATTACTACTCCGTAACAACTAATAATTCAAGGACTATCCCTTTTGTTCTTTTTATTTATTTTTAATTTTATTTTTATAAAATTAACGTTTTCGACTTAATTTTGCGTTTGAAACTGTGTTATTATTATCGGAGTATTATTTTATTATATTGCCCGCCTTCCATTTTTTTTGGACGACGACTTGACTACTTCAAATATTAACTCATAATTAAATTTCGAAACTTAATAATTTCAAGAAAATTTGATCGGTCGAACTTATTTTCACACGAATGTTTTTTTTTTTTTTTTTTTGCAGACGGTTCTTACAAGAAAGAACACAATCACCGGGATCGAGTACAGAGACGATCCAATGATACTCGCATGGGAATTAATCAACGAACCACGTTGCACATCCGACCCATCGGGCGACACTCTTCAAGATTGGATCAAAGAGATGTCGAAGTACATTAAAACAATCGACGAAAAACATTTGGTGACAGTCGGGTTAGAGGGATTTTATGATTCGAATAGCGAGAAGGTATCCGTTAACCCGTCTAAATTCGAAGCGAATCTCGGGACCGACTTTATTCGCAACAATGATCTTTCTACTATCGATTTCGCTTCGTTTCACATGTATCCCGATAAATGGTGAGCGCTCTCGTTAAATCTTGGCTTGAAACCCGTTTTATTATTATTATTTTTTTTTTGGAGTTTCTAACCCTTTAAAAACTTATTATTAACGCTTTTGACTTAATTTTGCGGTTAAATTCGTTTGTTCTCGAATGATTAATCTTAAACTCGGTATTAAATCCTGGCTTAAAACCCGTTTTTTTTTTTTTTAAAAAAACTTTTTTTGCTTTCGACTTAATTTTGCGTTTAAATTCGTTTGTTCTCGAATGATTAATCTTAAACTCGGTATTAAATCTTGGCTTAAAACCCGATTTTTTTTTCTTTTTTTATTTGCTTTCGACTTAATTTTGCGTTTAGATTCGTTTGTTCTTGAATGATTAATCTTAAACTCGGTATTAACTCTTGGCTTAAAACCCGTTTTTTTTTTTTTTTTTTTTACTTTTTTTCTTTCGACTTAATTTTGCGTTTAGATTCGTTTGTTCTCGAAAGATTAATCTTAAACTCGGTATTAAATCTTGTCTTAAAACCTTTTTTTTTAAAAAAAAAAACTTTTCTTTTTGAACAAACTTATTATTAACGCGTTCGACTTAATTTTGTGTTTAAATTCATTTATTCTCAAATGATTAATCTTAAACTCGGTATTAAATCTTGTCTTAAAACCTTTTTTTTTTTAAAAACTTTTCTTTTTGAACAAACTTATTATTAACGCGTTCGACTTAATTTTGCGTTTAAATTCATTTATTCTCGAATGATTAATCTTAAACTCGGTATTAAATCTTGTCTTAAAACCTTTTTTTTAAAAAAAACTTTTCTTTTTGAACAAACTTATTATTAACGCGTTCGACTTAATTTTGCGTTTAAATTCATTTATTCTCGAATGATTAATCTTAAACTCGGTATTAAATCTTGGCTTCAAACCCATTTTTATTTTATTTTATTTTTATTTTTTATATAACTTTTTTTTTTGAACTTGGAGTTTGTATCCCTTTAAAAACTTATTATTAACGCGCTTTCAACTTAATTTTGCGTTTAAAACTGTATTTTTATGATTATTTTATTGTATTGTCCGCCTTTTATTTTATTTATACATGTTTTAGTTTTCCGACGCCAAATCTTTTTGGGACTAAAGCGCTGACGTTATTTATTGTCATCATTTGTGCTATAGGATCGAGAAAGGCGACCTCGAAGAAAAAACCGACTTTGTGAAGAAATGGATCTCATCCCACATCGAAGACGCCGAAAAAACCCTCAAAAAACCCGTCATCCTCTCCGAATTCGGTGTCTCGAGCCACACCAAGGATTTCAAACCGTCCCATCGCGAGAAGTTGATCAAACTCGTCTACGAACTTACCTACAAGTCGGCCAAGAAGAACAAAGCCGGTGCCGGTTCATTCCTTTGGCAATTCGTTGTCCCGGGCATGGAAGACTATAACGATGATTTCGGTGTGATTCCGTGGGAATTGCAACCCGTTTACGAGCAAATCGTTATGCAATCGTGCCGGTTGGCTCGTTTGCGTGGACAATCCGACGTTAAAGGAAGTTTCGAGAAGTTGTGTCTTCGAAGCCAATCCTCGTGAGCCACCGTGTCGTGAACCTCTCAACCGAGTCCTAAATCGTCGAAAGTTTTTTTTTTTTTTTTTTTTTTTTTTTTTGAAGTAGTCGAAAGACGGACTTGTACTATTATATAGAAATGTATTGAATTTATGGTCGAAGTTTATATCATCAAATCGTTCCAAATTCGTATCGTATGAATCGGACCATTGGTTCTTGACTCGGACCTAGACTTGACTCAAGAGATCGAGATATCCAAACCGATTAATTGATTTCGGTTATTGTCAAGTGGATTTACAATCGAAAGTAGTGAATGCAATCCGATTTTCCTCAACATAAACCTAAATCGAATCGAATGACCCATTTACCAGATCTATATATCCGAATATTCTCGACATAGAATTGAACTGAATGACCCGTTTATCAGGTCGACTAATGACCTCCCTCTTCTTCTAAGTCCCAATTCAATTAAAATTTCTCATTTGAACCAACACACTACACTCTAATGTTACTCACTAGAAGAACAAAGGCTTCATTCTCATGTTCTTCAATCCTTCATCACTTCAATAAATCACTATTCATTCATCAAACAACTTCAACAAAACTCTTCATAAACCCGAAAGATTCAAACTTTGAGCTTAAAAACTCAAATTGCAATCATGGGTCTTCATCAATTTATCAATTAAACCCTAAGAATTCAATTTTTGAGCAAAACCCCCAAATTTCCAATCATGGGTCTTCGTCAATCAACCAATTAAACCCTAAAGATTCAATTTTTGAGCAAAACCCCCAAATTTCCAGTCATGGGTCTTCATTAATTCATCAATTAAACCCTAAAGATTCATTTTTTGATCAAAATCCCCAAATTTCCAGTCATAGGTCTTCATTAATTCATCAATTAAACCCTAAAGATTCAATTTTTGAGCAAAAAACCTCAATTTCCAATCATGGGTCTTCATCAATCCACCAATTAAACTCAAAAGATTCAAACTTTAATCCAAATTCCTCAATTTTCAATCATGGGTTGTCATTAATCCACCAATTAAACCCTAAAAACTCAAATTTCAACCCAAAACCCCCAATTTTGAATCATGGATTCTCTTTGATTTGTAAAAGGGACTACCATGATGGTAGACCAAGAGGCCCTCTTTGGAAATCAAAGAAATTAATCGGGAAAGAAGCTCTCTTTGTAATTCTGGGTTTAAAGAGGTTTAAAGATGATGAATTGTTACTTGATAAATTTATCAAAAATCATGTTCTTAGGCTTCTTAAGTTGGATTTGATTGCTGTTCTTACTGAACTTGAACGCCAAGAAGAAGATGCTTTAGCCCTCAAGGTTGTCCTCTCTTCATTCATTTTGGTTTGAATTTGTTTGTTTGCTCTCGCTAACGTTATTCAGAAACCGTCTCTTATATGTTTCTTAATCGTATCTGCATTTCTAGCGTTTCGATTTTGCTGTATGCAGTGGCTGAACCAGAATTTGTAGGAAAAGTCTGAATTTTTTTTACTGTTCTTAGTTACAGTTACATTATCACTGGTATAAATGCTAATGTTATTCAGAAACCCTCTCTTATAATGTATGTTGCTGTAGTTTTCGAATCATATCTGCATTGTAGTGTTTCGATTTTGCTGTACGCAGTGGCTGAACCAGAATTTGCAGGAAAAGTTTGAATTTTTTTTTACTGTTCTTAGTTACATTATCACTGATTCACTGGTATAAATGCTAACGTTATTCAGAAACCGTCTCCTGCATTGTAGCGTTTTGATTTTGCTGTATGCAGTGGCAGAACCAGAATTTGTAGGAAAAGTTGATTTTTTTTTACTGTTCTTAGTTACATTATCACTGGTATAAATCCTAACATTATTCAGAAACCGTCTCCTGCATTGTAGTGTTTCGATTTTGCTGTATGCAGTGGCAGAACCAGAATTTGTAGGAAAAGTTTGAATTTTTTTTACTGTTCTTAGTTGCATTATCACTGGTATAAATGCTAACGTTATTCAGAAACCGTCTCCTGCATTGTAGTGTTTCGATTTTGCTGTATGCAGTGGCGCGGAACCAGAATTTGTAGGAAAAGTTTCGAAATTTTCACTGTTCTTAGTTACATCACTGGTTTACTTTTGTGTGTTTTCTGCTGTCAATGCTGCAATTACTGCAATGACATTATCGGATTCTGATGAAGTGAAAAACTGAAAAAACGGTTGTCAAAAATCAGATTCATTGTAGTATATCTATCTTTGAGCTTTCGTTCTTCTTCATTACCTGCGATTTCTGCTGTCACTACTGCAATTACTGCAATGACATTATATTCCTGAGTAGAAATCGGATTCATCATGTATCTTTAAGCTCATGTTCTTCATTTCTTGTGTTTTCAGGTATTTCGAGTAATCCAAAAGCAAGACTGGTACAAACCCGACACATACCTATACAAAGACCTAATAATCTCGCTCTCCCACTGCAAAAAAATGGACACCGTGATGCAACTCTGGGCCGACATGAAATCAGAAAACCTCTTCCCCGATTCACAAACATACACAGAAGTAATCCGAGGGTTCCTGAGAGACGGGTCACCTGCAGATGCAATGAACATCTATGAAGACATGCTGAAATCTCCTGACCCGCCCGATGAACTTCCCTTCAGGATCTTGATGAAGGGTCTTCTGCCTCATCCGATCTTGAGGAATAAAGTTAAGAAGGATTTCGAAGAGATTTTTCCTGAACGCTCCGTGTATGATCCTCCTCAAGAGATCTTCGGAATGTTTTGATCAATATTTATTAGCACCGTCTTTTATGTTTTTTTTAAAAAATTCGTAGGAAAATATTATTTTTGGGTTCGAGGATTTATTCTACATTCTTTTTTTTTTTTGGTTCATCGAAGAGCGCACTTAGTCGCATTATAATATAGGGGAGGAAGATTCAAACCTGTAACCTACTGTCCCAGAGCACCTAGTCTTAACCACTAGGCTAATTCATCTTCGGTATCTTAATCTTAAATCTTCGGAGTGTTTTGATGAATACTCGTATTTATTACCATCTTTTATGTTCATTGTTTGTCGAATAGACTTCTTTTTTTCCGTGACTTTTTTTTTTAAAAATTCGTAGGAAAATATAATTTTTGGGTTCGAGAATTAATTCTACATTCTACATCGACCAAAACCGTCTTTTATGTTCATTGTTCATCGAATAAACTTTTTTTCACGACTTGTTTTTTTTTTCAAAAAAAAACGTTATTTGTGTTTTGTTCGATGATAGTAGGAAAATACAATTTTGAGTTCGAGAATTAATTCTAACCGTCTTTTGTGTTCATTGTTTATCGAATTGAGGATTTTTTTTCTTTTTTTTAGAAGCATTATTTGTGTTTCGCTTCGATGATAGTAGGAAGATATAATATAATATTTTGAGTTCGAGAAGTAGATCTACATTTTAGATTTTAAAAAAACCGTCTTTTATGTTAATTATTTATTTATTACGGAGTAAAAATTTCAGAGAATCGACTAATTTTTTAACAAAACGAAAAGACAAATCGACAAATATTAATATGATTCTAATAAAACGTAAAGAATTTGTTGAGTCAGAAGGATCGACGACATTATAATTATAATTATAATGAATAATAATAATAATAATAATAATAATAAATGGAATATATCTTATGCTCAAAAAATAGAAATAAAGCAATAAATAATATACATATTAAATTGCAATAATTGGTCAAAAACGTTTAGAATTTTGATTGTATTAACACATTAATTACCTACTAATAATGGATAATTAATTAACATTTTAAACGTATGGATATTAAATTAAATAAATTTATTTATTTATTTAATTAATTAATTGATCAAATTAGAAACGTCTTTGTTGATGATTTAATAATTTATAATTAGGCCGTTGCATGCATGAAATGCTTAAACGTGTAAGAACTAACAAAACTTTAGATGATGACGATTATTGTGTTAGAAACCCATAACGGTATCCTGAACGTGATAATTAATTAACCCTCGCTAATAAGAATAAATAAATAAAATAAACTTTTATTATTATAGTTTCAATTTAACGTAATTAATTAATTAATATTCACTCGTTAATTTAATTAGGGAAATGATAATGTCATCACACGTAAAATAATGTATTCTGTCACAGTATATAAAGTTTATTTTTTCGCATGAAAAATAAAATATCCACCTAATTATATATTCTAAAAAAATTACGCGAAAAATTATACAATATTTTTATAAACGTGAAAATAATTTCCATTTTTTTAAAAAAGTTTAGAAATTTTAAACAAATCAGAGTTTCTACTCGATGATATATAAATCATCGAACTTTAAATCCTGGTTCTGTCACGTAATCTGCATGAACCTTTACATACCATTTTTACCCTCGATCTTCACTCATTATTACTATTAATGTAAATTAAATAAAATATAATTTATGTAAAAAATAAATTAAATAATCATAATTATAATAATTTAATTAGGTCATTAATTAAATTAATTAATTAATTTAATTATTACCAAAATAATTCACAATTATTATTATTATTATTATTATTATTATTATTATTATTATTATTATTATGATGATGTTAACAAGCAACGGTAAACTCGTGACTACCTTGCCTATATAACTCAACATTTTTCACTCAATAATTCTCACAATTTTATTCACATAATAATATTCCCAAACAAAAAAAACAAATTAAATCTAATTTAATTCACATTAATCAAAAAATCGACATTATTATTATTATTATTATTATTATTATTATTATTATTATTATTATTATTATTATCATATTAGTCGATAAAAATGGCATTTTTTCGACAATCTATATGCTTAATTTTGGCATTATTTACGTTATTTTTGTGCTCGTTTACTGAAGGATATAGATTTTACGTTGGTGGAAGAGACGGGTGGGTGTTACATCCGTCAGAAAGTTATAGTAGTTGGGCTCAACGTAACCGGTTCCAAGTGAATGATACCTTAGGTAAGTAACTCATGCATCTCTAATTTATTTTTCATGCAATTTTTTTTAAAAAAATGAATAAATAAATAAATAAATTATTTCGTTAGTAGTAAATTAAATAAAAAGACGTAATAAAACAATGTTTCGACTCTTATAAATTTTGGTTAATCGAGAAATTAATGTAATACAATGAGATTTTACTAAGATGATTTTTTTTTTGATTTTGTAATGTTTTATTTGTGCTAATTACTAAAATAAATTTGTTATTTTGAGAATTATTTACGAGTTAAATTTAATAAATCTAATTAATTAAAATTGTTATTCGAGTATAAAATTTAATAAATAGATAAATAAATAGATACCTTAGGTAAGTAACTCATGCATCTCTAATTTTTTTATTTTTCATGCAATTTTTTTTTAATAAATAGATAAATAAATTATTTCGTTAGTAGTAAATTAAAAAGACGTAATAAAACAATGTTTCGACTCTTACAAATTATAAATAATCGAGAAATTAATGTAATACAACAAGTTTTCACTAAGATGATTTTTCTTTTAATTTTATTTTTGTGCTTTTGTAGTGTTTTATTCGTACTAATTACTAAAATAAAATTGTTATTTTGAGAATTATTTACGAGTTAAATTTAATAAATCCAATTTAATAAAATTGTTATCCGAGTATATAATTTAGTAAATCTAATTTTTAAGCGACCGGATTATTTTTTTTTCATTAATTTTTTAGCTTATTTATCAATAAATTACGAGTAACTTTAGAGAATGACACGATATCAACTTATTACTCCGTATTATAATTATATTTTCTCTTTTAAATAAGAATTAATTATTTTTTCCTATTTTTATACGATTTTAACCTAATTAGCTAAATACTCGATACACATCCCTAGTCAATTTTTTTTCTCGATTGTGTCAAGGACTTTAATCTAATGGTAAACAGATGAATAAGACGAATTAATTTTCTGTATTCCTATTTTTATTATTTTTTTTCCATTATTTTTTTATTCCTATTTTTGTACGATTTTAACCTAGTTAGCTAAATACTCGATATACATTCCCAGTCAATTTTTTTTTCTCGATTGTGTCAAATATTTTAATCTAATGATAAACAGATGAATAAGCCGAACACTACTTACTACAGTAATTAAATACTCGTCTCCTTAATCATTTTTTTTTATTAATTGTATTTGTATTATATTTATATAGTTTATTCCAAGATAAATATATGAATGAGACGACCCAATTTTTTTCTGTGCTGTTTTCAGGTTCAAGAAGGGAAAAAATTCAGCATTACTAATTTTTTATTTATTTTTATTTTATTTTTTTTTGAACTAATTAATCTTTTTTTTTTTGAATTAATTATATTTTTTATTTAATTATTTTAGACTAATTATTATATTTTTTTTTTCACAGTTTTCAGGTTCAAGAAAGGAGAAAATTCAGCATTACTAGTAACAAAAGAAAACTACAACAAATGCAACATAATCAACCCAATTAAATCCCTAATTGAAGAAAATTCAGTGTACAAATTTGAGAGATCTGGCCCACACTACTTCATTAGTGGAACTCAAGACAATTGCAACAAATCCCAAAAAATCATCATTGTTGTCCTTGCAATTAGGCCCAAAAAACCCGGCCCCGGCCCGGCCCCAACCCCGATCCCAACCCCAATTCCTCGGCCCGTTGGCCCGGGGAGTCAGGCACCGTCGTCTGACTCAGACTCAGACTCAGATTCAGACAACCCGGGCTCGAGTCCGGGTTCCAACCCGGGGTCCAGCCCGGGCTCGCCGGGTGAGGAGAAGAAGAATGGGGCTAGTGTGGTTCATGGGTCTTGGTCTACCATATGGGTTGTGGGGTTAAGTGTTGTTTTGGTTGGGTTTGGTATGTTTGGTTAGGGTCAAAAATTCTGGTCTGTGACGGGAATGTATGTCACAAAGTTTAGGTAAGTGATTTGGGTCGGTGTTGATTACATAATTAATTAGGGATTGTGTAATTTTTAATTTAATGTTGGGGGTTTTTTTTTTTGTTTTTGTGTGTCGGTTTGATTTTAGTTTAATGTTTGAAAGGGTGTCTGTATTAAATTTATCGTGTTATCGACAAATTTGAACTAGTATTTGCTTAAATTTGGGTGTTAATTGCGTAATTAGGGATTGTGTAATTTTATTTTAATGTTGGGGATTTTTTTTTTGTTTTCGTGTGTCGGTTTGATTTTAATTTAATGTTCGAAAGGGTGTCTGTATTAAATTTATCGTGTTATCGGCAAATTTGAACTAGTATTTGCTTAAATTTGGGTGTTAATTACATAATTAGGGATTGTGTAATTTTAATTTAATGTTGGGGATTTTAATTTTTTTTTTTTCGTGTGTCGGTTTGATTTTAATTTAATGTTTTAGTTTTATTGGAGATGGGAACTTCTTATTTTTATATTTTAAAGAAGGTTATTATTTTCGAAAGGGTGATTGTATTAAATTTATCGTGTTATCGACAAATTTGAACTAGTATTTGCTTAAATTTGGGTGTTAATTACATAGTTAGGCATTGTGTAATTTTAATTTAATGTTGGTTATTTTTTATTTTTTTTTAATTTTTTTTCTTTTCCTATTTCGGTTTGATTTTAATTTAATGTTCTAGTTTTATTGGAAATGGAAATTAAGCTCGTTATTTTTATATTTTAAAGAAGGTTATTATTCTCCGAAAGGGGGACTGTATTAAATTTATCGTGTTATCGACAAATTTGAATTAGTATTTGCTTAAATTTGGTGTTGTATGTATTTTAGTTATTTACCGTAGATTATGGCTTTTTCTTGTGAATGTGTGACGGAAGTTAAATTTTTTGCTCACGTTCCTCGTGTTTTTTGGCGCGTGAAAATTGCTGGAATCTCAATCTAACGTTTTTTTTTTTAAAAAAAAAACTAAATCGAATCACATCGAAACAAAATTGAAGTCCACATAAATGCGATAATCACACACGATATCGACACGTTGTTATACACATACGGATTCCATTATTGACGAAAATTTCTTTAAATTTCGTGTTATTATTACCTTAGATTATGCGATTATGGCTTTTATTACCTTAGATTATGGCTTTTTCTTGGGTAATAAACGTTAAATTTTTTAGTTCACGTTCCTCATGTTTTTTGCGCGTGAAAACTACTCGTCTAACGTTACCAAAAAAAAAAAAAAAAAAACTAAATCGAGTCGCATTAAAAAATATATATAGTCCACATATAGCGATAAATAATCACGCACTTTAATTTAATTACAACATACGAATTCTATTATTGCCTAAATTAAAATGTTTTCATATAACATATAATAAATATTCGGAAACAATTTATTACGTCAAATAATAACACGAAAATTTATTTTAAAAAAATACAAAAATAAAATAAAATAAAATAAAATACACACTATTTATTTATCACAATATTTCGAACTAAAAACATACTAATTCTGTTATTGCCTAAATTAAAATGTTTTCATATAACATATAATAAATATTCGGAAACAATTTATTACATCAAATAATAACACGAAAATTTCTTTAAAAAAAATACAAAAATAAAATAAAATACACACTATTTATTTATCACAATATTTCGAACTAAATAATCCACCTGAGTTCAAATCCCGACACCATCAATTTTTTATTTTTTTTCGCCGACATCTCTAAAACAAATTATTACCCGCTACCCGACCCGTATTTTGTCCCGAACATAATAACCTGGAGTTTATCGTACCCAGCAAGAACACCGGCACCAGCGACAGCACGTAGAATATTGGCACCGGCTCCTTTGTACAAAGACTTACTCCCTTCTTTCTTGACGATTTCCTTGAACGCTTCGTACGTGTTCTTGTACTTCACTGCTTCGCCCGAAGTCATCATCATCCGTCTTCTGACTGTGTCGAATGGGTACGAGGATAGCGACGCTCCCACCGTCACTGCCCAACCTAGGGCGAAACTCGCCAGGAAATTATCCTGCGAAATTAATTAATTAATTAATTAATTAATTGTCGAGTTAGCGAAAAATTCACGATAACGTCAACAAACGACAGACAAACAATTGGTGTATGTAACCGAGTAAAAAAAGGATGACATATTTTTTTTACTGAGTCTGTCACCCTTTTTTTACTCGAGGATGACAGACTGTTTTTTCAAATCTACCACCTTTTTAACTAGGTAAAAAAAATGGTGGTAGATTTTTTTACTTTTTTTCAAGTCTACCATGAAAAAAGGATGGCAGACTAGTCTGCCACCCTTTTTTACTAGGTAAAAAATGGTGGTAGATTTTTTTTACTTTTTTTTCAACTCTACCATAAAAAATGGTGGCAGGTTTTTTTTTTTTTACCGAGTTTGGCACCCTTATTTTTTCTCGAGGGTGGCAGACTAAGATTGTGGCAGACTAAGATTGTTTTTTCGAGTCTGCCACCCTTTTTTTACTAGGTAAAAAATAGTGGTAGATTTTTTTTTTAACCTTTTTTTCGAGTCTACAATAAAAAAAAGGTGGCAGACTTTTTTTTTTTTTTTTTTTCCGAGTCTAACACCCTTTTTTTACCGACTTTTTTTTCCAGTCTGCCACCTTTTTTACTTGGTAAAAAAAAAGTGACAGACGAAATCTACATATTTTTTTCGAGTCGTGTAATTTAATTACCTGCAGTCCACCGATGAGCACGACCGGTTTAAGCGAGTCATACAACCCAAAATACAACCCCCGGTACGCAATAATCCCAATAATCGAAGGTGTAAACCCACGATACAATCCAATAAACCCGTCACTCTTATAAGTTTTCTTGTACACGTCGATGAGCCCGTTGAACTGCCTTTGACCGCCGGTCTTGACCGACTTTGCATCGTTGGCTAGACGCGTCCTGGCGTAGTCCAACGAGTAGACAAAAATTGATGATGTAGCACCTGCTGCCCCACCTGACGCCAGGTTTCCTGCGAACCATTTCCAGTACCCGTCTCGCTCGATGTTGTACTTGAATAGTGCCTTGTAGTAGTCCTTGAACGCGAAATTCAACGCCTGCGCATTGTACGGGTTAGTTAATTAATTAATTAATTAATTAATTCGAATTTCGACATCAATTTTTTTTACATTTTCGATATTTCGCAGTAAAAAGTAAAAACTTCGAGCAGGATCAGATCAGGTCAATTTTGTCAGGTGTAGAGTCGAAAAACACGTATTGTCTAACAAAACAACAACTTCTGTTCGATTCAGTTCAGTCAATTTCAGTCAGAAAGAACACTAATGGGTTGGTTAATTAATTCAAATTTCGACATCAAATTATTCTACATCTTCGATATTTCACAGTTAAAAGTTCGAACAGGTCATTTTCAAGTTTGTTATTTTCAACTTTTTACTGATATTGACTCGTAAATTCGTCAGATCAATTTTGCCAGGTCTAGAGTCGAAAAGCACGTCTGTCTAACAAAACAACAACTTTTTACATCCAACGCTTGCGCATTGTACGGGTTAATTAATTGGAATTTCGACATCAATTTTTTTTTTACATTTTCGATATTTCGCAGTAAAAGTAAAACCTTCGAGTAAGATCTGGTCATTTTCAGGTTTGTTATTTTCAACTTTTTACAGATGTTGACTCGTTTCCTGCAATAAATTCGTCAGATCAATTTTGCTAGGTCTAGAGTCGAAAAACACGTCTGTCTAACAAAACAACAACTTCTGTTCAGTCAATTTCAGCCAGAAAGAACTAACGGGTTAATTAATTCAAATTTCGACATCAAATTATTCTACATCTTTGATATTTCACAGTTAAAAATTCGAACATGATCAGGTCATTTTCGGGTTTGTTATTTTCAACCTTTTTTTACAGATATTGACTCGCTTCCTGCAATAAATGTTCATGTCATCATACAGTCGAAAAACACGTCTGTCTAACAAAACAACAACACTAAGTTTAATTCAGTCAGTCAATTTCAGCCAGAAAGAACTAAATTTTTCTAGATTTTCGATATTTCACAGTAAAAAGTAAAAACTCGAGTAGGATCAGGTCAATTTTGCCAGGTCTAGAGTCGAAATACACGTCTGTCTAACAAAACAACAACTTCTGTTCGATTCAGTTCAGTCGATTTCACCCAGAAAGAACTAATTTTTCTAGATTTTCGATATTTCACAGTAAAAAGTAAAAACTCGAGTAGGACCAGGTCAATTTTGCCAGGTCTAGAGTCGAAAAACACGTCTGTCTAACAAAACAAAACAACTTTTGTTCAATTCAGTTCAGTCAATTTCAGCCAGAAAAAACTAACGGGTTTTATATAATAAATTCGTCAGATCAATTTTGCCAGGTCTAAAAACACGTCTGTCTAACAAAAACAACAACTTCTGTTCGATTCAGTTCAGTCAATTTCAGCCAGAAAAAACTAACGGGTTTTGTATATATATATACCTGAGTAGGAAAATAACGGATAACATTAGCAGTATTTCCACGG
Organism: Agrostemma githago; assembly: GCA_958450325.1. Taxonomy (NCBI): domain Eukaryota; kingdom Viridiplantae; phylum Streptophyta; class Magnoliopsida; order Caryophyllales; family Caryophyllaceae; genus Agrostemma; species Agrostemma githago. Next base: position 927,632 of record OY288253.1, on the reverse strand, counting down.
TACAGCGACAGGACACCTTCGTCCTTAATAGTTCTAGCGAAACAGTCAGTAATGCCTTTATAAGGATGCGATAATCTTCCTGATTTGATCATTTCATCCTGATTCTGAATCATCAGTTTAACACGTTCGATTGGAGCAGCAGCCGTTTTGGAAACAGCAGCGGATACTCCGCCCATCAGGAAATCGACGTAGAAATTCTTCTGTGCTGGTTTCGGTTTCTCTGATGCTGATGCTATGAATAATACAGGAGAAGAACTGTACTGTACTGTCTGTACTGTCTGTACTACTGTCTATACTACTGTTGACATCATAGCATTCTGCTGCAGACCCTGCAGTCCTGCAATTCTCTGTATCCTGTTGAATGTCGACTGATGATAGCGTGAATTGTCGTCGACTGTCATTTTTCGCTGCTGTCGGTCGCTGTTACCTGAAATGAAATGGGTAACGTGAACTATTGACTGACAGACTGGAACAGACCGGTAAAAGAATAATATATAGGGGGATTTGACAGACGTCAATCAGTTTAGTTGGTAAAATTATTAGAAAACCAAAAGACACACGCGACCATTCAGCAGAAAATGACACGACCAGAAAACACGACATGAAATTAACGGGTTTGAGTAGTAGATGAATACCTATTGAAGTTTGGTGATGAAGAAGAAATAAACTCCAAGATGTGAGGAGGAAAAAAAATTAGAGAAATTATTATTATGTGAAATTTCAAATATAATGCATAAATATATATATATTTATATAAATCAATGGAGAAAGAAAATATGATTAGTCAAAATTTTGGTGTAGAAAAATGGTCAAATTTGAGGACTTATTACATTATTATTATTATTATTATTATTATTATTATTAATTTATTATAATAATAAATTATAATAAGTCTGTGACGACTGACGAGAGTATATGACAGTATGACAGGTCAAATAATGATAGATAAAGATCGATAATTTGATACTAAAAAGTACAAACTGGGTTTGTCTCTTATCGAATTATCTGATATTATTTGACTTGTTATCGATTTGCGTTGATTTAATTCTTATTATAAGTCGTAATGTCATGTTCATTGTTGAATATTTTGAGTCCAACTCTTGATTGGCGGCTTGACAAATAATAGTACTACGTAAGAACATTCTTAGGATAAAATTATTATTATTATTATAAAAATGAAGAATTTTATTGATGAATAAAAAAGCAAATTATTATTATTATTATTATTTTATTTTATTTTAAAACGGAACTTTCATTAAACACCAGAACAAATTACAAGAAGTTGGAGGGATTATTATTATTATTATCATTAAAACGGAACTTTTATTATTATTATTATTATTATTATTATAAAAATGAAGAATTTTATTGATGAATCAAAAAGCCGATTATTATTATTATTATTATTATTACTTTTTTATTATTATAAAACAGAACTTGTATTAATAACGAAACCAATTACAAGAAGTTGTTATTATTATTATTATTATTATTATTATTATTATTATTATTATTATTATTGAGACGGTTCGATTTTATCATCGCCAATAATGTACTTCATATCCTCGTTTTACAAAGAAAAAAAAAACATCATTCTGACCTACGGATCAGAGACCGACTTTATTTTTTCCCCCCGTAAATTGATCTTCTTTTAACTTTGGTTTTTGGGTTCGTGACTCGGCCTTCACGAGCCGGTCTTGGGCCGAGCGGCCCAAGATGGTAGACCGTTGCTAGACCCGTTACAACGTGTGGAACGGTCCATGTGAAACTCGGGTTGGGCCGGCCCGAATACATCTAGTTATTGGCATTGTATCTTGAACATGGCCCAAACCATATTATTAGGCCCAATTGTTTAGTCTTTATAAAAATTACACGTTGTTTAGTACAGTAAGACGGTTTTATATCATAAGATCAGTCCATTTATGCAAACGTCTTTACAAAATCATCATTTTCGGTTCACTTGGATGACACCGAGAAATTTCAAGTTCGACCAAGTCAAAAACTTAACACGTTATGCTCAAACTGATTCCTTAAAGTTATATTTTCGATTTTTTTCAATCGTATCTGATCTGATTTTGGATCGATATCCACTCAATAAGACTGAGATATTAATTCCAAACATTGTTTATTTATTTATTTATTTATTTTCTTTCTTTTTTCCATTTGTTTGACATTTTCCAAACTTTGTCTACAAATTTTGAACTTTCCACATTACTTTTATTAAAGATTAGAAGCAAAAGAACTGCTTGAATAATTGATTAATTGATTGAGACGGCGTTGACTACAAATAGGAAAGGCCGTTGACCAAAGAAATTTTCCAAAATCTCGTTCTTTTAGATTGAAATAGATTGTATTGAACTGAACTGAACCGAATTAAAGTGGACTGAAGTAACCGAGAGTCTGATACAAAAAAATGCAAAGAAGTGAAGTGAGTCGATAAGAAGTCCCCACGGTCCAGTTATTTTGAACTGAAGTAGGTTGAAATGAACTGAATTAAATTGAACTGGACTGAAGTAACGGAAATAAAATACAATAATAAGACCATGTTCTTTTGGACTTATATTCAGTCAGTTTCAGTTTAGTTCAATTCAGTTCAGCTTCAGGAGACATATTTTGTCTCTATATTTCTGTCAGTTTCAGTTAAATTAAGTTCAGTTAAGTTAAATTCAGTCAGTTTCAGTCCAAAAGAACAGAGTCCAAATCTTATACTGAAAGGAAGTCGAAAAGAACGGGAATAAGAACATTGAAATAACTCAGAGTCTGATACAAAATGAAACTTTTATCGGTTGAACTGAACTGAGCTGAATCCACACGATCCAGTTATTTTAAACTGATCTAGGTTGAACTGAACTGGATTGAAGTAACAGAAATAAAACAAATTTTACGGAAATAAATTGAACTAAAATAAGTCGAAAAAAATAAAAAATCGAAAAGAAAACAAACAAAAACGCGTTTAAGGAAACTCAATAATCAATGCATTCAAATTGAAATTAAATTAAATAATAAATAAATAAAAACGTCATAATAAAGTTTTATTATGTTGATAATAGCAGTCACATGAGTCTCAAATCAATCAATTCCCTGCCAATTTTAAAAAAAAATTAAATTAAATTCAAGCTTATAGGAGTAATAATATAAATAAATAAACTAAAAATAAAATAAAATAAAATTCAATTCTCTGAAATCATACATTGTAATCAGTACCCATCATTTGATTTCCAAAACCCAGTTCAATAATCATGACTGCTAAAGAAATTCTTCACAAAATGAAGGTATGTTTGCGGTATATTATATCGTCTTATACAAGAATTTGTGTCATTATTTTGATTATTTTTATTGGGTTTATTAATTTATAAGTTCGTGTAAATTTATGATTCGAAAATAAGTTAGAAAAGATCGAACTTTTATTTTTTTCATACGAGAATTTGTGTTATTATTTCGATTTTTTTATCGGGTTTATTTAGTTTGTGTAAATTTATGATTGGTTGTCAATAATTAAGCTTGTGATTCCAAAATAAGTTAGAAAAGATCGAATTTTTATCGTCTCATACGAGAATTTGTGTTATTATATCGATTGGGTTTATGTAGTTAGTGTAACTTTATGATGGGTTATCTATAATTTTGCTAGTATGTTGAAAAATAAGCTAGAAAAGATCAATTTTTTATTGTCTCATACGAGAATTTGTGTTATTATATCGATTTAGTTTATGTAGTTAATCTAAATATTTGATGGGTTGTGAATAGTTAAGCTTGTGAGGGGCTAGTATATGTTGAAAATATTGAATCTTTGTCGATCATAGATCGTCTCATGGAAGAATTTGTGTTATTATAACGATTGGGTTGATGTAGTTAGTGTAAATTTTGGTTGGAATGGTAGTATGGTGAAAATAAGCTAATAAAGATCGATTTTTTTTTTTTCATTTCATACGAGAATTTGTGGTATTATATCGATTGAGTTTATGTAGTTAGTCTAAATTTATGATGGGTTGTCAATGATTTTGGTTGGAATGCTAATATGTTGAAAATAAGCTAGAAAAGATCGAATCTTTGTCGATCAGATATCGTCTCATACAAGAATCTGTATTATCATTTCGATTGGGTTTTTGTAATTAGTGTAAATTTAAAATGGGTTGTCACTAATTAAGCTTGTAATGCTAGTATGTTGAAAATAAGGTAGAAAAGATCGAATCTTGGTCGATCGGATATCGTCTCATACAAGAATCTAGGTTATTATTTCGATTGGGTTTATGTAGTTAGTGTAAATCTTTGATGGGTTGTGAATAGTTAAGCTTGTAATGCTAATATGTTGAAAATAAGCTATAGAAAAGATCGAATCTTTATCGATCAGATATCGTCTCATACAAGAATCTGTATTATCATTTCGATTGGGTTTTTGTAATTAGCGTAAATTAAAAATGGGATGTCACTAATTAAGCTAGAAAAAATCGAACCTTTGTCGATCAAAGATAGTCTAATACAAGAATTTGTGTTGTTTCATTGTTTGGATTTCGATTATAACTTGTGTGTTTTGATGATGTTCATCATAGATCAAGGCCGGATTCAGCTCCGCACCACCCGACACAGGCAAAGGGAAAGCCAAACTATCAAAGCATATAACCCATGGATTCAACCTAGTGAAAGGAAAGACGAGTCACCCGATGGAAGATTGCTTGGTTTCGAGTTTTAAACAGATTGGAGATCGAGAATTGGGTTTGTTTGCCATTTTCGATGGTCATATGGGTCACGACGTTGCTAACTACTTGCAATCAAATCTCTTCGATAACATCCTCAAAGAGGTAGCTTAGACTCATCGTCTTTTCTTCTCTCTATCTCTGGCCTGGTCGATCTGTGCTTAACTCCATCCCTGTACTTCCTTTCCTTTATGTCCTTCGTGGCCTGGTCATGGTCAATCTGTGTCTGGTCGATCTGTGCTTAACTCCGTCCCTTAACTCCGTCCCTGTACTTCTTCTTCTTTTCTTTATGTCCTACGTGGCCTCAGTCTTTTCTTCTCTTTATCTCTGGTCTGGTCGATCTGTGCTTAACTCCGTCCCTGTACTTCCTTTCCTTTATGTCCTTCGTGGCCTGGTCAATCTGTGTCTGGTCGATCTGTGCTTAACTCCGTCCCTGTACTTCTTCTTCTTTTCTTTATGTCCTACGTGGCCTTAGTCTTTTCTTCTCTCTATCTCTGGCCTGGTCGATCTGTGCTTAACTCCGTCCCTGTACTTCCTTTCCTTTATGTCCTTCGTGGCCCGGTCAATCTGTGTCTGGTCGATCTGTGCTTAACTCCGTCCCTGTACTTCTTCTTTTCTTTATGTCCTACGTGGCCTGGTTGACATGTGCTTAACTCTGTCCCTGGATATGACCTCTTTTAATTTCTTTATGTCGTGGCCTGGTTGACCTGTGCTCTGTGCTTAACTCTGTCTCTAGACTCCTTCTCTTTATGTTGTGGCTTGGTCGACATGTGCTTGACTCCGTCTCTGTATGTACTGTCTATATTGCAGCGGGACTTTTGGGCGGAACCAGAGAATGCAATCAGGAAAGCATATGAAACAACAGATGCAGAAATCCTGGAGAAAGCATTAGTATTGGGACGAGGTGGTTCGACAGCAGTGACAGCAATCCTCGTCGATGGTCAAACACTCTTTGTTGCAAACGTTGGTGATTCTCGCGCTGTCATCTCACAGAACGGCGTGGCCAAACAGATCTCAGTCGATCACGACCCCGGTACAGAAAAAGGACAGATTGAAAGTCGTGGTGGGTTCGTCTCAGTCATTCCCGGTATAACTAAACTCAACTCATTATTTTTTCATCTGAACTGAACTAACTGAATGCTGAACTCGTGTATGTATTTTGAGTTTTGACAGGTGATGTGCCACGAGTGGACGGACAGCTGGCAGTGGCGAGGGCATTCGGGGATAAGAGCCTGAAGCTGCATCTCAGTTCAGAACCACATGTCGACATGGTGAAAATAGACGATACTGCAGAGTTTCTGATCCTGGCTAGTGACGGTTTATGGAAGGTTTGAATCTCGAGTTTTTTGTACATAGGATTGAATTTCGAGTTTTTTTGTCTAAGATGAAATTTGTTGAATTCTGTTGGATTTGAGTGCAGGTGATGTCGAACCAGGAAGCTGCAGACGCGATTAAGAATGTAAAGGATGCACAGACAGCAGCTAAGCATTTGACAGAAGCTGCAGTTAGCAGGAAAGCAAAGATGACATTTCCTGCATTGTTGTAAGGTTTCAATGACCGGATTACACGGGTTTACACGGGTTTACACGGGTTACACGAGCCGCTGTAATTTTTAAAAAAACTCGGTATATATACATATATATATATATGGATTGTATCGGTTAGACCGACATTATTGAAGTAACGTTGTTGTAACATAATAACCTAACAAATATATTTGGTAACGTTGTTACGTCGTTATAACCACTTGAACCCGAATTGCCTGAACTAAAGACCCAATTTGCCCCTCCACATCCTACCAAAGAGTCGATATAACCTGGTGCGACCAGAAGTTGACCTAATATCCTGACCCAAACCCAGTCTGGTTGACCCGTTTGTCAGGTCAGTCATAACGAGTACAGTATCACATTACGAATACATTACAACTCACAAGGGAGACGAACTAAAAGGATAAAAGGAAAGTGTAATCACAAAATGCATGTGGGAGATATGGGAGAGTGTTACAATAAGCATGGGCTTGTGTGTTGTGATGAGTTTGTGTGAGTTGTGACCATTGAACCTAACATGTTTACCAAATCCTTACCAAACAATAAAGTATGAAGTATAGTAAAGCAATAAACCTGAATTTTGATATGTGACGAGTATATCCGTCAGAAATTTGTAACGGAATCAAATACTTGTATTATTCATATGAGCAGATAAAGACAAATCATTTGTTACTCTCGATGTATTTTGATTTTGTCTTCTCCAGTCATTTGGGATGATAAAACCGTCACAAGGGACACTAAGAGTGAACATACATACAATTCAATTGGTCCCTTTGGTTTTCATTGCATCCTGTAATTACTATCCTTAATTGGTGTCTTTCATGGATAAGTTCCCTCCTAGGAAACACACACATTATTGTTTCTTTACTTCTAAAATTATTTCAAAACAAAAATTATAGTATACGATCATTGTATCGTGCAACAGATCTTAAAATTAGGAATTTATGGTAAAAAAATTATCACTTTAGGTTACTTAGTGACCACTTTAAATTAAATAGTTATACTGCTAGATTATACTGTTGTGTCTGGACTCGGAAACCTTTGATTCTTTAGAATTACTGCGTTTTCTAAGATCGATGAGTATTTTGATCCGATGTAGCAATTCCAAAAAATCAAAAAGAATACGGTTCAGTTTTGACCAAGAATGTATTTACAATATCGATAATGTTATCTATATATATATATATTTTTATTATAATTTTTATTATAATTATTTTTTTTTTATTTTTTTTTTTATTTTTTTTTTGAAAGTGAAGATCAATATCAATAATAATAAGCCATCCGGCATCTACAAACGATGTCAAATTGAACTGAATACAGATTTGTGAAAAATAAATAAAGAACATCATAGAGACAAAGATCACTATTAGAATAATGCGCTTCTGCATAGCCTTCTATATATCGCTGTTTATTGACACAACCTTTCGCGAAGGAATCTATAGATAATGATGAACTTCCTCTATTTTGACAAATAGTAGACCGAGATCTGACCTCAATTGTATCGAACTTTCTCTATTATAATTATTATTATAATAATAATTATTATTATTATTTCTTTATTTCTTTATTTATTAATTTTTTTTATTTATTTTGAAGTTAGGTATTTAAGGACCCAACCATGCATTGCATTCATTGAATCATGTCATCTTTGTGGAATGTGGATGGGTTGGGTCACATATAAGAGAGGAGTAAATTATGGGCATGACAACCCCCCATGGGCCCAATTTTGCAGGGCCTTTGAAGATGGATTGATGGGCACTTGTCATGTCATGTCACCCCATATTCTTAGACGGTTTTATACTGTGAAACGATATCTCACATAAAAATATTATTTATTATTTATTTATTATTATTATTATTATTATTATTTTTTTTTTTTTATTTTAAAAACCGAACTTTCATTAACATCAGAACAAATTACGAAGTCAAAACTAATTCTAGTGAAAATATGAACTGCGGCACGCGCTCCAGCATCCTGAGATATAGCGAATTTACGAATCCGCTGGAGCAGAGAAACAGCATCCTGAGTAATAAAAATATTACTCCGTACTTATTTATTATTATTATTATTATTATTATTATTATTATTATTATTATTATTTAATCAATATATTTTAAAAAATTAAACCATCTCATGCGATAATTACTTGATAGCGTTAGCTATATCCACATATTATTAAACTCAATATAAATAATAAATTTAGATGTTATTTTGACATTTGTTTATTGATAATAACATAATTTAGATATACCGATATTTAAGAGATTTTACGAAAATTAATCCAAAACATAACTCTAATAATAATAATAATAATAAAGAAAAAATAAAAATACTAATCAAATTTGACAAATCGAATAAAAGTGAAAATAAAATTTGGACGTAACAACCGATAATAATAATATTGGTAATTTTGTTATTGTTTTATAATCTAATTAACGAATAAGTATATATTATGAGTATAATTTTTATACTTCGTAATTTATTTTAATACTTTTATAGAGAGCATGAAAACAATTTTGCAACTTTTAAACTAATTATTATCTTTAAATATGAATAATTCATGAAACTTTATATGATTTTTTTATTTTATTTTCATAGACATATATAAATACTTTAATTTATTCCAACTTTAAAATTTTTTAAATAATATATTTAGCTCTTTTAATATATATATATATATTTATTTATTTTTTAAAAAAAAGATCACTTCCTAAAAAGAACAAAAAAAGTCGACATGCAATGATGCAAAACTAGTTTTCGCATCCTTTTATAATACCAACAAATTTTGCCAACGTACAATAAAAACAAAAATCAAACACTTCCAATAACAAAAAATTTATAAATAAATAAATAAATAAATAAATCCTATTAAAATTATCACAAATTCTTATTTAAAATCGACATATCTATTTTAACACAAATACGCAATTTCATCTATCTATCTACATATCTATATATATAGTAACTTTAAACGTCAAATTTTAAAAATAAACCGAAAAAAATATCTGTATTAAGAGAGATCGACTGGTCGAAAGGAAAATAAATTATAAAAATAAATAAATTATAGTGGTAGAAAATGTAGATGAATAAAAATAATAATAAAGAGCACGTGAACAGCCACATTAGTTGCTAGTGCATGGAGGACAAGCGTAAACAAATTCCAGCTTCCAGCAATTGAAGAATTATTCCCATCAATTCTCTTTTCTCTTTGCTTTTTTTTTTTTTTAAATATATATATATATAATAATTATTGTATGAGACGGTTTTATATTGTCAAATACATAAATAATTTATTTATAAAAAAAAGAATTGTTAAATAATACTCGTAAATGAATTGTTATTTTAGGGTATTAGAACGTTTTACCTGTGAAATCGTCTTACTCTATAATTTGTGTATGTGCAGAGTATTATATACTGATAATTTACTACGGAGTATTTGTATTATCGGTTCATCATATCACAGACAATAAACGGTCCATTTGTATAAAAAATTATTAATTTATTTGTAGTAAATGAATTGTTATTTAAGGGTATTAGAACGTTTTACATGTGAAATCGTCTTACTCTATAATTTGTGTATGTGCAGAGTATTATCTACTGATAATTTACTACGGAGTATTTGTATTATCGGTTCATCATATCACAGACAATAAACGGTCCATTTGTATAAAAAAATCATTAATTTATTTGTAGTTAATGAATTATTGTCGTTCTACAGTATTAAATCGTTTTACACGTGAATTATTTGTATTACTCCCTCCGTTCCAGTGAATTGTTTGCCTATTCCATATTGGGGCGTCTCAATGAATTGTTTGCCTTTCTATTTTAGGAATGTTTTTTATGTGTAATTTGACTCTTGACTCTACATGTCACCTTCTAATTGGATCTCTTGCCCTTGGTGCCAAAAGCAAAGGCAAACAATTCATTGGAACGGAGGGAGTATATTGTATCATAATATCGTAGTTATTGCATGACACGGTTTTAATTATATTATATCGTAAAAATGATTCATACTAAAAGAATTATTATTGCTTTTATAATATTAGATCGTTTCAGACATGAAACCGTCTTTTATCAATATAATATAATAAAAATAATAATACCTAGATTTTCTACAAACTTGAAGTGCCGCAATTTCTCGTTATCCAACGCCATTTTTCTAGGTTTTATTAGCACATTGCACATCTCTATGATTCTATGTATATATACACTTTGTCGTATTGCATGCATTTGATTTCGAGACCGTCTCATATTAAGATAATAAGATATACTCGTACTGTAATTCAAATTAAATGATCCGATATATAAGTCGATACCATAATAAATAAACTAAAAGTTAATAATAATAATAATAATAATAATAATAATTTGTAAACTGCTTTTTGATTCATCAATAAAATTTTTCTCATAATAATAATAATAATAATAATAATAATAATAATATCTCGGCTACCCAATAACTTCTTGTAATTTGTTTCGTTATTAATACAAGTTCCGGTTTTAAAAAAAAAAATCATACAATTTTTTTGTTTCGATATTATGCATTAATTATGTTAATGTAATACTAAAAAAATGTAAATAACGTAGAATAATATAACACCGTGTAATATAACATACTCGAAAGTAGGAATTAAATAATATACGGAGTAAACATTAAGTAACTAATTAACAAGAATTATTAGTGTATAATTATAAATAGTAATCGATGTCGATAATATATAGTAATGCATGCATGCTTCTTATTAATTACTCTTTTCGTTCTGTATAAAAATAAATAAATAACCGAAACGTAACACTATTTTTGCTCGTTCTACGCATTTAATTATGAGATCAAAATATGCCATCGTTGTAATAAATTATTAAATTAAATTTAGTGAAGTAATTACGAGTTTTTTTTTTTGGTTCGAGAAGATAGAGGTACGAGGAAAAATATGATGTCGATAAATTCTGACATTATCAACTAAACTAGTACTTCGTCTAATTTGTTTTATAAAAAAATTTGACTCGAGTGTTGATTTTCCAAATATTTATTTACAAAGTCAACTCATTTATTTGCTAATAAATTATCGATACTTTTTTTTTTTTTTTCAGCGAAGAGCGCACTTAGTCGCATTACAATATAGGGGAGGGGAATTCGAACCTGAAACCTACTGTCCCAGAACACCTAGTCCTAATCACTAGGCTAAGACATCTTCGGTATCGATAATTTTATATAGTTGGACCGTCTCACAAAGTGAAACGATATTTCGTTCATACTACATTGTGATATTTTGCGATGAATGTCGTGATACGAAAATCAAATTATGAAGCAAAAATTCGAGCGAAAAATAGGGTATTATAATGCGAAAATTCGAGCTATAATAAAAAAATATTACACAAAATTACGGAATAAGTAAATTTTATTAGAACTAATTACATTATCTCGAACACGAAAAAAAAATCGAACCTCCTAAACTCAAAAACTTTTTGAGCCCTAATAATAATAATAACAATATTAATAATATTAATCCGTAATTACAAAGAAAATTTGAGCTAAAATAGAATTATAAAGCGAAAATTCGAGCTAAAAAAGGAAATATATTACACAAAATTACGGAATAAGTAAAGTTTTATTAAAACTAATTACATTATCTCGAACTTCAAGGACTCAAAACTTTTTGAGCCCTAATAATAACAACAACAACAACATTAATAATATATATCAATTACAATTTAAAGAAAATAATCGCAAATTCGAGCGAAAAATAGAAATATATTACACGAAATTTTTATTAAAACTAATTACATTATCTCGATCCTCATTACATGGTAGAAAAAGGAAAAACTGACTCAAAAACTTTTTGAGCCCTAATTAATAATAATAACAATATTAAAAATATATCAATTACAAATTACAAATCCGATTAAAGCATAAAAAAAATTACATAAATTGAAATCCCTTCATCATTTTATTATTATTAATTATTATTATTAATATTATCCATACACAAAATCTCACAAATCTTCATACTTTTTGAAGAATATAATGAAGGCACGCATATATTATTATATATATATTATAAATATATATTATAAATATATAATATAATATATACTCCCCCCTCCCCGTCAAAATATACACACGTAATTTCTTGAAAATTTCCCCCATGCAAAATCAACTCTCTTATCCACATAATTAAAATCTTCTTAATTGTAATTAATTGAGTAATTAATTAATCAATTAATTATGTAAGAAGATCATTAACCCAACCGAGATCCGGACTCTCCTCCGAATTACCATTACCGTTACCATTACCATTGTTGACGACATTGCTTGAAACGGGCGACGCGACGTTCGAGCTAAAGAAGCTCCTTGAGGTTGATGGACTATTAATTGGTGTCCTAGGAGAATAATTAGGGAATTGCATCATTTGTTGATTATTATTATTATGATTAGCATAACTAATGTCATTATAATCATAATTAGTGTGATTATTATTAGTATCATTAACATCAACCCATAACCCTCTTCCCTTCATGTGATTGTGATTAGGGTTATTAGGGCTTCCTAGACCAAGACCGAGACCGGGACCGGTTTCATTGTTATTAGGGTTAAGCTTCATACCCTCCATTGACCCTAACAACTCCGCTATCAAAACATCCTCATATGTCACCCCTTTGAACGCGGCCTCATCCAGACTGAGTCCGCGTTCAGCGTACCTGGACAGGGCTAGCCCCCGTCCAGGTACTGATTTCATGGGTGACATCGGCGGGGACGACGACGAGAAATGAGACGCCGACATCCCTATTAAAGTCGATGTTGGCGACATCGCACAACAATATTTACAATGACGGTGGTGCTGGTGCTGCTGCTGATAGTGATGTTTAGGATTATGATTATGAGTATGATTAGGATGATGACTGTGAAAGTCCAGGGCTAGATCCAGATCCAGATCTGTTAACAGATCTGGATCCAGATCTTTAGCCAAGAGCTCCTCACCCTCCTCGTGAGCCGGGAGAACCCTGAGCTCACGAGGAGTGTGAGCGAAGAAACAAACTTTCTTCTTACAATTCTTCCCATCTTTACAAGCCTCAGTCCGGTACCGGGCAGGGTGCAACCAACACTCGAAAACCCCGTGAGCGAACTCACACTCGTCCCCCTTCCCACACCCGCCTGACCGTCTATACTCGGGGCAGACCGTGCCCGAGTAATGAAACCGTCTCGGGTCCCTCCTCCTAGCCTTCTCACCCGGATGAGCAAACGGGCAGTCGGTCCAATCGTGACTTCTACTCCTAGTACACTTCCTCACCTTAAACTCATACATCCTAAACTGATCCGACGAGTACGGGTCAGAGTCCGGGTCAAACCCGTCATCTGAACCTGATCCTGACCCTGAACCCGACCCAGACCCGTCGTTGCATGGGAGGAAATAACTCGCCACGTCGCTGACGTGGCGAGCCAATAGCTTCCTTGGTGGAATGTTGAGTTCAGCTGAATGTGCTGAACTCAAACACGAGTTTTTAGCTAGTAGCGAAGGGTAACACTTGTGCTCAGCACATACACTACTCCCCATCATCTATGACTTAGTTTCTTAAGGAGTTTTTTAAGGACTTTAAGGGTTTTTAAGGACTTTTTTAAGGAGTTTGTAAGTGTTTTAAGGAGTTTGTAGGGCAAAGTGAGGGGTATATAAGGGTGGGTTGAGGAGGGGGGGAAGGTATGGGAGGAGGAATGCGTGGCGAGAGGGTATAAGGGAAGAGCATGCAGAAAGGAGTATGTGGCAGAAGAAGGGGAGATATATGTTGAGTACACATAGCACATATACACATCTTGCATTGCTTTGTTGTTGTTGTTGTTGTTGTAGTACTATCAACCAATTTGGGTTTTTTTATTAGGTTTTATAAGTGGGGGGTTTGTAGGGTTTTTGTCCTTTTGTTTCTGGTCGGGTCGAGTTGGGTCGGGTTGGGTTGGTTTAGGGTTTGATCATCAGATTTGATCGGTCCCACAATTCTAAAGGTAGATGTTTTTTATTACTCCCTCCGTTGAGGGAAAGAGAATCAATGAAAAAGTGACATGTGGAGCCAGAGTCAAATTACATATGAAAAACATTCTTAAAATAGAAAGGCAAACAATTCATTGAGACGCCCCAATATGGAATAGGCAAACAATTCATTGGAACGGAGGGAGTAGGTTTTATAATTAAGTGGGGTTTGATCTGATCATCGAATTTGATCATCGTCTTTCAGTAGACCTACTCTTAGTGTATTATTATTAGACCTGGTTATAGGTTGGATTTGGGTTGGGCGTTGAATATAGGGCTCGAAATCAGTCTATGGGTGGTCAACCACGACATTTTAGTTCCTCTTTGAATCAGACAAAGTTGACCCAAACCCATGTCGAGATTATAAAGGTTTAATTAGCTTGACAAGTTCCAATCAACGAGCTGACATGACGTTTATCTCGACTCGATCAAACCTCGGCTTGGGTCTAAGCTAGGAAGGGTGGACCAAACCCGAGCTCGCAAGCCAATCCAAACTCATAATTAATCCACCAATTATCAAACCGACCCTAAAACTCTTAGGATTAATACTATCCTATAATTAACCGACCCTCGATAATTAAGGGATTGTTTCGTACAACATGAACCACCGTTTATCAAACCGAACCTAAAATTCGAAATTGTAATTAATTAATTAAATTAATTAAATTGATTTCTAATAAAGAAATAATGTAAGTAGATGCCTAGCTAGATTGCATGGTCGTGTGATGTGGTGTGGTGACGTTCATAAACTTGTCTACTTATTCATAATAACTTTAGGGCCAAATTGTGACATGAGATGATGTTACCCAAATTTTGGGCTTTTTCTCTTACAAACCAAACCAAGTAACCAACCCACAGAAATATAAAGATTATTGGGTGCCATCAAGACTAAAAATAATTTTATATTATTATTCGTCTGTCAAAAATTATTTTAATTAAAAGTAAACAAAACGATTGAAAACAGACAACATAATAACCGTCTACGAAATTAATTATCCGTATATTATATATTCGCATCGTGTGACTAAATACATTCTTCAGCGGATAAAATAATGCACGATTTTTATGGTTTATCGATGGTAGGATATTTGATTAGAATTAGTCTGACAAATGGAATTTAATAGTGTGACGAAAAATATAAAATACATGGAGCATGTTAGTATTTAACGAAAAAAATTAGGGTTATTTCATGACAATAATACCAATTATAAGGGGGGCTTCTTAGAATAATTTCAACTATACATGATCTTGTTTTAATATGAACTATGTCTTCATTCATCTTATTTCGCTATGGACAAAATTATGACCTGCTATTACCGGTAATAGTGACCAATTGTGACTTTTTAGGGTCCTTGAGTGTTCCGTCGTCGTTCATGAAAGCCAAAACAACAAGAAAATTAAATCATTTTTTTCATGACTTCTATAATCGGAAACCAATAGCCGATTAAAAAAATGCAAGATGAATTTTGAGAAGATTAAAAAAAAACGTAACCAATAGTCGAAACTGAAGAGGAAGATTCAACCAGTTTTCCAGGTAACCGGTCACCTATATCAATAAGAGATTAATGAAGGCATAGTTCATATTAAAACGAGATTAAGTATAGTTGAGATTAATCTAAGAAACCCGCTTATAGTTGGTATTATTGACATGAAATAACCCCAAAAAATTAAAGTAAATTTAAGTAAACTGAACAGAGCATGGCTTAACCGAAACTGTCTGAAATGAATTGGATGAGGCTTAACTAGACGTGGCAGACAGATCGAGTCGTGTTCGTATCATATCTAAACGTTTCACGATTCACGAACTTCTCGACCCAATTAAGTTTTGTGTTCGTGATCGTGATCGTGTTTGTGTCGACACACTTACATAAATGGGTGATCAATTCAATTATTAACGCAAACCCGTTTCAACAAAACTCGAAATATAAGTTGGAAAGAACCGGGATTAAGGCATTGTTCTTTTGAACTGAAACTAGCTGAACTTAACTTAACTGAAGTTAATTTAACTGAAATTGACTGATATATAGAGATAAAATATGTCTTCTGAAGCTGAACTGAACTGAACTGAAACTAACTGAATATAAGTCCAAAAGAACGGGGTCTAAATCGAGTACTAATTCACTAATTGGGCTATTTCGAAGCATAGGAGATCCAATAATAAAAACCAAATACAAGCCCAACACATATATGAACACTCATCGAAAACAAAATCAATTCAATTTTGTTAATTAAATTCCTCATTTTTCTCTCTCACTCTCACTCTCCGTTGATTTGAATCAAAGGTTAGTTATCTTTATCGATTGTTCTTTGATCAATTTTAAATTATTGTTGTTTAATTTTGTCAATTGGGTAATCAGATTGGTGTATTGGGAATGTATTTTTTCTGAATTTTACTGGGTTTATTGTTGATTTTTAATTAGTTATAGAACTGGAAAATTAGGGTTTATCTGTATTGGATTAGACCAATTGAATTGACCATCTTCAAATTTCGATGTTTTGGCCGATTTTTTCGTTAGGGTTTTAGCTAAAGATGATAATTTAGTGTTTAATTAGCTATATAGCTGAAAATTAGGGTTTATATGTATTGTATCAGACAAATTAAATTGGTCGATTTTTTCATTAGGGTTTTAGCTAAAGACGATGATTTAGTGTTTAATTGGGGATTAATTAGCTATATAGCTGAAAATTAGGGTTTATATGTATTGTATCAGGACAAATTAAATTGGTCGATTTTTTCATTAGGGTTTTAGCTAAAGACGATAATTTAGTGTTTAATTGGGGATTAATTAGCTATATAGCTGAAAATTAGGGTTTATCTGGATCGTATCAGACAAATTAAATTGATTTTGGTAGGTTTTTTAATCTGGGTTTTAGCTAAAGACGATAAATTCACTGTT
Organism: Agrostemma githago; assembly: GCA_958450325.1. Lineage (NCBI taxonomy): Eukaryota > Viridiplantae > Streptophyta > Magnoliopsida > Caryophyllales > Caryophyllaceae > Agrostemma > Agrostemma githago. The sequence goes on along the minus strand of OY288253.1, from coordinate 910,478 downwards.
TAATTGGGTTTAATTAGCTATACAGCTGAAAATTAGGGTTTTACGGAGATAATGAATTCGATCTATTGATTGATTTACTGAATGCTACGACACCGTTTTGGGGGAAAATGTACAATGCAGTTCACTAGTTCACTGCAGAAATGCCGAAACTGGTGATTTTTTTGTTACTAGATGAATTTCGGTGTCAGTGTTTACTTATCTTCAATTGAATGCTCAAGCCAAGCTTTGACAGAACCAATTCCGAGGGCTCTACAAGTCGGTTTTTCATATGCATCTTTGTTACGTGACTACTCTCTTCAGTCAGTTTCAGTTCAGCTCAGCTCCAGGAGACATATTTTGTCTCTATATTTCAGTCAGTTCAGTTAAATTAAGTTCACTTAGGTTAAATTCAGTCCAAAAGAACAGAGCCTAAGACCCTGTTCTTTTGGACTTATATTCAGTCAGTTTCAGTTCACTGAAGGCATATTTTGTCTCTATATTTCAGTTAGTTCAGTTAAATTAAGTTGACTTAGGTTAATTCAGTCAGTTTAAGTCCAAAAGAACAGAACCTTAAGGAAACGTTTTTTTTTTAACATCCCTCAGAAGTTGAGAACAGTTTGCTGCCTGCCTGAAAATGGAAGCGAAGTTTTTCCGGTTCCTGAAACTGGTAGGAACCGGGTACAAAGCACGAGCAGAAGACAATGGTCGACTCCTCCTCCTAAAACTGGGCTACAGTCACGAAGTCGAGCTGACAGTACCACCAAGCGTCCGCGTTTTCTGCTTCAAGACTGATAACAAGATCGTTTGTGCAGGGATTGATAAAGAGAAGACACATCAGTTTGCTGCTAGCATTCGCAGCTGCAAACCCCCCGAAGTTTACAAAGGAAAGGGTATTTTGTATGCCGATGAAGTTATCAAGTTGAAGCCCGGTAAAAAAGCCAAATTGGCCAAGAAATAGTACTCCCGATTTTTACTTTTTACTTTTTACGACTGTATGAGGGACGGTTTTTTAGGTTTTAACGGTTTTAATGGTTTTAACTCATCGTTCAGCGGAATAGACAATGTTTGTACTTTTCTCTGTTTCATTTGATTGAAGTTTCGCTCCAATTAATCCAATTACGGAGTATTTAAAGTCCACTTTGAGTACTAAGGCGCTGTTCTTTTGGACTGAAACTGACTGAACTTAGTTTAATTGAAACTGACTGAAATATAGAGACAAAATATGTCTCCTGAAGTTAACTGAATTGAACTGAAACTGACTGAATATATGTCCAAAAGAACAGGGTCTAACTAGACCCGACAAAACTGACCTCATCCAGTCCAACCCAATTAACTTGTCCGGACACTCGAACTGAAAACCCGAGTTTGCCCTTGTAACTTGGATTGAGCGGTCGTACCCGAGTCGAGTATTTATTGTAACAAACGGGTCGGTAATTCGGTATCTAATCTAAAGTTCAATATATCAAACCCGGAAATGATCCGAATCCGAAGTCACCTGACCCGAAACGATCTGATTTTTCTTCGATGGTGAAAATATTCTGACCTCGAACCCAACCCGATTGACCCGTTAACCATAAATGAGTCGGTATCATGAATATATCAAACCCGAAACGATCCGGATCCTAAACGGCCCGACCCAAGAATAAATGATGAGCTCGAAATCCGACCGGGTTGACCCGTTTAGGAGGAGTACAACTGTACAGTAGTAATAGTATTTGATGTGTGTTGAGGGGTTTGAAAATTGAAAGTTGCAGGTGACAGCATGCCCACGTCATCTTCGTCATTGTTCTTCTTCTTCCTCCGCTCCACCACCACCACCATTCTCCGCCCTTCTTTGTCGGCCGCCGTCAACCTCCGCCGCACCAACCACCGCGTCTCCTCCCACAATTTGGTTAGTCCTAATTCCTTTGATTTGTATCATTTGTTCCGCGTTTTCAATTTTCTAGGGTTTTAGGATTTTAGGGTTGGTTTAATGTGTTTAATTGATTGATTTAATGGATGATACGACACCGTTTTTTGGGGAAAATGTACAATGTACTCCGTAGTTCACTGCGAAAATGCGCGAATTGGTGATTAATTTGTTAGATGAATTTAGGTATCAGTGTTGATTTTATGTTCAATTTGATGATACGATGATTTTATCGAGCTGGGGCCGAACTTTGATCAAATCGATTCCCAAGGCTCTACGAGTCAGCTTTGAGCTTGAGCCGAGCTTTGATGGAACCGATTCCTAGGGTTCTATGATTCGTGATCATGGTTACCTGATTCGCAATGAAATTCACTTTTACCGATTCACTATTTGCTCTTTTGAAGTATGTGTCATGTGCTTTTAACGATTCACGATTCTTAAACGGTGAAATTGAACACGATTTTCCGACTTTTGGATTCAGTCATTCTTCGAATTGTTCATGCATAATATGATGATTTGGTTGAATTCCCAATTGGACAGATCTGTATTGCATCACTATTGAATGGTGTTCGGATTTTACGTCTCTCTGCTGCACCGAGTACTCTCAAGTGTTCAGTTAGATCTTTCGTGACCTTAAGCTATCCCGACAAATCAGACCCGGCTGAAGAAATTGTCAGTCGAGTTATCTCCACAATCGAAACTACTTCCTCCAGTAAGGAGATATGTAATGAAATCGACCGCCTATGCAAATCTGAATGTGTTTCTGGAGTTACGAAGCTGCTGCAAGATCTAAACAGTAAACACATTTCCCTCGGTTCTCATGCACTCGATGTTCTTCTGTCTGAAACCAGCAAACGGAACGACGTTGAGCTGACGGTGAAGATATTTAAGGATCTATTGCATTCGTCTGAAACACTGAGCTCAAAGTCTTACTGCAGTTTCGCTGAAACTTTTGCAAAGACGGATGACTGCGACATTTTACTGCAATTTCTTCGGGATGTTTCTGATGGAATGTTGCATCGTAAAGTAATGATTCTGAACAAAATTATATACGGGTTTGCTGAAACGAGGCAGATCGAGAAGGCACTGAAAGTATACGAGTATATGAAACAGAAGGACGACCTGAAATGCAAGCCGGATTTGATCACTTATAATACGGTTATTTGGATATTAGGTCGAGCGGGTAGATTAAACGAGATGGTTCTCGAGTTTTCTTCAATGAAAGAGGCTGGAGTCGTTCCTGATATCGTGACGTATAATACAGTGTTGAACAAGTTGCAGAAATTTGGTAGATTAGATCTTTGTTTAGGGTTTATGAGAGAAGTTGAAGAAAGGGGACTTGTACTGGATTTAAGAACGTACACTGCATTGATCGAGAGTTTTGGTAGGTCGGGTCAAACTGAGGCGGCGTTGAAACTTTTCGATGCAATGAAGTGCAGACATGTTCGGCCGTCGATTTATGTATACAGGTCGTTGATTGATAGCATGAAGAAAATGGGAAAGTTTGAGTCTGCAGCTTCGCTGTCGAATGAGATGAACGATTGTCTTCCGAATCTTATCGGCCCCAAGGATTTCAAAAGAAAAAAACGATGAGGAATCGATTTCAAATCTTCAAAATGATAACCATTGGTTCGTTTACTGATTCGAGTTTTTGGTTAGACAAGCTGAGACGTGTCGTATGTGGAACCAGGTAAACATGGATATGACTAGTTTTTTTTTTTTGAAGACCATTAATAAACTGCTGTGTGTGCAGCTAACGATAGGAACGATGATGTTGATGAATTCTGAACTCTGCAGAAGACAGACAGACAGTACTGTGTTTGCATCACAGCAGCATATACAGGTTAGCATTCTCAAACGTCCTAATACCGTCTTTTATGTGGAAAACGATTCAACTTTAATGACTGCTTACGCTGTTATATACTCTGTTAATCGTACTTAGCTTTTCTCACTAATCTTGTAAACTTTATCGGAGAATCAAAGCGTCAAAAAAGGTTATAAATTTACTGTCTGCTGACAGTTCTTGTATATTTCGGTGGTGTTAACATTGTAGGTTATGTCTCGCAGATTCAAATTTCGTTTACCTTTATATTTTACCGGCATTATGGTTCATCTTTTACCGAAAAAATTGTGGAATCTATTTAAATCATCGTTATAAATTTATAATATTACCCTAATCTTATAAAAACCGATAATATTATCGTTTTTTTATTTGTTGCTTAATCCTACCAAAGAAAGGTAATTAGTAATTAATAAACCGACAATTGAAACAGATTAGTGTAGTAATTAGTAAATCCACCTCATAAATAATTTTACAACTTATAACTTCAAGATAAAATTAATAAATAATACAGTACACCTTTAAAAATAAAATTAGCAACTCATTAATAACTAATATATTCCAGAAAATATAATTTCTATTTTAGGTACAATGAAACAATACAAAAACCCCCATAAACAAATTTAATTTCATTAAATATTTTCTAAACACAACATTTTCAATCCTAAAACCCTCAAAAAAACTTTCTCAACCCGAGTTTTATTTTGTCGAGATGGAAATCAACGTGGAAGAAATACTATCCCGAGTAATCGAGTCCGACCCGACCCAACAACCCCTTCTCGAAAACGAATCCATCCCTCCAAAACAACCCAAAACCCGAACCCAAAAAGCGATCCGTAAAACATTCAAAGGCACATCCCACTTATCGAGCCTTTTACCATCCGGGTCGGTCTTGATTTTCGAGATGTTTTCGCCCGTGCTCACAAACCAAGGCCAATGCCACACGTTACGAGCCCAACTCACGACACTCGGTCTTATAACATTCATGAGTATCTCGTGTTTTCTAATGTGTTTCACCGATAGTGTCCGGGACGAGCGAGGCAAGGTCCGGTATGGTATCGCGACGTTTACCGGGATTTGGATCTTAGACGGGTCGGTAACGCTTACTCCCGAGGAGTCGTGTGAGTATCGGATACGGTGTCTCGATTTCCTTCACGCGTTTATGGGATTATTCATTTTTATGGCCGTTGCGTTGATCGATCAAAACGTTGTGAATTGCTTGTTTCCGACACCTAGTGAAGATACAAAGCAAAGTCTTGTGATGTTTCCGGTTGTTGTTGGTATTGTTTGTAGTTTGTTGTTTTATTGTTTTCCGACGAGACGTAATGGGGTTGTATCTCCTCTTTCTAAGGAGTAATTAAACCCGGTTTAGTCGCGTTTTGGCTTTGTCTCCTTGCTTGTACTTCCCGTCAATTTTGTTTCGTTCTTAATGAAAATTTTCGAAATTTACATTCGGTTGTGTGACGACTTATTAGGGTTTGATTGAAGTCTAATGATGATGACTCGAGTTTAAGATCAAGATAGAGATCCTTGTTTGTATTTCCCGTCATTTTTGTTTCGTTCTCGATGAAAATTCGCTAAATTTACGTTCAATTGTGTGACGACTTATTAGGGTTGGATCGAATTGTAATCGTGATGATGACTCGAGTTTAAGATCAAGATAGAGAACATGGATTTCGGCGATGTTTTAAAGTTGTCCTTGTTTGTATTTCCCGTCATTTTTGTTTCGTTCTCGATGAAAATTTGCTAAATTGTAATGGGGATGATGACTCGAGTTTAAGATCAAGATAGAGAACATGGATTTCGGCGATGTTATAACGTTGTCCTTGTTTGTATTTCCCGTCATTTTTGTTTCGTTCTCGATGAAAATTCACAAAATTTACGTTCAATTATGTGACGAGTTATTAGGGTTGGATCGAATTGTAATGGTGATGATGACTCGGGTTTAAGATCAAGATAGAGAACATGGATTTCGGCGATGTTATAACGTTGTCCGTGTTTGTATTTCCCGTCAATTTTGTTTCGTTCTCGATGAAAATTCGCTAAATTTTACGTTCAATGGTGTGACGACTTATTAGGGTTGGAATGAATTGTAATGGATTTAGAATTGGGCAAATTTTGAATGATCACGCCCACGCGGCCACGCGTTTGTATTACGAGTAATATTTAATTAACGTCGGAGAAAGCATTACGATGCTAAACGTTCGTTAAAACAATTAGTAGTTCGGGTATTTAACATTTCACGAACGTACAAATTCGACAAGAAAGGGAGTAAATGTGAATAATGACGTTACATTCGTGAATAATGACGAAAGAGTAAATGTGACCGGTGAATTTGAATAAGTGACGAGGTTTCTTCGAAAATAATATATGTTGTTGAAAGTTATGAATTTATGATCAAGTTAACGAATTGACTTTCCTTTGTACTTCGTAATTATAAGTGTTAAATATATTAGTTTTAAAGAAAAGACGAATATTATTATCGATAAAAGATCAATAATCATTATTTTCACATTTTTCTCGAATATTAATCAAAAAAAAAAATTATGTTCTTATTAAAACAATCATTTTTCCTTAAAAATAAAATGAAAATTATTATGAACGATAATGAGATGAAGAATAACGACGATCATTATTAAAAAAAAAAACTAGTAATCCGCTTATTCAACGTTCCACGAACATACAAACTCGACCACAAATCAAACATTTTAACACGGAATAATTTTTTTATTCAAACATTTCATTAAAATACAAATTCGACAAACAAAAAAGTAAAACTAGGAAGAACAATTGAGGTAATAAAAATAAAAAATGAAACTAATAATAATAATAATAATACGGAGTAATAATTAGCATGATAATTTTTTCTCGAAAATTATTTAAAAAATATTATGAACGATCATGAGATGAACAATAACGACGATCAATAAAAAACATTTTAACACGGAATAATTCTTTTATTCGAACGTTTCATTAAAATACAAATTCGACAAACAAAAAAGTAAAACTACGAAGAACAATTGAGGTAATAAAAATCAAAACTGAAACTAATAATAATAATAATAATAATAATAATAATTAAAGTGATCATTTTTTCTCGAAAATTATTTAAAAAATATTATATGAACGATCATGAGATGAACAATAACGACGATCAGTAAAAAAAACAATACAAACTCGACAACAAAGCAAACATTTTAACACGGAATAATTGTTTTATTCAAACATTTCATTAAAATACAAATCCGACACAAATAAAGTAAAATTAGGAAGAACAATTGAGGTAATAAAAATCAAAACTTTGAAATTAATAATAATAATAATAATAAGTCGCATATGATGTACGCTACTCCATGATTTTTACTACTTTTTGATTTCTATTTTTTTTTTTTGGGGGGTTTATTGATTTGATTTCTAATTTCTAATAGTACTAATTATACTAAATTAGCAACTATAATCACTAACTAATATTCTTAATGTTTCCCCAAATCTCATCCAATTAATCAAATTAATTGGATTATTATTATTATTATTAATCAAAACCCTTATCATTATCAACTTCAACAAGCAATCCCCCCTCTTGTTGTTTGTGGAATTTTCATACCAAAAAATTATTCTTCTTTTTAATTAATTAAAAGTTTACTTTTTTCTAAAGAGAAAAAAATTGTTATTAATAGATTAATAGTAATAATAATTTAATTTAATTTAATTTAATTAATACTATTACTAGTGTACTAGATACAAACTGTTCTTGGGAATTTGGAAATTTCCTCATAATATCTCTCTTTCTTATTGTTATTATAAATTTACAATCAATTAATTAAAATTAATTAGATTATAATTAATATTGTTAATTATTTCCCCCTTTTTTTGGTGTATTTGTAATTGTTCAAGTATCTAACTTTTGATTTAGTTTATTATGGGCTGATTTTCGAGATACCCATTTCGATTCCTTGGTTTTTATCATCTGGGTCGGTTTTGTTTTTGTGTTTTATATCTACCCTACATCTGGGTTAGTTTGTGTTTTTTTTGTTATTTGTCGATTTCTAGGGTTTGTGTTTTTTTTGTTGATTGGTTCAATTTGGGGGTGAATTTTCGTCAATGGAGGGTGGAAGTTCTGATGGTGAGAAGAAGGTTCCGGAATCAGCTGGTGGAGGCGGTGGCGGCGGTGGCGGTGGTGGTAGTGGTGGCGGTGGTGGAGAACCTAAGTCTAAGAGAAAGATGAAGACTGCTTCTCAGCTTGAAGTCCTTGAAAAAACATATCAAGGTTATTTTTTTTCTTCTTTGATTATTTATTTAATTTGATTTTGAATCTGTAAATTTGGGGAAAAATTCATGTGTTTGATGCTAAATTTAGTTCAATTGTATCAGTTTTACCTCTCAGATCTGTGTTTTTTGTTGTTGTTTTTGTATGATTTATGATTATGATTCAGTTTCTGGGTTGAATGATATATTGATATCTGATTTGCTGAATTTAGGGTGAAAAAAGTTGATGTTTTGATGATTTTGTTCTTGTTGATTTCTTTCAATTGTTGTCGGTTTCGAATTTTGATGGGTTTTTGGTGTTTTGATTCTGTATTTCCAGTTGAGACATACCCTTCTGAAACTCTAAGAGCAGAGCTTTCAACTCAATTAGGCCTGACCGACCGACAATTACAAATGTGGTTCTGCCATAGACGGTTAAAAGACCGGAAAGACGCAGATAAGAAAAACTCGTCCGGGTCAGTACCCGTTAAAAAATCAAAGAAATCCGAAACTCCCGCTGCTGCTCATCCTCTTCCTCCTCCTGCAATGATTACTGTTACTGCTCCTCCTCCTCCTGCAAAGGATGAGATGTTGGGTGGTGAATTTGGGGTCGAGCATGGGTCAGGTGGATCCGGGTCGGGTTCAAGCCCGTATGGGCACGGGGAAGCAAGACGGGGTGGTTATGGGGTTCCTAGAGTAAGTGGTCAGCCTTCTCAATCTGTAATTGAGTTACGTGCTATTGCGTTTGTCGAAGCTCAGCTTGGGGAACAGTTAAGGGAGGATGGACCTGCTCTTGGGATGGAGTTTGATCCTTTGCCGCCTGGTGCTTTCGGTGCTCCTATTTGTAAGTCTCATTTCACTTGTTTCTGCCTCGGTTTTGTTTGATTGTTATTGTTGTACTCCGTATGTTTTTAGGCTACATTACTCCAATACTTCGCTCGTGTGCGAAATTTTTGCCTAAAATAACCGTGTCCAACACCTCGTAGTAGAGTCTGTTAGTTTTTAGGCGTCGTTTGGATGAAGGGTATCGTTTTGTTGTTTGTACTATAGTAGTATATGGTTTAGTTGGTTCATATTTTTAGACAGACTGTCCTATTATCCGAAGCACGGAACTGTCAAGCGTTGACAGAAATTGTTGATTTGTACTGGTAACATAATTTTGTTTTTGTGTTTTTGACTTGTGTCGTCGTTCTGCTGATTCATTGCACCCTTTAGTTCAGCAAATCTTCCCCCTTGTGGCAGGTATATCCTACATGGGACGGGTCAAATATGACCCACATGTGGGTGGGTGATCGACTTGTCAAAAGTTTGGATATGCTCGTCACAAATGAGAATGTGTGTTTTTAGTTTTAGTTAGCTTTGCGTTGTTTGCCATTTCGAATCATGTAAGGCGACTCCTGCTATCATTTGCTATGAACCCATGATCATGCATTTTATGCCAGGATAATTCTTCTGATACATAAAATTAATATTTCACGCGGTTTTTGACAGCGTCTGGGGCACCACAGAAACCTGCAGGACGTGGTTACGAGGCTCCTTTATACGATGCCAATGCTTTCAAGGTCAGTCACTGTCAGCAAACCATGATATTTCGAACCTATCTCGTGTCTATGGTTGCTTGTGACTGATATATATTGAATTTTTTTTTTTAGGGTTCGGGTAAAGCATTGCACGAATATCAATTTCTACCGGAGAAACCAACCGTTAGAAGCGAGTCATACGAAAGAGTTTCTCAGCCTCACTTCTATAACTCACCAGCTGATGTCCCCGGCAATAAGCCTCCATTGTCAGGTGGACCGGCTTACTTGCATGGTTATGAGGACGTGCCCGTTGCCTATCCTCCTCCTCCAAGTCAAGTGGGAAAAATACGGAGCTCCATACCTTCTTCATCGGGGGACTACGATACCATGCCTCATAAGTCACCTTATATGGGCATGGGCTTGGAATCGCCTTTCAGCACTCAGACTATCCCGGGACATGAAAATACATTTATGCCCTCGGATAGGATTGTTACGCAAGAGGATGATGCTATGAGGATGGAAAGGAAACGAAAGGTATATAAATTGATAATATATTCTCTCCGTTTAAAAAAATACTCCCTCCCCACCACAATGATCTTCCCACTTCATTATGGCACATGGATTAAGAAATGGATAATGAAAGGTGGTAAATTGTTGGGTGGGGTTCAAGATGTCAAATTACAAAAAGTAACCAATAGAAAGAGAGTATAATGGATGAATAAGGAAAGTTTTGAAGTGGAAAAATCTTAGTGGAGTTTCCTTTTAAGGAAAGTGGGAAAATCTTAGTGGTGGGGAGGGAGTAAGTGGTTTTGGAAAAAAATAATCGATAATTTCATTTCATATGTTGTTTTCACCGTTTTCCATGTATAATACTCCCTTCATCGTACTAAGATGTTCCCACTACAATGATAATGAGACAAGACAGATCGCGAGTAGCGAGAAATAATGTGATTATTAGTTAATATTTTCCTCTTATTTTAAAATCATAATTATATAGTAGTTTTTTCACGATATGAAATGTTCTTATTGATTTGCATGATACTTTTTTGAATATGTTTTCGGATCTCAAGTTATTAAAAAATATCGATAATTTTTTTATCTCAGAGTGATGAATCAAGAATAGCAAAGGAAATAGAAGCTCATGAGAAAAGGATGCGGAAAGAGTTAGAAAAACAGGATATCTTGAGGCGGAAGGTACTTACTTACTTAGTCATCTGGATTATTAGGGGTCGTTTGGTTGTCCTCTTAGATTGAATTGATAAATTGGGATGCTGTTTGGTTGCCCACTTCCCGGGAATTGCCACTTCCTCCACAATGGGGAAGTTACTCACCAAGTTCCCGCATGAATTCATTTCCCACATGACAACCAAACAATATTTTTGTAATTCCCATGAAATATAAATTCACGTGAATTTAAGTTCCCGGTAACTCCATCTTCCCATGGTGAACCAAACGACCCCTTAGTGTTAACGAGCGTCTCTCGCATTATACATTCATACTCATCATTCTCTCGTTGGTGTTTTGTGTATAGAGGGAAGAACATATGAGAAAAGAAATGGAGAGGCAAGACCGTGAACGCAGGAAAGAAGAAGAGAGGCTCTTGCGTGAAAGATTACGAGAAGAAGAAAGATACCAAAGGGAACAAAAGCGTGAATTGGAACGTCGAGAGAAATATATGTTAAAGGAGTCTCAAAGAGTAAGTGACCCCGATACCCTAAATTAACGGGTCTTGATTTACGGGTCTTGACCCAGGGAAAAGCGGGTTGGTTGGGTCGGGTCGGGTCGGGTCGGGTCATGTTTATATCTTGTTCTTTGTGTAATGACACAGGCTGAGAAAATGAGGCAAAAGGAAGAACTTCGTAGAGAAAGAGAAGCAGCGAGACAGAAAGCAGCAAATGATAGAGCAGTTGCACGCAGGCTCGCTAAAGAATCAATGGAACTAATTGAAGACGAAAGACTGGAACTTATGGAAATAGCCGCTTCAAGAAAGGGCTTGCCTTCCATTGTATCTCTAGATTCCGAAACTCTGCAAAATCTCGATTCATTTCGAGGTAGATTTCTTCTCTGTGATTTGCCTTTATTTAAAAAAAAAAAAATACTGTAATAATTTATTTACGGTAATCAATGTATTGTGCATCAGACATGCTACGTGTATTTCCACCAACGTCTGTGCAACTGAAGAAGCCCTTTTCAGTTAAGCCTTGGCTGGGATCTGATGAAAATGTCGGAAATCTATTGATGGTGAGACTCTTTTGATGTAAATTAAGTTCGTTAAACTTGGGTTCTCAGAAAAAATGGAATTAGGTTAATTTTTTTTATTGCTTTGATGCTTTGTTACTGACTTACCGGTTTTTTATTTAGGTGTGGAGATTTCTGATAACATTCACGGATGTTCTTGGATTATGGCCGTTCACCCTTGACGAGTTTGTTCAAGCGTTTCATGATTATGTAAGCTCATGTCTTCAATGCATAAAAATTTGGTCTGATTCATCGAAAAGTTTCAATCTTTTGGTCTAAATTGCATCATCGATGTGTCGTTTTTTTTAATGTGATGTGCTGTAATTTCAGGATCCTCGATTATTGGGAGAAATTCACGTAGCTCTTTTGAAAACGGTTATAAAGGATATTGAGGATGTAGCTAGAACACCTTCGACAGGTCTAGGCGCGAACCAAAATAGTGTGGCTAATCCAGGCGGTGGACATCCTCATATAGTTGAAGGGGTAACATTTACAGTATTTATCTGTCGATTTTTTTTTTTCAACTTTTCCTGCAAAAATGTGAAATTTTATTCACGTTTGATTTTGAATGCCGTTTTTCAACTGTTACTGTTTTCAGGCGTATGCATGGGGATTTGATATCAGCAGTTGGCAGCGTAACTTGAGCCCGTTGACATGGCCTGAAATCCTGCGTCAGTTTTCGCTGGCTGCTGGTTTTGGCCCAAAACTTAAGAAAATGAACGCTGAGCAAGCATATTCTCGAGATGAAGATGAGGTACGCGTCAACTCGACCCAAAAGGGTATGCTTACCCGATATGATCCGACCCGAGTGACCCGTATTAATGACCCGTATTAATGTATTTACATATTTACATTCCTGTGTTTTGCATGCAGGGTGATGATGGCATCGACTTAATATCTAACCTGCGTACGGGGGCAGCAGTTGAGAATGCTGTTGCTATTATGCGAGAGAGGGGTTACGCAAACCCTCGCAGGTCGAGACATCGACTGACACCCGGTACAGTAAAATTTGCAGCATTTTACGTTTTATCTCTCGAGGGTGGTGATGGGTTAAATATATTGGAAGTTGCTGACCGAATACAGGTATTTTTTTTATCTTTACCATGCTTCGTACTTTCATAACATTCGTTATCGAGTTTTTTTAATCTGAAGCCGTCAAGTCGTCATCCAAAAAAATAAAAAAAAAATAAAAAGCAAGGTGGACAATGCAATAAATAAAATAATAATAAAAATACAGTTTCAAACGCAAAATTTAGTTGAAACCGTTAATAATAAGTTAGTAAAGGGTTATAAAGTATAAACTCCAAGTTCAAAATAAAAATAAAAATTATGAGTATTTAGTAAAAATACTATTTAAAAAAATGAAAGAAATTATGGAAAAATAAAATAAAGGAATTAAGAATAAATAAAAAGAACAAACGGATTAGTTACTAAAAAAATTAAAAAATGAAAATAAAAAATAAAAAGCAAGGCGGACAAAACAATAAAATAATAATAAAAATACAGTTTCAAACGCAAAATTAATTTGAAACCGTTAATATTAAGTATTTAAAGGGTTATAAATTCCAAGTTCAGAATAAAAATAAAAATTACGAGTATTTAGTAAAAATACTATTTTAAAAAAATGAACAAATTTTTTGGAAAAAAATAAAATAAAGGAAATTTAGAATAAATAAAAAGAACAAACGGAAACGGATAAGTTACTAAAAAAAATTATTTGGGTAGGAATATTTTGGGTAAAAATTTATTTTTAATCTTATTTTGACGGTGTTCACAGAAATCAGGACTTCGTGACCTAACCACAAGCAAGACACCCGAAGCTTCGATTGCAGCTGCTTTGTCGAGGGATACCAAACTTTTCGAGCGAACTGCACCTTCAACCTATTGTGTCCGTTCCCCCTATCGCAAGGATCCCACTGACGCCGAAGCTATTTTAATCACTGCAAGGGAAAAAATCCGTGTTTTCAAAAGCGGGCTGGTTGATGGTGAGGTGGCAGATGTCGAAGGGGTCGAGGGCGATGAGGTGGAGAAAGATGAAGATTCTGAAAGCGATACAGCTGAAGATCCCGAGGTTGATGACTTGGCAACTGAGTTGACTCCCAACGATGACGTGAATCGGACATTTGATGATGCTGACAAATCGAATGGTTTGGCTTCTGCTGATTTGATTGGGTTCAAAGATTCGAGGGATAATGGTTGTACTACTGTCGAGGAATGTGTTGATGGTGGTGATCTGAAAGACACTGATATCGATGAAAGTTTCCCAGGTGAAGCTTGGGTTCAGGGTCTTATGGAGGGTGAATACTCCGTTCTCAGCGTTGAAGAGCGTCTCAATGCCCTTGTTGCCCTCATTGGTGTCGCTAACGAGGGAAATTCAATTCGGGTAGTTCTCGAGGTGAGTTTTTTTTTTTTTTTTTTTTTTTTTTTTTAAAATTATTTGTAGTATTATTTTTCGTGTTTTGTTCGTCTTCGTACCTATTTATTTCTATTTCTTTTATTTTATTTTTCAAAAATTATTTTCATACCTAATTTTTTTCTACCAGTATTTTTACTTACTAAATACGGAGTATTTTTTTTCTTTAAGTTGGAGTTTGTTACTCTTTAAAAACTTACAGTACTACTGTAGCATTATCTTAATTTTGCGTTTGAAACTGTATTACGGAGTATTTATTAATGTTATTATTATTATTATTATTATTTTATAAAAACTGTATCATTTTTATTATTACTTACTAATTTTTTTTTTTATTATTTTATTGTCTTGTTCGCCTTTTTTTTTTATAAATTATTTTCATTACTAATATTAATATTACTAATTATTATTAATAATTTTTTTTTAAATTATTAATAATAATATTAAATAAAAAATAATTTATTACTAATTTTTTTATTATTTTTGGATGACCATATTACTAATATTAAAGTATTATTTTTATAAAATTGAATTTTTCACCATATTGATTCATGTTAGCCGACCCCAAATATTTTTGGGACTAAGGCTCTGATATTTGCTATAGCACTCTGACATACGGAGTATAAATCATGACCAGGAACGTCTCGAAGCAGCAACAGCACTGAAGAAGCAAATGTGGGCAGAAGTTCAACTCGACAAACGTCGAATGAAAGAAGAATTCCTAACAAAACCTTCATACACAGCTTTCGCTCCAAACAAGACCGAGTCAACATTTACATCTGCTGACAGGAGTCCGATGCTTGCACTGGAAGAAAATCACGAGACCAATAATAATAATAACCTGCATGAAAATCATCTGCAGTGTGACATGAACCCCGAGAAAAATTCTGCAAATCCCGATTATGTTGCTGGTTCTGATAATCTCGCTATGCAACAGTCTGTATATGCTGACCGATGTCGTGCTCAGTTGAAGTCGTACATAGGCCATAAAGCTGAGGAAATCTATGTTTATAGGTCACTGCCTTTAGGACAGGATCGTCGAAGGAATCGTTACTGGCAGTTTATTGCATCGGCTTCTTGTAATGATCCGGGCGCTGGTCGAATATTTGTGGAATTACATGATGGTAGTTGGAAGCTCATTGATTCTGAAGAGGTAAGTTCTGATTCGATAATAAATTCTCTTCCAAATTTTGAATCCGACCCGCAATTTATTCAGGGTTAAGACTCAAAATGACCCGTTAATTTAGGAATAATTATTGAAAAATTAGTAATTTTAATATTTTGAATTACAAATATGGTGAAAAATTCAATTTTATACTACTACAACTTTAATACGGAGTACTACTCTGTATAATTTATTGATACAATAATATTAAAAAAATTTAATTTTTATAATTGTTCAAATTATAAGTATGATACTTGATGATTATAATAATAATAATAATAATAATAATAATAATAATAATAATACTAATAATATTAAAACAGAAAAAGATTTTATAATAATAATAATATTAAACACAATAAGTATGATACTCCATATTATATTTGGAATAATGATTGAAAAATTAATAATTTTACTCTAATATTTTAAATTACAAATATGGTGAAAAATTCAATTTTATACAACTTTAATATTCTGTATAATTTATTGATACAATATTATTATTATTATTTTTAATAATTGTTCAAATCTAATCTAAGTGTATGATTATAATAATGATATTAACACAGAAAAATATTTTAAAATATATTTAAAGTATATTTTTTTTGTCCTGAACAACTAATAATTGGTAGTAGTAAAAAGTAAGGTGACAAAAATTGTATTCTAACCCGTATCCCGAGTCCTGACCCGTATTCTCCCCCGACCTGGGACCCGACATGCTTGACGGGTCTAGTTGTAATTAATTTATTCAAGTTTCTTACTAAAATACAGGCTTACGATACTCTCTTATCTTCCTTGGATGTACGTGGAGTCCGAGAATCTCATCTCCACGCATTACTACAAAAGGTCGACCCTTTGTTCAAGGATGCCGTGAGGAAGAACCACGTGACTTCAGTCAAATCTGAACCCTCTGAAATCGCATCAAATCCTGCTACTGCTACTGCTACTGCTACTGCTACTGCTACTGCTAATGCTAATGCTAATGACAGTCCGAACAGTACAGTCTGCATTCTGAACTCCGATCTATCAGAACCATCATCTTCTTTCCAGATCGAATGTGGAAGAAACAAGTCCGAGTTAAACAACGCGTTGAAACGGTACAATGACTTCGAAGTATGGACATGGACCGAATGTTTCTCATCTTCTTCGTTCCTGTGTGCGACCAAATACGGGAAGAAACGTTGCTCGAAGCAGTTGGTCGAGATTTGCCAGTGTTGCCATGATCTTTACTTCTTCGAAGATCATCATTGTCCTACTTGCCACGAAACCTACTCCTCGTTTAACCCGAGCTTTAATTTCTCTGAACATGTTGGGTTGTGTCGTGAGAGAAAGGTTAATAATGTCGAGCGGAATTTCCAGGATACGTATCGTCCTCCTCTTAGAATGCGGTTGCTCAAGGCCATGCTTTCTCTTGTCGAGGTGATGTTAATTAATTATCTTAATTTTTTAATTTAGTGCTTCCTTCCTAGTTTTACGCCGACTGTGAATTTATTCTGAAATAATACTCGTAAATATTAACCATGATGATAAAATATTTATATTCTGATATTTCGCGTTTGAAATTGTACTTTTAATTATTATTATTATTATTATTATTATTATTATTATTATTAGTAGTAGTAGTAGTAGTAGTATTACTTCTACTACTATTATTATTATTAATTTTTTTATTATAAAAAGAATAATTTTATTGATGAATCAAAACGCAGTTTATAAAAAGGAGAATTATTTTATTATTATTATTATTATTAATTTTTTTTTTTAAAAAAAGGGAGAATTTTATTGATGAATCAAAACGCAGTTTACAAATAATAATAATAATAATAAATTGCCCCATTTTTATTAATAAAAAAAAAAAATAATAATAATTTTTATATTTTGTACTTTTTTGGACGACGACTTCAAATATTGATTCATGGTAGCCGAACCCATATCTTTTTTGGACCAAGGCTCTTCCGTCATATAAAATATTTACATTCGTCACAGGAAACTCGTTCCGAAAAACCATTTTTAATAGAAAAAAAAATCGTATAAATGGAGAAAAAAAATCAATTAAACTATGAAAAAGTTCGTTTGAGAATCTGTGCTTACGGAACGCGACGACTCATTGAATTGTCCACTTTTTTTTTTTTTTTTTTTTTTTTTTTTTCCATAACAGGTTTGCATTCCTCCTGAAGCCCTGCAAGCTAACTGGTCCGATAGCTGTCGAAGATCCTGGGGAGCGAAGCTCCACACCTCTTCATCAGTCGAAGGCCTTCTTCAGGTCTCAACTCTCAGTACTAAACTGAACCCTGTAAATCCCGTGTTTGTTTGTTTGTTTGTTTGTTTGTTTGGTGTGTTCATTTCTGTTTTATCGTGATATGTAACAGGCGCTGACGTTGCTAGAAGGGGCAATAAGGAAGGACTTCTTATCCCCAAAGTTTCAGACAACCAACGAGTTCTTAGCATCTGGCAAAAACGTTGCAGGAAATGCTGCTGCTTATGATGTCTCCAATTTCGGTACTGTTTCTGTTCTCCCGTGGATCCCCCATACAACCGCCGCTGTCGCTCTTAGACTCATGGAACTCGACTCCGCTGTTGCCTACCTTCCTGAACAGAAACTCGAGATTTCCAAGGAAACCGACGCCACCCAATTTCTCGTAAGTTTTTTTTTCCCTAATTTTCGGTAGGGGTGAGCAAAAAAAGCCGAAACCGAACCGAAATCCGGTTTAAAAAACCCGGAAATCCGGGTTTTTGAAGTTGAAAACCGGTTCGGGTACCCGAACCGGTTTTTTTTAATGAAAAACCGGGTCGGGTTTTGTTCACAAATTTAAAAATCAGGTACCTGGTTTTGAACCGGTTTACACTTTTAAACGAAGAAATATAAAAATTTGATATGTAAATTAGTGAAACCGGGTCAAAAACCAGGTCGAAACCGGTTAAAAAAACCGATTGATAACGAAGATAACCATATTTTTAAAAAACCGGGTCATAAAAACCGGTTCGGTTTCGATTTACAATATGAAAAAAAACCGGGTACCCGGTTTAAACCGGGTCGGTTTCGGTTTGGGAAAAAACGGTTTCGGTCTCTTATTGAATTATATATTATCGCAGAGACTGCCTTCGGAGTGCTCGGTTATGAGGAGCATGAACGACGATGATTTGGCCGGGCCGTACGGTGATGACACGTGGCCGGATCGAAGCAATGAAGTTGTCGGGGTAGCGTCTACACGAGGTGGTCGTGGACGAGGTAGGGGTCGAGTTCGAGGTGGAAGATCGCAAAGGAGAGTTGGTGGGCCGAGTAGAAGAAATGTGATGTCCAACGAAAGGCCCAACCCGGTATTAGGAGGGTGGAAAAGCCGGAGTGACCGTGGCGGCGGTAAAGGAGGTGGGCGTAAGAGAGGTCGTCGTTCTGCCCGAAGTCAACATAAGCCGGTCAACAAGAAGGCCGTGCTGCCCGTCACGGGTGTTAGAAGTCTGCCCGAACCGATCCCGTTTGATAAATCCCCGCCCGGATTCTCCGGGCGAGACGGGTGGAACACGGAGGAAACGCAAATGGGTCGACCCGAGGTCGGGGTCGAGGAGGAGGAGGAGGAGGAGGTGTATGTTAACGACGATAGCATGTCCGAGAGATCCGACTACAACGACGATAACGATAACGATAACGAGAACGCCCAAGTGTCCGGGGAAGAGTACGATGACATGGCGGTCGATGACGTCGTCAATCCGTATAACTCGGGTTATAACGGGAACACGTCTCGGTTAATCGACGGGAACGATTACAACGTGGACGAGGAAGAGAACGATGATGACATGGACGACGATGACGTGGAAGAGTACGAACAAGTCGACACCAATAGCGGTCACGGGTTTACCATCCCCGATTCCTCCGATGAAGAAGAAGAAGAAGAAGAAGAAGAAGAAATTGGGGGCCAACACGGGCAACGAGAGTTACGAGATCCCGAGCAAGATGACACGTCCGATAACGGGTCGTCGGATTATAGTAGTAGTAGCGAGTAGATAGTACGAAAGGGTTTCACGGGAACGGAAAACCGTTTTTAGAATCGTTAGTCTCGTTTCGTCTAAGCCGGGCCGGGCCAGTTGGGCTAGGTCCAGCCGGGCCGGGCCGGGCCGGGCCAAATGTTGTATGTAAGGTTAAGTAGTAGGGTAAGTTTGTAATGCTCATTTTCATTTGTACAACTACTTACTATATGAAGTTTGCAATGTAGATTGGTATGAGTATGTGATATGAATATATATATATGATGCATCAATTTGCATGAAAATTTTCGAGTTTTGAAGGCGATCGACACGTCTTTTAACCCTTTTAGAAGTTAAGACGATTATCGCTTTCACCGTAAAAATTATGATGATACACCACGCATTAAAAGTTTTCTCCAAAATCTTAATTTTCAATTATGAAAACAATATAAGAGAATAAATCGACAATTAATTCATTAATTATTAAAATTTCATTATACAAATCAACTTTTTTGATAAATCACAAAAATTGAAAAATATAAATAAATAATTGCAAATATTTATTTAAATATTATTTTACTTTTAACTAAAAGAGTATAAATCAACAATAAATTCATTAATTTTTAAAATAAATAATTGCAAATATTTATTTAAATATTATTTTACTTTAACTAAAAGAGTATAAATCAACAATTAATTCATTAATTTTTAAAATTTCATTATATAAATAAGCTTTTATGATAAATCACAAAAAATGAAAAATATAAATAAAAAATTGCAAATATAATTTTTAAACATTATTTTACTTTAATTAAAAGAGTATATAATCAATTACTTATTATTTTCATATTCAACACAAAATTGTAATAAAGTGTTACTCCAATATTTTAATTTTGATTAATGATAATTAATAACTACCATTATTTCTATTAGTTTCCAATTAATCAAAATACTAATTCTAATTGGTAATCATAAAGCAAAAATTTATTAAAAAATTAATAAAACACCATGACAATTACTCTCATATTCAATGCAAAATTGTACTCGTAATAAAGTATTGCTCCAATATTTTAATTTTAATTAAATTATTGATTATTACTCCCTCCGGTTCTTTGGAATTGCAACACTTTATATGATTTGTGAGGTATATTTTAATCAAATGTTGATTAATGATAATTAATAACTACCATTATTTATATTCGTTTCCAATTAATCAAAATACTAATTCTAATTGATAATAATAAAGCAAAAATTAATTCAATTTCTTAAAAAAAATAAAATAAAACACCATGACAATTATTTTCTTTTTCACATCAGAAAAAAATAAAAAAAGCTGGTGAGTTAGTGCCAAAAAAGTTATAATAAGACAGGAAGCACCATGACATTTAATTTCTTTTTAGTCTTCAAGATCATGTTTTCTGACCATATTTCTTACACACAAAAAGCTGGTTTTTCATGTAGTGCTTCTCCTTACACAACAATTTTATTCACTTGTTTTGATATTGATGTTTTAATGTGTTGTCTTTGCTCCCACCTCCACTTAGATTTTGGCCTACTTGTACTACAATATAACAATGCAAAATAAAAATAAAAATATGGTTCAAATATAGCGAATATGGATCTGTCTTATTTCGGGATCCAAAACTGCGAAAAAACGTGGATAATAATCTTCAAAATTGGTCGTTTTTGGCTGTTTTCGGACGCGTTGAAAAGTTGTTATAAAATGAGATTTTTTTTGAGAAAAACTTGACGATAGTATTAGAATGCCTAATAATGATTATTATAACCCTCAGACACGATATAAAATGGAGTACATAACTAGTTGCGATTGATTCCGACACGTTTTAAAAAGCGATCTTAAGGCCTTTAAAAGTGTCAATTGAGAACGAAATGACACATTGACACCCATAATACACCAAAGTGTTTTATTTGGTGAGGAGCTTGTTCAACGCGAATATGGATCCATTTTATTTCGGGACCCAAAAATGCAAAAAAACGTAGGTAATAACCTTCAAAATCGGTCGTTTTTGGCTATTTTCGAACGCGGTTAATAGTTTTATTAAAGTGCTATTTTTTATGATAGAAAATTGGGGAATAGTCTTAGAATGCCTAATAATGATTATAAAAACACTCAGACACGATATAAAATGGAGAACACAACTAGTTTCGATTGATTCCGACACGCTTATAAAAGCGATCTTAAGGCCTTTAAAAGTGTCCATTCAGAACGAAATGACAACCATAACACACCGAAGTGTTTTATTTGGTGAGCAGCTTGTTCAACGCGAATAAGGATCCAATTTATTTCGGGACCCAAAAATGCGAAAAAAAAACTTTGTAATAGCCTTCAAAATCGGTCGTTTTTGGCTATTTTCGAACGTGTTTAAAAGTTTTTTTAAAGTGCAATTTTTTTTGACAGAAACTTGGGGACAGTCTAAGAATGCCTAATGATGATTATTAGAAGACTCAGACACGATATAAAATGGAGTACACAACTAGTTTCGATTGATTCCGACACGTTTAAAAAAGCGATCTTAAGGCCTTTATAAGTGTCAATTCAGAACAAAATGACAACCATAATACACCGAAGCGTTTTATTTGGTGAGGAGCTTGTTCAACGCGAATATGGGTCCATTTTATTTCGGGCCCCAAAAATGCAAAAAAAACGTGAGTAATAACCTTCAAAATCGGTCTTTTTTGGCTATTTTGGAACGTATTTAAAAGTTTATTTAAAGTGTGATTTTTTTGACAGAAACTTGGGGACAGTCTTAGAATGCCTAATGATGATTATTACAAGACTCAGACACGATATAAAATGGAGTATACAACTAGTTTCGATTGAATTCGACACGCTTAAAAAAGCGATCTTATGGCCTTTAAAAGTGTCAATTCAGAACGAAATGACAACCATAATAAACCGAAGCGTTTTATTTGCTGAGGAGCTTGTTCAACGCGAATATGGATCCATTTTATTTCGGGCCCCAAAAATACAAAAAAACGTTGGTAATAACCTTAAAAACCGGTCGTTTTTGGCTATTTTTGAACGCGTTTAATAGTTTTAATAAAGTGCTATTTTCTTTGACAGAAACTTGGGGACAGTCTTAGAATGCCTAATCATGATTATTACAAGACTCAGACACGATATAAAATAGAGTACACAACTAGTTTCGATTGATTCCGACACGTTTAAAAAAGCGATCTTATGGCCTTTAAAAGTGTCAATTCAGAACGAAATGACAACCATAATACACCGAAGCGTTTTATTTGCTGAGGAGCTTGTTCAACGCGAATATGGATCCATTTTATTTCGGGACCCAAAAATACAAAAAAACGTTGGTAATAACCTTAAAAATCGGTCGTTTTTGGCTATTTTTGAACGCGTTTAATAGTTTTAATAAAGTGCTATTTTCTTTGACAGAAACTTGGGGACAGTCTTAGAATGCCTAATCATGATTATTACAAGACTCAGACACGATATAAAATGGAGTACACAACTAGTTTCGATTGATTTCGGCACGCTTAAAAAAGCGATCTTATGGCCTTTAAAAGTGTCAATTAAGAACGAAATGACAACCATAATACACCGAAGCGTTTTATTTGGTGAGGAGCTTGTTCAACGCGAATATGGGTCCAATTTATTTCGGGCCCCAAAAATGCAAAAAAAACGTGAGTAATAACCTTCAAAATCGGTCTTTTTTGGCTATTTTCGAACGTATTTAAAAGTTTTTTTAAAGTGTGATTTTTATTGACAGAAACTTGGGGACAGTCTTAGAATGCCTAACGATGATTATTAAAAGACTCAGACACGATATAAAATGGAGTATACATCTAGTTTCGATTGAATTCGACACGCTTAAAAAAGCGATCTTATGGCCTTTAAAAGTGTCAATTCAGAACGAATTGACAACCATAATACACCGAAGCGTTTTATTTGGTGAGGAGCTTGTTCAACGCGAATATGGATCCATTTTATTTCGGGACCTAAAAATACAAAAAAACGCGGGTAATAACCTTCAAAATCGGTCGTTTTTGGCTATTTTCGAAACGCGTTTCATAGTTTTATTAAAGTGCTATTGACAAAAACTTGGGGAATAGTCTAAGAATGCCTAATATTGATTATTAGAAGACTCAGACGCGATATAAAATGGAGTATACAATTAGTTTCGATTGAATTCGACACGCTTAAAAAAGCGATCTTAAGGCCTTTAAAAGTGTCAATTCAGAACAAAATGACAACCATAATACACCGAAGCGTTTAATTTGGTGAGGATCTTTTTCAACGCGAATATTGATCAATTTTATTTCCGGACCCAAATATGCAAAAAAAACGTGGGTAATAACCTTCAAAATCGGTCGTTTTTGCCTATTTTTGAACGCGTTTAATAGTTTTATTAAAGTGCTATTTGTTTTGACAGAAACTTGGGGACAGTCTAAGAATGCCTAATGATGATTATTAGAAGACTCAGACAAGATATAAAATGGAGTACACAACTAGTTTCGATTGATTCCGACACGTTTAAAAAATCGATCTTAAGGCCTTTAAAAGTGTCAATTCAGAACAAAATGACAACCATAATACACCGAAGTGTTTTATTTGGTGAGGAGCTTGTTCAACGCGAATATGGGTCCATTTTATTTCGGGCTCCAAAAATGTAAAAAAAACGTGAGTAATAACCTTCAAAATCGGTCTTTTTTGGCTATTTTCGAACGTATTTAAAAGTTTATTTAAAGTGTGATTTTTTTTGACAGAAACTTGGGGAAAGTCTTAGAATGCCTAATGATGATTATTACAAGACTCAGACACGATATAAAATGGAGTACACAACTAGTTTCGATTGATTCCGACACGTTTAAAAAAGCGATCTTAAGGCCTTTAAAAGTGTAAATTCAGAACGAAATGACAACCATAATACACCGAAGCGTATTATTTGGTGAGGAGCTTGTTCAACGCGAATATTGATCAATTTTATTTCAGGACCCAAAAATGCAAAAAAACGTGAGTAATAACCTTCAAAATAGGTCGTTTTTGGCTATTTTCGAACGCGTTTAATAGTTTTATTAAAGTGCTATTTTTTCTGACAGAAACTTGGGGACAGTCTAAGAATCCCCAGTGATGATTATTAGAAGACTTAGACACGATATAAATAGGAGTATAAAACTAGTTTCGATTGAATTCGACACGCTTAAAAAAGCGATTTTATGGCCTTTAAAAGTGTCAATTCAGAACGAAATGACAACCATAATACACCGAAGCGTTTTATTTGGTGAGGTGCTTGTTTAACGCGAATATGGATACATTTTATTTCGGGACCCAAAAATACAAAAAAACGCGGGTAATAACCTTCAAAATCGGTCGTTTTTGGCTATTTTTGAACGCGTTTAATAGTTTTATTAAAGTGCTATTTTTTTTGACAGAAACTTGGGGACAGTCTAAGAATGCCTAATGATGATTATTAGAAGACTCAGACACGATATAAAATAGAGTATACAACTAGTTTTGATTGATTTCGGCACGCTTAAATAAGCGATCTTATGGCCTTTAAAAGTGTCAATTCAGAACGAAATGACAACCATAATACACCGAAGCGTTTTATTTGGTGAGGAGCTTGTTTAACGCGAATATTAATACATTTTATTTCGGGACCCAAAAATACAAAAAAACGTGGGTAACAACCTTCAAAATCGGTCGTTTTTGGCTATTTTTGAACGCGTTTAATAGTTTTAATAAAGTGCTATTTTTTTTGACAGAAACTTGGGGACAGTCTAAGAATGCCCAGTGATGATTATTAGAAGACTTAGACACGATATAAATTGGAGTATACAACTAGTTTCGATTGAATTCGACACGCTTAAAAAAGCGATCTTATGGCCTTTAAAAGTGTCAATTCAGAACGAAATGACAACCATAATACACCGAAGCGTTTTATTTGGTGAGGAGCTTGTTTAACGCGAATATGGATTCATTTTAATTCGGGACCCAAAAATACAAAAAAAACGTGGGTAATAACCTTCAAAATCGGTCGTTTTTGGCTATTTTTGAACGCGTTTAATAGTTTTAATAAAGTCCTATTTTTTTTGACAGAAACTTGGGGACAGTCTAAGAATGCCTAGTGATGATTATTAGAAGACTCAGACACGATATAAAATGGAATATACAACTAGTTTCAATTGAATTCGACACGCTTAAAAAAGCGATCTTATGGCCTTTAAAAGTGTCAATTCAGAACGAAATGACAACCATAATACACCGAAGCGTTTAATTTGGTGAGGATCTTTTTCAACGCGAATATTGATCAATTTTATTTCAGGACCCAAATATGGAAAAAAACGTGGGTAATAACCTTCAAAATCGGTCGTTTTTGCCTATTTTTGAACGCGTTTAATAGGTTTATTAAAGTGCTATTTTTTTTGTCAGAAACTTGGGGACAGTCTAAGAATGCCTAATGATGATTATTAGAAGACTCAGACACGATATAAAATGGAGTACATAACTAGTTTCGATTGATTCCGACACGTTTAAAAAAGCGATCTTAAGGCCTTTATAAGTGTCAATTCAGAACAAAATGACAACCATAATACACCGAAGCGTTTTATTTGGTGAGGAGCTTGTTCAACGCGAATATGGGTCCATTTTATTTCGGGCCCCAAAAATGCAAAAAAAAAACGTGAGTAATAACCTTCAAAATCGGTCTTTTTTGGCTATTTTCGAACGTATTTAAAAGTTTATTTAAAGTGTGATTTTTTTTGACAGAAACTTGGGGACAGTATTAGAATGCCTAATGATAATTATTACTCAGACACGATATAAAATGGAGTACAAAACTAGTTTCGATTGATTCCGACACGCTTAAAAAAGCGATCTTATGGCCTTTAAAAGTGTCAATTCAGAACGAAATGACAACCATCATACACCGAAGCGTTTTATTTGGTGAGGAGCTTTTTCAACGCGAATATTGATCGATTTTATTTCAGGACCCAAATATGCAAAAAAACGTGGGTAATAACCTTTAAAATCGGTCGTTTTTGCCTATTTTTGAACGCGTTTAATAGTTTTATTAAAGTGCTATTTTTTTTGACAGAAACTTGGGGAATAGTCTAAGAAAGCCTAATAATGATTATTAGAAGACTTAGACGCGATATAAAATGGAGTATACAACTAGTTTCGATTGAATTCGACACGCTTAAATAAGCGATCTTAAGGCCTTTAAAAGTGTAAATTCAGAACGAAATGACAACCATAATACACCGAAGCGTTTTATTTGGTGAGGAGCTTGTTCAACGCGATTATTGATCATTTTTATTTCAGGACCCAAAAATGCAAATAAACGTGAGTAATAACCTTCAAAATCGGTCGTTTTTGGCTATTTTCGAACGCGTTTAATAGTTTTATTAAAGTGCTATTTTTTCTGACAGAAACTTGGGAATAGTCTTAGAATGCCTAATGATGATTATTAGAAGACTCAGACGCGATATAAATGGAGTATACAACTAGTTTCGATTGATTTCGACACGCTTAAATAAGCGATCTTATGGCCTTTAAAAGTGTCAATTCAGAACGAAATGACAACCATAATACACCGATGCGTTTTATTTGCTGAGGAGCTTGTTAAACGCGAATATGGATCCATTTTATTTCAGGACCCAAAAATACAAAAAAACGTGGGTAATAACCTTCAAAATCGGTCGTTTTTGGCTATTTTTGAACACGTTTAATAGTTTTATTAAAGTGCTTTTTTTTTGACAGAAACTTAGGGACAGTCTAAGAATGCCTAATGATGATTATTAGAAGACTCAGACACGATATAAAATGGAGTATCCAACTAGTTTCGATTGATTTCGGCACGCTTAAAAAAGCGATCTTATGGCCTTTTAAAGTGTCAATTCAGAACGAAATGACAACCATAATACACCGAAGCGTTTTATTTGGTGAGGAGCTTGTTCAACGCGCATATGGATCCATTTTATTTCGGGACCTAAAAATACAAAAAAACGCGGGTAATAACCTTCAAAATCGGTCGTTTTTGACTATTTTTGAACGCGTTTAATAGTTTTATTAAAGTGCTATTTTTTTGACAGAAACTTGGGGAATAGTCTAAGAATGCCTAATAATGATTATTAGAAGACTAAGACGTGATATAAAATGGAGTATACAACTAGTTTCGATTGATTTCGGCACGCTTAAATAAGCGATCTTATGGCCTTTAAAAGTGTATATTCAGAACGAAATGACAACCATAATACACCGAAGCGTTTTATTTGGTGAGGAGCTTGTTCAACGCGAATATTGATCAATTTTATTTCAGGACCCAAAAATGCAAAAAAAACGTGAGTAATAACCTTCAAAATCGGTCGTTTTTGGCTATTTTCGAACGCGTTTAATAGTTTTTTTAAAGTGCTATTTTTTCTAACAGAAACTTGTGAATAGTCTTAGAATGCCTAATGATGATTATTACAAGACTCAGACACGATATAAAATGGAGTATAGAACTAGTTTCGATTGATTTCGGCACGCTTAAATAAGCGATCTTATGGCCTTTAAAAGTGTCAATTTAGAACGAAATGACAACCATAATACACCAAAGCGTTTTATTTGGTGAGGAGCTTGTTCAACGCGAATATTGATCCATTTTATTTCGGGACCCAAAAATACAAAAAAAACGTGGGTAATAACCTTCAAAATCGGTCGTTTTTGGCTATTTTTGAACGCGTTTAATAGTTTTATTAAAGTGCTATTTTTTATGACAGAAAATTGGGGAATTGTCTTAGAATGCCTAATAATGATTATTAGAAGACTCAGACACGGTATAAAATGGAGTATACAACTAGTTTCGATTGAATTCGACACGCTTAAAAAAGCGATCTTATGGCCTTTAAAAGTGTCAATTCAGAACGAAATGACAACCATAATACACCGAAGCGTTTTATTTGGTGAGGAGCTTGTTCAACGCGCATATGGATCCATTTTATTTCGGGACCTAAAAATACAAAAAAACGCGGGTAATAACCTTCAAAATCGGTCGTTTTTGACTATTTTTGAACGCGTTTAATAGTTTTATTAAAGTGCTATTTTTTTGACAGAAACTTGGGGAATAGTCTAAGAATGCCTAATATTGATTATTAGAAGACTAAGAGGCGATATAAAATGGAGTATACAACTAGTTTTGATTGATTTCGGCACGCTTAAATAAGCGATCTTATGGCCTTTAAAAGTGTCAAATCAGAACGAAATGACAACCATAATACACCGAAGCGTTTAATTTGGTGAGGATCTTTTTCAACGCGAATATTGATCAATTTTATTTCAGGACCCAAATATGCAAAAAAAAACGTGGGTAATAACCTTCAAAATCGGTCGTTTTTGCCTATTTTTGAACGCGTTTAATAGTTTTATTAAAGTGCTATTTTTTTTGTCAGAAACTTGGGGACAGTCTAAGAATGCCTAATGATGATTATTAGAATACTCAGACAAGATATAAAATGGAGTACACAACTAGTTTCGATTGATTCCGACACGTTTAAAAAAGCGATCTTAAGGCCTTTAAAAGTGTCAATTCAGAACAAAATGACAACCATAATACACCGAAGCGTTTTATTTGGTGAGGAGCATGTTCAACGCGAATATGGGTCCATTTTATTTCGGGCCCCAAAAATGCAAAAAAACGTGAGTAATAACCTTCAAAATCGGTCTTTTTTGGCTATTTTCGAACGTATTTAAAAGTTTATTTAAAGTGTGATTTTTTTTTGACAGAAACTTGGGGACAGTCTTAGAATGCCTAATGATGATTATTACAAGACTCAGACACGATATAAAATGGAGTATACAACTAGTTTCGATTGATTTCGGCACGCTTAAATAAGCGATTTTAAGGCCTTTAAAAGTGTCAATTCAGAACGAAATGACAACCATAATACACCGAAGCGTTTTTTTTTGGTGAGGAGCTTGTTCAACGCGAATATTGATCCATTTTATTTCAGGACCCAAAAATGCAAAAAAAACGTGAGTAATAACCTTCAAAATCGGTCGTTTTTGCCTATTTTCGAACGCGTTTAATAGTTTTTTTAAAGTTCTATTTTTTCTGACAGAAACTTGCGAATAGTCTTAGAATGCCTAATGATGATTATTACAAGACTCAGACACGATATAAAATGGAGTATAAAACTAGTTTCGATTGATTTCGGCACACTTAAATAAGCGATCTTATGGCCTTTAAAAGTGTCAATTCAGAACGAAATGACAAC
The DNA here is from genome assembly GCA_958450325.1 of Agrostemma githago. Taxonomy (NCBI): domain Eukaryota; kingdom Viridiplantae; phylum Streptophyta; class Magnoliopsida; order Caryophyllales; family Caryophyllaceae; genus Agrostemma; species Agrostemma githago. The sequence continues at coordinate 880,970 of OY288253.1, read as the reverse complement.
CATAATACACCGAAGCGTTTTATTTGGTGAGGAGCTTGTTCAATGCGAATATTGATCCATTTTATTTCGGGACCCAAAAATACAAAAAAAACGTGGGTAATAACCTTCAAAATCGGTCGTTTTTGGCTATTTTTGAACGCGTTTAATAGTTTTATTAAAGTGCTATTTTTTATGACAGAAAATTGGGGAATAGTCTTAGAATGCCTAATAATGATTATTAGAAGACTCAGACACGGTATAAAATGGAGTATACAACTAGTTTCGATTGAATTCGACACGCTTAAAAAAGCGATCTTATGGCCTTTAAAAGTGTCAATTCAGAACGAAATGACAACCATAATACACCGAAGCGTTTTATTTGGTGAGGAGCTTGTTCAACGCACATATGGATCCATTTTATTTCGGGACCTAAAAATACAAAAAAACGCGGGTAATAACCTTCAAAATCGGTCGTTTTTGACTATTTTCGAACGCGTTTAATAGTTTTATTAAAGTGCTATTTTTTTTGACAGAAACTTGGGGAATAGTCTAAGAATGCCTAATAATGATTATTAGAAGACTTAGACGCGATATAAAATGGAGTATACAACTAGTTTCGACTGAATTCGACACGCTTAAAAAAGCGATCTTAAGGCGTTTAAAAGTGTCAATTAAGAACGAAATGACAACCATATTACACCGAAGCGTTTAATTTGGAGAGGATCTTTTTCAACGCGAATATTGATCAATTTTATTTCTGGACCCAAATATGCAAAAAAACGTGGGTAATAACCTTCAAAATCGGTCGTTTTTGCCTATTTTTGAACGCGTTTAATAGTTTTATTAAAGTGCTATTTTTTTTGACAGAAACTTGGGGACAGTCTAAGAATGCCTAATGATGATTATTAGAAGACTCAGACAAGATATAAAATGGGGTACACAACTAGTTTCGATTGATTCCGACACGTTTAAAAAAGCGATCTTAGGGCCATTAAAAGTGTCAATTCAGAACAAAATGACAACCATAATACACCGAAACGTTTTATTTGGTGAGGAGCTTGTTCAACGCGAATATGGGTCCATTTTATTTCGGGCACCAAAAATGCAAAAAAAAACGTGAGTAATAACCTTCAAAATCGGTCTATTTGGCTATTTTCGAACGTATTTAAAAGTTTATTTAAAGTGTGATTTTTTTTGACAGAAACTTGGGGACATTCTTAGAATGTCTAATGATGATTATTACAAGACTCAGACACGATATAAAATGGAGTATACAACTAGTTTCGATTGATTTCGGCACGCTTAAATAAGCGATTTTAAGGCCTTTAAAAGTGTCAATTCAGAACGAAATGACAACCATAATACACCGAAGCGTTTTATTTGGTGAGGAGCTTGTTCAACGCGCATATGGATCCATTTTATTTCGGGACCTAAAAATACAAAAAAACGTGGGTAATAACCTTCAAAATCGGTCGTTTTTGAATATTTTTGAACGCGTTTAATAGTTTTATTAAAGTGCTATTTTTTTGACAGAAACTTGGGGAATAGTCTAAGAATGCCTAATAATGATTATTAGAAGACTAAGACGCGATATAAAATGGAGTATACAACTAGTTTCGATTGATTTCGGCACGCTTAAATAAGCGATCTTATGGCCTTTAAAAGTGTCAATTCAGAACGAAATGACAACCATAATATACCGAAGCGTTTAATTTGGTGAGGATCTTTTTCAACGCGCATATTGATCAATTTTATTTCAGGACCCAAATATGCAAAAAAAACGTGGGTAATAACCTTCAAAATCGGTCGTTTTTGCCTATTTTTGAACGCGTTTAATAGTTTTATTAAAGTGCTATTTTTTTTGTCAGAAACTTGGGGACAGTCTAAGAATGCCTAATGATGATTATTAGAAGACTCAGACAAGATATAAAATGGAGTACACAACTAGTTTCGATTGATTCCGACACGTTTAAAAAAGCGATCTTAAGGCCTTTAAAAGTGTCAATTCAGAACAAAATGACAACCATAATACACCGAAGCGTTTTATTTGGTGAGGAGCATGTTCAACGCGAATATGGGTCCATTTTATTTCGGGCCCCAAAAATGCAAAAAAAACGTGAGTAATAACCTTCAAAATCGGTCTTTTTTGGCTATTTTCGAACGTATTTAAAAGTTTATTTGAAGTGTGATTTATTTTGACAGAAACTTGGGGACAGTCTTAGAATGCCTAATGATGATTATTATAAGACTCAGACACGATATAAAATGGAATACACAACTAGTTTCGATTGATTCCGACACGTTTAAGAAAGCGATCTTAAGACCTTTAAAAGTGTAAATTCAGAACGAAATGACAACCATAATACACCGAAGCGTTTTATTTGGTGAGGAGCTTGTTCAACGCGAATATTGATCAATTTTATTTCAGGACCCAAAAATGCAAAAAAACGTGGGTAATAACCTTCAAAATCGGTCGTTTTTGGCTATTTTTGAACGCGTTTAATAGTTTTAATAAAGTGCTAGTTTTTTTTGACAAAAACTTGGGGACAGTCTAAGAATGCCTAATGATGATTATTAGAAGACTCAGACACGATATAAAATGGAGTATACAACTAGTTTCGATTGAATTCGACACGCTTAAAAAAGCGATCTTATGGCCGTTAAAAGTGTCAATTCAGAACGAAATGACAACCATAATACACCGAAGCGTTTTATTTGGTGAGGAGCTTGTTCAACGCGAATATGGATCCATTTTATTTTGGGACCTAAAAATACAAAAAAACGCGTGTAATAACCTTCAAAATCGGTCGTTTTTGGCTATTTTTGAACGCGTTTAATAGTTTTATTAAAGTGCTATTTTTTTTGACAGAAACTTGGGGAATAGTCTAAGAATTCTTAATAATGATTATAAGAAGACTCAGACGCGATATAAAATGGAGTATAGAACTAGTTTCGATTGAATTCGACACGCTTAAAAAAGCGATCTTAAGGCCTTTAAAAGTGTCAATTCAGAACGAAATGACAACCATAATACACTGAAGCGTTTAATTTGGTGAGGATCTTTTTCAACGCGAATATTGACCAATTTTATTTCAGGACCCAAATATGCAAAAAAACGTGGGTAATAACCTTCAAAATCGGTCGTTTTTGCCTATTTTTGAACGCGTTTAATAGTTTTATTAATGTGCTATTTTTTTTGACAGAAACTTGGGGACAGTCTAAGAATTCCTAATGATGATTATTAGAAGACTCAGACACGATATAAAATGGAGTACACAACTAGTTTCGATTGATTCCGACACGTTTAAAAAAGCGATCTTAAGGCCTTTATAAGTGTCAATTCAGAAAAAAATGACAACCATAATACACCGAATCGTTTTATTTGGTGAGGAGCTTGTTCAACGCGAATATGGGTCCATTTTATTTCGGGCCCCAAAAATGCAAAAAAAACGTGAGTAATAACCTTCAAAATCGGTCTTTTTTTGGCTATTTTCGAACGTATTTAAAAGTTTATTTAAAGTGTGATTTTTTTTGACAGAAACTTGGGGACAGTATTAGAATGCCTAATGATGATTATTACAAGACTCGGACACGATATAAAATGGAGTACACAACTAGTTTCGATTGATTCCGACACGTTTAAAAAAGCGATCTTAAGGCCTTTAAAAGTGTAAATTCAGAACGAAATGACAACCATAATACACCGAAGCGTTTTATTTGGTGAGGAGCTTGTTCAACGCGAATATTGATCAATTTTATTTCGGGACCCAAAAATGCAAAAAAACGTGAGTAATAACCTTCAAAATCGGTCGTTTTGGGCTATTTTTGAACGCGTTTAATAGTTTTATTAAAGTGCTATTTTTTTTGACAGAAACTTGGGGAATAGTCTAAGAATTCTTAATAATGATTATAAGAAGACTCAGACGCGATATAAAATGGAGTATAGAACTAGTTTTGATTGAATTCGACACGCTTAAAAAAGCGATCTTAAGGCCTTTAAAAGTGTCAATTCAGAACGAAATGACAACCATAATACACCGAAGCGTTTAATTTGGTGAGGATCTTTTTCAACGCGAATATTGATCAATTTTATTTCAGGACCCAAATATGCAAAAAAACGTGGGTAATAACCTTCAAAATCGGTCGTTTTTGCCTATTTTTGAACGCGTTTAATAGTTTTATTAAAGTGCTATTTTTTTTGACAGAAACAGTCTAAGAATTCCTAATGATGATTATTAGAAGACTCAGACACGATATAAAATGGAGTACACAACTAGTTTCGATTGATTCCGACACGTTTAAAAAAGCGATCTTAAGGCCTTTATAAGTGTCAATTCAGAACAAAATGACAACCATAATACACCGAAGCGTTTTATTTGGTGAGAAGCTTGTTCAACGCGAATATGGGTCCATTTTATTTCGGGCCCCAAAAATGCAAAAAAAACGTGAGTAATAACCTTCAAAATCGGTCTTTTTTGGCTATTTTCGAACGTATTTAAAAGTTTATTTAAAGTGTGATTTTTTTTGACAGAAACTTGGGGACAGTATTAGAATGCCTAATGATGATTATTACAAGACTTAGACACGATATAAAACGGAGTACACAACTAGTTTCGATTGATTCCGACACGTTTAAAAAAGCGATCTTAAGGCCTTTAAAAGTGTAAATTCAGAACGAAATGACAACCATAATACACCGAAGCGTTTTATTTGGTGAGGAGCTTGTTCAACGCGAATATTGATCAATTTTATTTCAGGACCCAAAAATGCAAAAAAGCGAGAGTAATAACCTTCAAAATCGGTCGTTTTTGGCTATTTTCGAACGCGTTTAATAGTTTTATTAAAGTGCTATTTTTTCTGACAGAAACTTGGGAATAGTCTTAGAATGCCTAATGATGATTATTAGAAGACCCAGACACGATATAAAATGGAGTATACAACTAGTTTCGATTGATTTCGGCACGCTTAAATAAGCGATCTTATGGCCTTTAAAAGTGTCAATTAAGAACGAAATGACAACCATAATACACCGAAGCGTTTTATTTGGTGAGGAGCTTGTTCAATGCGAATATGGATACATTTTATTTCGGGACCCAAAAATACAAAAAAACGTGGGTAATAACCTTCAAAATCATGGAATGTGTTGAGACTGTTTCCTACTCTCTTTGTGCTAATGGGGACAATTTTGGGTTTTTTCGAGGGAAAAGGGGGTTGAGACAAGGGGATCCCATGTCGCCTTTGTTATTCACGATTTGTATGGACTATTTCTCTCGAATCATGAACTTTGGAAGAATGGATAGGAATTTTAAATTCCATCCGAAATGTGGTCCTCTGAAGCTGACTCATTTGCTCTTTGCGGATGATCTCCTCCTTTTTTGTAAGGGGGATCGGGAATCGATGGAATTCTTGTGGAGTCCTTTTGCTACTTTTAGCAGGGCCTCGGGTCTGAGTTTAAGTGTGGGTAAGTCTCATGCTTATTTCGCAGGGGTGGATGAAGACAGGAAGGCTTCGATTCTTCGGCTCTCGGGGTGCGTCGAAGGTACGTTTCCTTTTCGGTATCTTGGATTACCTATCCAAAGTACTCGCATTATCTCGAGGATCTCTGGTATAGGAGCCCGTAAGCTGTCTTATGCTGGGAGACTAACTCTGGTTCAATCTGTTTTGTCCCAATTGCATAATTATTGGGCAATGATTTTTATTATTCCAAATTTTGTCATGGCTCGAATTATTTCACTATGTCGTAATTTCTTATGGGAAGGTGGTGTAGAAGGAAATAATCGAGCTTTGGTTAGTTGGGAAAAAATTTGTCGGCCTAAAGATGAAGGAGGTTTGGGAATTAGAGATCTGTATATCTGGAATGAAGCAGCTGTGGCGAAGCTAGCTTCGTGGGTGTTTGATCAGCCGGACCGGTTGTGGGTTCGGTGGGTCAATAGCATCTATCTGAAGGGGATGGAGTGGTATGATTATCACCCTCATTCAGATGTTACGTGGGCGTGGAGGAAAAATTGTCAGGCTAAAGAAAAAATTAAGAATATGATTGTCGATGGTCTTTGGCATGGAGAGGAATCTTGTTTCTCGATTTCGAGGGCCTATCAGGACTTGAGACCTCGAGACTCGCGGGTTCCTTGGGCGAGACTTGTTTGGAGCGCGTGGAGTGTTCCGAGACATAGTTTCATCTCGTGGCTTGTGTTTCGAGGGGCCCATAATACGAGGAAGAAACTTTTTAGGATCGGGGTTGCAGATTCGGATCGCTGCTTTATCTGTGAGCAGGAAGAAGAGAGTTTAGAACACCTTTTCTTTGCTTGCAGTTGGAGCTCGCGGGTGATGGATCTTTTTAGCAATTGGGTGCGGAAATCTATCCCGTGCAACACGGGGATGGTCTGGGCTATGAAATTACGGGGCTCGAAGTTGCAATGTAATGTGATTCGAGCGATGATCAATGCGACTATTTACCATATTTGGAGACAGAGAAATTCGTGTAGAATTGATGAAGTGGTGATACATCCACGGGAGATAGTCAAATTGATCGTGTCGGATGTTAAGAATAGAATTTTGTGTAAGATTAAATACCCTGTAACAGCTAAGGATGCTAAATGGTTACATAACCTGATGTAGTCATTTTCGGTTTTGTTGTTCCGTTTTTTATATATACTTACCCTTTACCAAAAAAAAAACCTTCAAAATCGGTCGTTTTTGGCTATTTTTGAACGCGTTTAATAGTTTTAATAAAGTGCTATTTTTTTTGACAGAAACTTGGGGACAGTTAAAAATGCCTAACGATGATTATTAGAAGACTCAGACACGGTATAAAATGGAGTATACAACTAGTTTCGATTGAATTCGACACGTTTAAAAAAGCGATCTTAAGGCCTTTATAAGTGTCAATTCAGAACAAAATGACAACCACAATACACCGAAGCGTTTTAATTGGTGAGGAGCTTGTTCAACGCGAATATGGGTCCATTTTATTTCGGGCCCCAAAAATGCAAAAAAAACGTGAGTAATAACCTTCAAAATCGGTCTTTTTTGGCTATTTTCGAACGTATTTAAAAGTTTATTTAAAGTGCGATTTTTTTTACAGAAACTTGGGGACAGTCTTTGAATGCCTAATGATGATTATTACAAGACTCAGACACGATATAAAATGGAGTACACAACTAGTTTTGATTGATTTCGGCACGCTTAAAAAAGTGATCTTAAGGCCTTTAAAAGTGTAAATTCAGAACAAAATGACAACCATAATACACCGAAGCGTTTTATTTGGTGAGGAGCTTGTTCAACGCGAATATTGATCAATTTTATTTCAGGACCCAAAAATGCAAAAAAACGTGGGTAATAACCTTCAAAATCGGTCGTTTTTGGCTACTTTTGAACGCGTTTAATAGTTTTAATAAAGTGCTATTTTTTTTGACAAAAACTTGGGGATAGTCTAAGAATGCCTAATGATGATTATTAGAAGACTCAGACACGATATAACATTTAGTATACAACTAGTTTCGATTGAATTCGGAACGCTTAAATAAGCGATCTTATGGCCTTTAAAAGTGTCAATTCAGAACGAAATGACAACCATAATACACCGAAGCGTTTTATTTGCTGAGGAGCTTGTTCAACGCGAATATGGATCCATTTTATTTCGGGACCCAAAAATACAAAAAAACGTGGGTAATAACCTTCAAAATCGGTCGTTTTTGGCTATTTTTGAACGCGTTTAATAGTTTTCATAAAGTGCTATTTTTTTTACAGAAACTTGGGGACAGTCTAAGAATGCCTAATGATGATTTTTAGAAGACTCAGACACGATATAAAATGGAGTATAAAAATAGTTTCGATTGAATTCGACACGCTTAAAAAAGCGATCTTATGGCCTTTAAAAGTGTCAATTCAGAACGAAATGACAACCATAATACACCGAAGCGTTTTATTTAGTGAGGAGCTTGTTCAACGCGAATATGGATCCATTTTATTTTGGGACCTAAAAATACAAAAAAACGCGGGTAATAACCTTCAAAATTAGTCGTTTTTGGCTATTTTTGAACGCGTTTAATAGTTTTATTAAAGTGCTATTTTTTTTGACAGAAACGTGGGGAATAGTCTAAGAATGCCTAATAATGATTATTAGAAGACTCAGACACGGTATAAAATGGAGTATACAACTAGTTTCGATCGAATTCGACACGCTTAAAAAAGCGATCTTAAGGCCTTTAAAAGTGTCAATTAAGAACGAAATGACAACCATAATACACCGAAGCGTTTTATTTGGTGAGGAGCTTGTTCAACGCGAATATTGATCAATTTTATTTCAGGACCCAAAAATGCAAAAAAACGTGGGTAATAACCTTCAAAATCGGTCGTTTTTGGCTATTTTCGAACGCGTTTAATAGTTTTAATAAAGTGCTATTTTTTTTGACAAAAACTTGGGGACAGTCTAAGAATGCCTAATGATGATTATTAGAAGACTCAGACACGATATAAAATGGAGTATACATCTAGTTTCGATTGAATTCGACACGCTTAAAAAAGCGATCTTATGGCCGTTAAAAGTGTCAATTCAGAACGAAATGACAACCATAATACACCGAAGCGTTTTATTTGGTGAGGAGCTTGTTCAACGCGAATATGGATCCATTTTATTTTGGGACCTAAAAATACAAAAAAACGCGGGTAATAACCTTCAAAATCGGTCGTTTTTGGCTATTTTTGAACGCGCTTAATAGTTTTATTAAAGTGCTATTTTTTTTGACATAAACTTGGGGAATAGTCTAAGAATGCCTAATAATGATTATAAGAAGACTCAGACGCGATATAAAATGGAGTATAGAACTAGTTTCGATTGAATTCGACACGCTTAAAAAAGCGATCTTAAGGCCTTTAAAAGTGTCAATTCAGAACGAAATGACAACCATAATACACCGAAGCGTTTAATTTGGTGAGGATCTTTTTCAACGCGAATATTGATCAATTTTATTTCAGGACCCAAATATGCAAAAAAACGTGGGTAATAACCTTCAAAATCGGTCGTTTTTGCCTATTTTTGAACGCGCTAAATAGTTTTATTAAAGTGCTATTTTTTCTGACAGAAACTTTGGAATAGTCTTAGAATGCCTAATGATGATTATTAGAAGACTCAGACGCGATATAAAATGGAGTATACAACTAGTTTCGATTGAATTCGACACGCTTAAAAAAGCGATCTTAAGGCCTTTAAAAGTGTCAATTCAGAACAAAATGACAACCATAATACACCGAAGCGTTTAATTTGGTGAGGATCTTTTTCAACGCGAATTTTGATCAATTTTATTTCAGGACCCAAATATGCAAAAAAAACGTGGGTAATAACCTTCAAAATCGGTCGTTTTTGCCTATTTTTGAACGCGTTTAATAGTTTTATTAAAGTGCTATTTTTTTTACAGAAACTTGGGGACAGTCTAAGAATTCCAAATGATGATTATTAGAAAACTCAGACACGATATAAAATGGAGTACACAACTAGTTTCGATTGATTTCGGCACGTTTAAAAAAGCGATCTTAAGGCCTTTAAAAGTGTAAATTCAGAACGAAATGACAACCATAATACACCGAAGCGTTTTATTTGGTGAGGAGCTTGTTCAACGCGAATATTGATCAATTTTATTTCTGGACCCAAAAATGCAAAAAAACGTGGGTAATAACCTTCAAAATCGGTCGTTTTTGGCTATTTTTGAACGCGTTTAATAGTTTTAGTAAAGTGCTATTTTTTTTGACAAAAACTTGGGGATAGTCTAAGAATGCCTAATGATGATTATTAGAAGACTCAGACACGATATAACATTTAGTATACAACTAGTTTCGATTGAATTCGGCACGCTTAAATAAGCGATCTTATGGCCTTTAAAAGTGTCAATTCAGAACGAAATGACAACCATAATACACCGAAGCGTTTTATTTACTGAGGAGCTTGTTCAACGCGAATATGGATCCATTTTATTTCGGGACCCAAAAATACAAAAAAACGTGGGTAATAACCTTCAAAATCGGTCGTTTTTGGCTATTTTTGAACGCGTTTAATAGTTTTAATAAAGTGCTATTTTTTTACAGAATCTTGGGGATAGTCTAAGAATGCCTAATGATGATTATTAGAAGACTCAGACACGATATAAAATGGAGTCTACAACTAGTTTCGATTGAATTCGACACGCTTAAAAAAGCGATCTTATGGCCTTTAAAAGTGTCAATTCAGAACGAAATGACAACCATAATACACCGAAGCGTTTTATTTAGTGAGGAGCTTGTTCAACGCGAATATGGATCCATTTTATTTCGGGACCTAAAAATACAAAAAAACGCGGGTAATAACCTTCGAAATCGGTCGTTTTTGGCTATTTTTGAACGCGTTTAATAGTTTTATTAAAGTGCTATTTTTTTTGACAGAAACGTGGGGAATAGTCTAAGAATGCCTAATAATGATTATTAGAAGACTCAGACACGGTATAAAATGGAGTATACAACTAGTTTCGATTGAATTCGACACGCTTAAAAAAGCGATCTTAAGGCCTTTAAAAGTGTCAATTAAGAACGAAATGACAACCATAATACACCGAAGCGTTTTATTTGGTGAGGAGCTTGTTCAACGCGAATATTGATCAATTTTATTTCAGGACCCAAAAATGCTAAAAAACGTGGGTAATAACCTTCAAAATCGGTCGTTTTTGGCTATTTTCGAACGCGTTTAATAGTTTTAATAAAGTGCTATTTTTTTTGACAAAAACTTGGGGACAGTCTAAGAATGCCTAATGATGATTATTAGAAGACTCAGACACGATATAAAATGGAGTATACATCTAGTTTCGATTGAATTCGACACGCTTAAAAAAGCGATCTTATGGCCGTTAAAAGTGTCAATTCAGAACGAAATGACAACCATAATACACCGAAGCGTTTTATTTGGTGAGGAGCTTGTTCAACGCGAATATGGATCCATTTTATTTTGACCAGATGCTGAGAGCGCTTGACTTTCCTGATCACTTTCGCAGGTTGGTTATGGAATGTGTTGAGACTGTTTCCTACTCTCTTTGTGCTAATGGTGACAATTTTGGGTTTTTTCGAGGAAAAAGGGGGTTGAGACAAGGGGATCCCATGTCGCCTTTGTTATTCACGATTTGTATGGACTATTTCTCTCGAATCATGAACTTTGGAAGAATGGATAGGATTTTTAAATTCCATCCGAAATGTGGGCCTCTGAAGCTGACTCATTTGCTCTTTGCGGATGATCTCCTCCTTTTTTGTAAGGGGGATCGAGAATCGATGGAATTCTTGTGGAGTGCGTTTGCTACTTTTAGCAGGGCCTCGGGTCTGAGTTTAAGTGTGGGTAAGTCTCATGCTTATTTCGCAGGGGTGGATGAAGACAGAAAGGCTTCGATTCTTCGGCTCTCGGGTTGCGTCGAAGGTACGTTTCCTTTTCGGTATCTTGGGTTACCTATCCAAAGTACTCGTTTAGGTAAACTTGATTGCGAAAAATTGATAGCCCGTATTATCTCGAGGATCTCCGGTATAGGAGCCCGTAAGCTGTCTTATGCTGGGAGACTAACTCTGGTTCAGTCTGTTTTGTCCCAATTGCATAATTATTGGGCAATGATTTTTATTATTCCTAAGTTTGTCATGGCTCGAATTATTTCACTATGTCGTAATTTCTTATGGGAAGGTGGTGTAGAAGGAAATAATCGAGCTTTGGTTAGTTGGGAAAAAATTTGTCGGCCTAAAGAAGAAGGAGGTTTGGGAATTAGGGATCTGTATATCTGGAATGAAGCAGCTGTGGCGAAGCTAGCTTCGTGGGTGTTTGATCAGCCGGACCGGTTGTGGGTTCGGTGGGTCAATAGCATCTATCTGAAGGGGATGGAGTGGTATGATTATCAACCTCATTCAGATGTTACGTGGGCGTGGAGGAAAATTTGTCAGGCTAAAGAAAAAATTAAGAATATGTTTGTCAATGGTCTTTGGCATGGAGAGGATTCTTGTTTCTCGATTTCGAAGGCATATCAGGACTTGAGACCTCGAGACTCGCCGGTTCCTTGGGCGAGACTTGTTTGGAGCGCGTGGAGTGTCCCGAGACATAGCTTCATATCGTGGCTTGTGTTTCGAGGGGCCCTTAATACGAGGAAGAAACTTTTTAGGATCGGGGTTGCAGATTCGGATCGATGCTTTATCTGTGAGCAGGAAGAAGAGAGTTTAGATCACCTTTTCTTTGCTTGCAGTTGGAGCTCGCGGGTGATGGGTCTTTTGAGCATTTGGGTGCGGAAATCAATCCCGTGCAACACGGGGATGGTCTGGGCTACGAAATTGCGGGGCTCGAAGTTACAATGTAATGTGCTTCGAGCGTTGATCAATGCGACTATTTACCATATTTGGAGACAGAGAAATTCGTGTAGAATTGATGAAGTGGTGATTCATCCACGGGAGATAGTCAAATTGATTGTGTCGGATGTTAAGAATAGAATTTTGTGTAAGATTAAATACCCTGTAACAGCTAAGGATGCTAAATGGCTACATAACCTGATGTAGTCATTTTCGGTTTTGTTGTTCCTTGTTTATATTTACTTACCCTTTACCAAAAAAAAAAAAAAAAAAAAACCTTCAAAATCGGTCGTTTTTGGCTATTTTTGAACGCGCTTAATAGTTTTATTAAAGGGCTATTTTTTTTGACATAAACTTGGGGAATAGTCTAAGAATGCCTAATAATGATTATAAGAAGACTCAGACGCGATATAAAATGGAGTATAGAACTAGTTTCGATTGAATTCGACACGCTTAAAAAAGCGATCTTAAGGCCTTTAAAAGTGTCAATTCAGAACGAAATGACAACCATAATACACCGAAGCGTTTAATTTGGTGAGGATCTTTTTCAACGCGAATATTGATCAATTTTATTTCAGGACCCAAATATGCAAAACAACGTGGGTAATAACCTTCAAAATCGGTCGTTTTTGCCTATTTTTGAACGCGCTAAATAGTTTTATTAAAGTGCTATTTTTTCTGACAGAAACTTTGGAATAGTCTTAGAATGCCTAATGATGATTATTAGAAGACTCAGACGCGATATAAAATGGAGTATACAACTAGTTTCGATTGAATTCGACACGCTTTAAAAAGCGATCTTAAGGCCTTTAAAAGTGTCAATTCAGAACGAAATGACAACCATAATACACCGAAGCGTTTAATTTGGTGAGGATCTTTTTCAACGCAAATTTTGATCAATTTTATTTCAGGACCCAAATATGCAAAAAAAACGTGGGTAATAACCTTCAAAATCGGTCGTTTTTGCCTATTTTTGAACGCGTTTAATAGTTTTATTAAAGTGCTATTTTTTTGACAGAAACTTGGGGACAGTCTAAGAATTCCAAATGATGATTATTAGAAAACTCAGACACGATATACAATGGAGTACACAACTAGTTACGATTGATTTCGGCACGTTTAAAAAAGCGATCTTAAGGCCTTTATAAGTGTCAATTCAGAACAAAATGACAACCATAATACACCGAAGCGTTTTATTTGGTGAGAAGCTTGTTCAACGCGAATATTGATCAATTTTATTTCAGGACCCAAAAATGCAAAAAAACGTGAGTAATAACCTTCAAAATCGGTCGTTTTTGGCTATTTTCGAACGCGTTTAATAGTTTTATTAAAGTGCTATTTTTTCTGACAGAAACTTGGGAATAGTCTTAGAATGCCTAATGATGATTATTAGAAGACTCAGACGCGATATAAAATGGAGTATACAACTAGTTTCGATTGAATTCGACACGCTTAAAAAAGCGATCTTAAGGCATTTAAAAGTGTCAATTCAGAACGAAATGACAACCATAATACACCGAAGCGTTTAATTTGGTGAGGATCTTTTTCAACGCGAATATTGATCAATTTTATTTCAGGACCCAAATATGCAAAAAAACGTGGGTAATAAACTTCAAAATCGGTCGTTTTTGCCTATTTTTGAACGCGTTTAATAGTTTTATTAAAGTGCTATTTTTTTTGACAGAAACTTGGGGACAGTCTAAGAATTCCTAATGATGATTATTAGAAGACTCAGACACGATATAAAATGGAGTACACAACTAGTTTCGATTGATTCCAACACGTTTAAAAAAGTGATCTTAAGGCCTTTATAAGTGTCAATTCAGAACAAAATGACAACCATAATACACCGAAGCGTTTTATTTGGTGAGGAGCTTGTTCAACGCGAATATGGGTCCATTTTATTTCGGGCCCCAAAAATGCAAAAAAAACGTGAGTAATAACCTTCAAAATCGGTCTTTTTTGGCTATTTTCGAACGTATTTAAAAGTTTATTTAAAGTGTGATTTTTTTTTTACAGAAACTTGGGGACAGTATTAGAATGCCTAATGATGATTATTACAAGACTTAGACACGATATAAAATGGAGTACACAACTAGTTTCGATTGATTCCGACACGTTTAAAAAAGCGATCTTAAGGCCTTTAAAAGTGTAAATTCAGAACGAAATGACAACCATAATACACCGAAGCGTTTTATTTGGTGAGGAGCTTGTTCAACGCGAATATTGATCAATTTTATTTCAGGACCTAAATATGTAAAAAAACGTGGGTAATAACCTTCAAAATCGGTCGTTTTTGGCTATTTTTGAACGCGTTTAATAGTTTTAATAAAGTGCTATTTTTTTTTGACAGAAACTTGGGGACAGTCTAAGAATGCCTAATGATGATTATTAGAAGACTCAGACACGATATAAAATGGAGTATACAACTAGTTTCGATTGACTTCGACATGCTTAAAAAAGCGATCTTATGGCCGTTAAAAGTGTCAATTCAGAACAAAATGACAACCATAATACACCGAAGCGTTTTATTTGGTGAGGAGCTTGTTCAACGCGAATATGGATCCATTTTATTTTGGGACCTAAAAATACAAAAAAACGCGGGTAATAACCTTCAAAATCGGTCGTTTTTGGCTATTTTTGAACGCGTTTAATAGTTTTATTAAAGTGCTATTTTTTTTGACAGAAACTTGGGGAATAGTCTAAGAATGCCTAATAATGATTATAAGAAGACTCAGACGCGATATAAAATGGAGTATATAACTAGTTTCGATTTAATTCGACACGCTTAAAAAAGCGATCTTAAGGCCTTTAAAAGTGTCAATTCAGAACGAAATGACAACCATAATACACCGAAGCGTTTAATTTGGTGAGGATATTTTTCAACGCGAATATTGATCAATTTTATTTCAGGACCCAAATATGCAAAAAAACGTGGGTAATAACCTTCAAAATCGGTCATTTTTGCCTATTTTTGAACGCGCTTAATAGTTTTATTAAAGTGCTATTTTTTCTGACAAAAACTTTGGAATAGTCTTAGAATGCCTAATGATGATTATTAGAAGACTCAGACGCGATATAAAATGGAGTATACAACTAGTTTCGATTGAATTCGACACGCTTAAAAAAGCGATCTTAAGGCCTTTAAAAGTGTCAATTCAGAACGAAATGACAACCATAATACACCGAAGCGTTTAATTTGGTGAGGATCTTTTTCAACGCGAATTTTGATCAATTTTATTTCAGGACCCAAATATGCAAAAAAACGTGGTTTTTATTATCCCGTCCTATGTTATGTCCAGAATTATTTCTGTTTGTCGGAATTTTCTTTGGACTGGTGGCGTGGATGGTAATAATAGGGCGTTGGTTAGTTGGGAGAAGATTTGGTGTCCTAAACTGGAAGGATGGTTGGGTCTACGAGACCTGACTGTGTGGAATCAGGCTGCGGTGGCTAAGTTAGCCTCATGGGTTTTTGACCAACCGGATCGTCTTTTGGTGAGATGGGTGAATGCCGTTTACCTGAAGGGGCGGGATTGGCGTGAGTACCAACCTAATTCTGAGATCACTTGGGCTTGGAGAAAGATCTGTCAGGCTAAGGACAAAATTAAACATATGTATGTGAATGGTCTGTGGCATGGGTCGCGATCCTGCTACATGATCTCGGAGGGTTACGAAGGTATTCGGATTCATAAGCCGGAAATGCCTTGGGCCCGTCTTGTCTGGAGTGGGTGGAGTATACCTAAACATAGCTTCATTTCGTGGCTTGTTTTTAGGAGGGCTCTAAACACTAGGATTAATCTGGCTAGATTTGGGGTTGCTGACTCTGACCGCTGTGTCATATGTGATTCACATGAAGAAAGTTTGGAACATCTATTCTTTGAGTGTGAGTGGAGTGCTAGGATTGTGGAGAGCATGCGGGAGTGGACGAAGAAATTGATTCCATATTCCGGGGCGTTAATCTGGGCGTGCAAAGTTCGTGGTACGAAATTGCAATGCAATATTATTCGGGTACTGATCAATGCCATGATTTATCACATTTGGAGGCAGCGCAACTTGTGTCGAGTGGATGGTGCAGTCCAACGGCCCATACATGTTGCTAAGATAATAAAGTTAGATGTCAGAAATAGAATAATGGCTAAGATTAAATACCCATTACGTACTAGAGATGCGAGATGGCTGCATAATTTGATGTAGCCAATTTTTTGTACAGTGAACATTATTTTTTAATACATACTTACCTTTTACCAAAAAAAAACCTTCAAAATCGGTCGTTTTTGCCTATTTTTGAACGCGTTTAATAGTTTTATTAAAGTGCTATTTTTTTGACAGAAACTTGGGGACAGTCTAAGAATTCCTAATGACGATTATTAGAAGACTCAGACACGATATAAAATGGAGTACACAACTAGTTTCGATTGATTTCGGCACGTTTAAAAAAGCGATCTTAAGGCCTTTATAAGTGTCAATTCAGAACAAAATGACAACCATAATACACCGAAGCGTTTAATTTGGTGAGGATCTTTTTCAACGCGAATATTGATCAATTTTATTTCAGGACCCAAATATGCAAAAAAACGTGGGTAATAACCTTCAAAATCGGTCGTTTTTGCCTATTTTTGAACGCGCTTAATAGTTTTATTAAAGTGCTATTTTTTCTGACAGAAACTTTGTAACAGTCTTAGAATTCCTAATGATGATTATTAGAAGACTCAGACGCGATATAAAATGGAGTATACAACTAGTTTCGATTGAATTCGACACGCTTAAAAAAGCGATCTTAAGGCATTGAAAAGTGTCAATTCAGAACGAAATGACAACCATAATACACCGAAGCGTTTAATTTGGTGAGGATCTTTTTCAACGCGAATATTGATCAATTTTATTTCAGGACCCAAATATGCAAAAAAACGTGGGTAATAACCTTCAAAATCGGTCGTTTTTGTCTATTTTTGAACGCGTTTAATAGTTTTATTAAAGTGCTATTTTTTTTTGACAGAAACTTGGGGACAGTCTAAGAATTCCTAATGATGATTATTAGAAGACTCAGACACGATATAAAATGGTGTACACAACTAGTTTCGATTGATTCCGACACGTTTAAAAAAGCGATCTTAAGGCCTTTATAAGTGTCAATTCAGAACAAAATGACAACCATAATACACCGAAGCGTTTTATTTGGTGAGGAGCTTGTTCAACGCGAATATGGGTCCATTTTATTTCGGGCCCCAAAAATGCAAAAAAAACGTGAGTAATAACCTTCAAAATCGGTCTTTTTTGGCTATTTTCGAACGTATTTAAAAGTTTATTTAAAGTACGATTTTTTTTACAGAAACTTGGGGACAGTCTTTGAATGCCTAATGATGATTATTACAAGACTCAGACACAATATAAAATGGAAAATACAACTAGTTTCGATTGATTTCGGCACGCTTAAAAAAGCGATCTTAAGGCCTTTAAAAGTGTAAATTCAGAACGAAATGACAACCATAATACACCGAAGCGTTTTATTTGGTGAGGAGCTTCTTCAACGCGAATATTGATCAATTTTATTTCAGGACCCAAAAATGCAAAAAAACGTGGGTAATAAATAACCTTCAAAATCGGTCGTTTTTGGCTATTTTCGAACGCGTTTAATAGTTTTAATAAAGTGCTATTTTTTTGACATAAACTTGGGAACAGTCTAAGAATGCCTAATGATGATTATTAGAAGACTCAGACACGATATAACATGGAGTATACAACTAGTTTCGATTGAATTCGCCACGCTTAAAAAAGCGATCTTATGGCCTTTAAAAGTGTCAATTCAGAACGAAATGACAACCATAATACACCGAAGCGTTTTATTTGGTGAGGATCTTGTTCTACGCGAAAATGGATACATTTTATTTCGGGACTCAAAAATACAAAAAAACGTGGGTAATAACCTTCAAAATCGGTCGTTTTTGGCTATTTTTGAACGCGTTTAATAGTTTTTTTAATGTGCGATTTTTTTTGACAGAAACTTGGGGACAGTCTAAGAATGTCTAATGATGATTATTAGAAGACTCAGATACGATATAAAATGGAGTACACAACTAGTTTCGATTGATTCCGACACATTTAAAAAAGCGATCTTAAGGCCTTTAGAAGTGTCAATTCAGAACAAAATGACAACCATAATACACCGAAGCGTTTTATTTGGTGAGGAGCTTGTTCAACGCGAATATGGGTCCATTTTATTTCGGGCCCCAAAAATGCAAAAAAAACATGAGTAATAACCTTCAAAATCGGTCGTTTTTGGCTATTTTTGAACGCGTTTAATAGTTTTTTTAAAGTGCGATTTTTTTTGACAGAAACTTGGGGACAGTCTAAGAATGCCTAATGATGATTATTAGAAGACTCAGATACGATATAAAATGGAGTACACAACTAGTTTCGATTGATTCCGACACATTTAAAAAAGCGATCTTAAGGCCTTTAGAAGTGTCAATTCAGAACAAAATGACAACCATAATACACCGAAGCGTTTTATTTGGTGAGGAGCTTGTTCAACGCGAATATGGGTCCATTTTATTTCGGGCCCCAAAAATGCAAAAAAAACGTGAGTAATACCTTCAAAATCGTTCTTTTTTGGCTATTTTCGAACGTATTTAAAAGTTTATTTTAAGTGTGATTTTTTTTACAGAAACTTGGGGACAGTATTAGAATGCCTAATGATGATTATTACAAGACACAGACACGATATAAAATGGAGTACACAACTAGTTTCGATTGATTCCGACACGTTTAAAAAAGCGATCTTAAGGCCTTTAAAAGTGTAAATTCAGAACGAAATGACAACCATAATACACCGAAGCGTTTTATTTGGTGAGGAGCTTGTTCAACGCGAATATTGATTAATTTTTTTTCAGGACCCAAAAATGCAAAAAAACGTGAGTAATAACCTTCAAAATCCGTCGTTTTTGGCTATTTTCGAACGCGTTTAATAGTTTTATTAAAGTGCTATTTTTTCTGACAGAAACTTGGGAATAGTCTTAGAATGCCTAATGATGATTATTAGAAGACTCAGACGTGATATAAAATGGAGTATACAACTAGTTTCGATTGAATTCGACACGCTTAAAAAAGCGATCTTAAGGCATTTAAAAGTGTCAATTCAGAACGAAATGACAACCATAATACACCGAAGCGTTTAATTTGGTGAGGATCTTTTTCAACGCGAATATTGATCAATTTTATTTCAGGACCCAAATATGCAAAAAAACGTGGGTAATAACCTTCAAAATCGGTCGTTTTTGGTTATTTTTGAACGCGTTTAATAGTTTTAATAAAGTGCTATTTTTTTTGACAGAAACTTGGGGACAGTCTAAGAATGCCTAATGATGATTATTAGAAGACTCAGACGCGATATAAAATGGAGTATAGAACTAGTTTCGATTGACTTCGACATACTTAAAAAAGCGATCTTATGGCCGTTAAAAGTGTCAATTCAGAACGAAATGACAACCATAATACACCGAAGCGTTTTATTTGGTGAGGAGCTTGTTCAACGCGAATATGGATCCATTTTGTTTTGGGACCTAAAAATACAAAAAAACGCGGGTAATAACCTTCAAAATCGGTCGTTTTTGGCTATTTTTGAACGCGCTTAATAGTTTTATTAAAGTGCTATTTTTTTTGACATAAACTTGGGGAATAGTCTAAGAATGCCTAATAATGATAATAAGAAGACTCAGACGCGATATAAAATGGAGTATAGAACTAGTTTCGATTGAATTCGACACGCTTAAAAAAGCGATCTTGAGGCCTTTAAAAGTGTCAATTCAGAACGAAATGACAACCATAATACACCGAAGCGTTTAATTTGGTGAGGATCTTTTTCAACGCGAATATTGATCAGTTTTATTTCAGGACCCAAATATGCAAAAAAACGTGGGTAATAACCTTCAAAATCGGTCGTTTTTGCCTATTTTTGAACGCGCTTAATAGTTTTATTAAAGTGCTATTTTTTCTGACAGAAACTTTGGAATAGTCTTAGAATGCCTAATGATGATTATTAGAAGACTCAGACGCGATATAAAATAGAGTATACAACTAGTTTCGATTGAATTCGACACGCTTAAAAAAGCGATCTTGAGGCCTTTAAAAGTGTCAATTCAGAACGAAATGACAACCATAATACACCGAAGCGTTTAATTTGGTGAGGATCTTTTTCAACGCGAATTTTGATCAATTTTATTTCAGGACCCAAATATGCAAAAAAACGTGGGTAATAACCTTCAAAATCGGTCGTTTTTGCCTATTTTTGAACGCGTTTAATAGTTTTATTAAAGTGCTATTTTTTTGACAGAAACTTGGGGACAGTCTAAGAATTCCTAATGATGATTATTAGAAGACTCAGACACGATATAAAATGGAGTACACAACTAGTTTCGATTGATTTCGGCACGTTTAAAAAAGCGATCTTAAGGCCTTTATAAGTGTCAATTCAGAACAAAATGACAACCATAATACACCGAAGCATTTTATTTAGTGAGAAGCTTGTTCAACGCGAATATTGATCAATTTTATTTCAGGACCCAAAAATGCAAAAAAACGTGAGTAATAACCTTCAAAATCCGTCGTTTTTGGCTATTTTCGAACGCGTTTAATAGTTTTATTAAAGTTTTTTTTTTTCTGACAGAAACTTGGGAATAGTCTTAGAATGCCTAATGATGATTATTAGAAGACTCAGACGTGATATAAAATGGAGTATACAACTAGTTTCGATTGAATTCGACACGCTTAAAAAAGCGATCTTAAGGCATTTAAAAGTGTCAATTCAGAACGAAATGACAACCATAATACACCGAAGCGTTTAATTTGGTGAGGATCTTTTTCAACGCGAATATTGATCAATTTTATTTCAGGACCCAAATATGCAAAAAAACGTGGGTAATAACCTTCAAAATCGGTCGTTTTTGCCTATTTTTGAACGCGCTTAATAGTTTTATTAAAGTGCTATTTTTTCTGACAGAAACTTGGGAATAGTCTTAGAATGCCTAATGATGATTATTAGAAGACTTAGACGCGATATAAAATGGAGTATACAACTAGTTTCGATTGACTTCGACATGCTTAAAAAAGCGATCTTATGGCCGTTAAAAGTGTCAATTCAGAACGAAATGACAACCATAATACACCGAAGCGTTTTATTTGGTGAGGAGCTTGTTCAACGCGAATATGGATCCATTTTATTTTGGGACCTAAAAATACAAAAAAACGCGGGTAATAACCTTCAAAATCGGTCGTTTTTGGCTATTTTTGAACGCGCTTAATAGTTTTATTAAAGTGCTATTTTTTTTGACATAAACTTGGGGAATAGTCTAAGAATGCCTAATAATGATTATAAGAAGACTCAGACGCGATATAAAATGGAGTATATAACTAGTTTCGATTGAATTCGACACGCTTAAAAAAGCGATCTTAAGGCCTTTAAAAGTGTCAATTCAGAACGAAATGACAACCATAATACACCGAAGCGTTTAATTTGGTGAGGATCTTTTTCAACGCGAATATTGATCAATTTTATTTCAGGACCCAAATATGCAAAAAAACGTGGGTAATAACCTTCAAAATCGGTCGTTTTTGGCTATTTTTGAACGCGCTTAATAGTTTTATTAAAGTGCTATTTTTTCTGACAGAAACTTTGGAATAGTCTTAGAATGCCTAATGATGATTATTAGAAGACTCAGACGCGATATAAAATGGAGTATACAACTAGTTTCGATTGAATTCGACACGCTTAAAAAAGCGATCTTGAGGCCTTTAAAAGTGTCAATTCAGAACGAAATGACAACCATAATACACCGAAGCGTTTAATTTGGTGAGGATCTTTTTCAACGCGAATTTTGATCAATTTTATTTCAGGACCCAAATATGCAAAAAAACGTGGGTAATAACCTTCAAAATCGGTCGTTTTTGCCTATTTTTGAACGCGTTTAATAGTTTTATTAAAGTGCTATTTTTTTGACAGAAACTTGGGGACAGTCTAAGAATTCCTAATGATGATTATTAGAAGACTCAGACACGATATAAAATGGAGTACACAACTAGTTTCGATTGATTTCGGCACGTTTAAAAAAGCGATCTTAAGGCCTTTATAAGTGTCAATTCAGAACAAAATGACAACCATAATACACCGAAGCATTTTATTTAGTGAGAAGCTTGTTCAACGCGAATATTGATCAATTTTATTTCAGGACCCAAAAATGCAAAAAAACGTGAGTAATAACCTTCAAAATCCGTCGTTTTTGGCTATTTTCGAACGCGTTTAATAGTTTTATTAAAGTTTTTTTTTTTCTGACAGAAACTTGGGAATAGTCTTAGAATGCCTAATGATGATTATTAGAAGACTCAGACGTGATATAAAATGGAGTATACAACTAGTTTCGATTGAATTCGACACGCTTAAAAAAGCGATCTTAAGGCATTTAAAAGTGTCAATTCAGAACGAAATGACAACCATAATACACCGAAGCGTTTAATTTGGTGAGGATCTTTTTCAACGCGAATATTGATCAATTTTATTTCAGGACCCAAATATGCAAAAAAACGTGGGTAATAACCTTCAAAATCGGTCGTTTTTGCCTATTTTTGAACGCGCTTAATAGTTTTATTAAAGTGCTATTTTTTCTGACAGAAACTTGGGAATAGTCTTAGAATGCCTAATGATGATTATTAGAAGACTTAGACGCGATATAAAATGGAGTATACAACTAGTTTCGATTGACTTCGACATGCTTAAAAAAGCGATCTTATGGCCGTTAAAAGTGTCAATTCAGAACGAAATGACAACCATAATACACCGAAGCGTTTTATTTGGTGAGGAGCTTGTTCAACGCGAATATGGATCCATTTTATTTTGGGACCTAAAAATACAAAAAAACGCGGGTAATAACCTTCAAAATCGGTCGTTTTTGGCTATTTTTGAACGCGCTTAATAGTTTTATTAAAGTGCTATTTTTTTTGACATAAACTTGGGGAATAGTCTAAGAATGCCTAATAATGATTATAAGAAGACTCAGACGCGATATAAAATGGAGTATATAACTAGTTTCGATTGAATTCGACACGCTTAAAAAAGCGATCTTAAGGCCTTTAAAAGTGTCAATTCAGAACGAAATGACAACCATAATACACCGAAGCGTTTAATTTGGTGAGGATCTTTTTCAACGCGAATATTGATCAATTTTATTTCAGGACCCAAATATGCAAAAAAACGTGGGTAATAACCTTCAAAATCGGTCGTTTTTGCCTATTTTTGAACGCGCTTAATAGTTTTATTAAAGTGCTATTTTTTCTGACAGAAACTTTGGAATAGTCTTAGAATGCCTAATGATGATTATTAGAAGACTCAGACGCGATATAAAATGGAGTATACAACTAGTTTCGATTGAATTCGACACGCTTAAAAAAGCGATCTTAAGGCCTTTAAAAGTGTCAATTCAGAACGAAATGACAACCATAATACACCGAAGCGTTTAATTTGGTGAGGATCTTTTTCAACGCGAATTTTGATCAATTTTATTTCAGGACCCAAATATGCAAAAAAACGTGGGTAATAACCTTCAAAATCGGTCGTTTTTGCCTATTTTTGAACGCGTTTAATAGTTTTATTAAAGTGCTATTTTTTTGACAGAAACTTGGGGACAGTCTAAGAATTCCTAATGATGATTATTAGAAGACTCAGACACGATATAAAATGGAGTACACAACTAGTTTCGATTGATTTCGGCACGTTTAAAAAAGCGATCTTAAGGCCTTTATAAGTGTCAATTCAGAACAAAATGACAACCATAATACACCGAAGCGTTTTATTTGGTGAGAAGCTTGTTCAACGCGAATATTGATCAATTTTATTTCAGGACCCAAAAATGCAAAAAAACGTGAGTAATAACCTTCAAAATCCGTCGTTTTTGGCTATTTTCGAACGCGTTTAATAGTTTTATTAAAGTGCTATTTTTTCTGACAGAAACTTGGGAATAGTCTTAGAATGCCTAATGATGATTATTAGAAGACTTAGACGCGATATAAAATGGAGTATACAACTAGTTTCGATTGATTCCGACACGTTTAAAAAAGTGATCTTAAGGCCTTATAAGTGTCAATTCAGAACAAAATGACAACCATAATACACCGAAGCGTTTTATTTGGTGAGGAGCTTGTTCAACGCGAATATGGGTCCATTTTATTTCGGGCCCCAAAAATGCAAAAAAAACGTGAGTAATAACCTTCAAAATCGTTCTTTTTTGGCTATTTTTGAACGTATTTAAAAGTTTATTTTAAGTGTGATTTTTTTTACAGAAACTTGGGGACAGTATTAGAATGCCTAATGATGATTATTACAAGACACAGACACGATATAAAATGGAGTACACAACTAGTTTCGATTGATTCCGACACGTTTAAAAAAGCGATCTTAAGGCCTTTAAAAGTGTAAATTCAGAACGAAATGACAACCATAATACACCGAAGCGTTTTATTTGGTGAGGAGCTTGTTCAACGCGAATATGGATCCATTTTATTTTGGGACCTAAAAATACAAAAAAACGCGGGTAATAACCTTCAAAATCGGTCGTTTTTGGCTATTTTTGAACGCGTTTAATAGTTTTATTAAAGTGCTATTTTTTTTGACAGAAACTTGGGGAATAGTCTAAGAATGCCTAATAATGATTATAAGAAGACTCTGACGCGATATAAAATGGAGTATAGAACTAGTTTCGATTGAATTCGACACGCTTAAAAAAGCGATCGTAAGGCCTTTAAAAGTGTCAATTCAGAACGAAATGAAAACCATAATACACCGAAGCTTTTAATTTGGTGAGGATCTTTTTCAACGCGAATATTGATCAATTTCATTTCAGGACCCAAATATGCAAAAAAACGTGGGTAATAACCTTCAAAATCGGTCGTTTTTGCCTATTTTTGAACGCGCTTAATAGTTTTATTAAAGTGCTATTTTTTCTGACAGAAACTTGGGAATAGTCTTAGAATGCCTAATGATGATTATTAGAAGACTTAGACGCGATATAAAATGGAGTATACAACTAGTTTCGATTGAATTCGTCACGCTTAAAAAAGCGATCTTAAGGCATTGAAAAGTGTCAATTCAGAACGAAATGACAACCATAATACACCGAAGCGTTTAATTTGGTGATGATCTTTTTCAACGCGAATATTGATCAATTTTATTTCAGGACCCAAATATGCAAAAAAACGTGGGTAATAACCTTCAAAATCGGTCGTTTTTGCCTATTTTTGAACGCGTTTAATAGTTTTATTAAAGTGCTACTCCCTCCGGTTCTTCGGAATCGCCACATTTGATATGGGCACCAATATTAAGACAAGTGGGGTACACCAATTAAATATTATTTTCCTTAAAGCAAGTAGAGATGAAAAAAGTACTTTAGTATTTGATTAATTAAAAGAGTACAAATAAAATAATAAAATAATGTCAAAAGGATAACTAAAGTGGAAATGTGGCAATTCTAGTGAACTTGCCATAAACGAAATATGTTGCAATTCCAAAGAACCGGAGGGAGTATTTTTTTTGACAGAAACTTGGGGACAGTCTAAGAACTCCTAATGATGATTATTAGAAAACTCAGACACGATATAAAATGGAGTACACAACTAGTTTCGATTGATTCCGACACGTTTAAAAAAGCGATCTTAAGGCCTTTATAAGTGTCAATTCAGAACAAAATGACAACCATAATACACCGAAGCGTTTTATTTGGTGAGGATCTTGTTCAACGCGAATATGGGTCCATTTTATTTCGGGCCCCAAAAATGCAAAAAAAAACGTGAGTAATAACCTTCAAAATCGGTCTTTTTTGGCTATTTTCGAACGTATTTAAAAGTTTATTTAAAGTACGATTTTTTTTACAGAAACTTGGGGACAGTCTTTGAATGCCTAATGATGATTATTACAAGACTCAGACACGATATAAAATGGAGTATACAACTAGTTTCGATTGATTTCGGCACGCTTAAAAAAGCGATCTTAAGGCCTTTAAAAGTGTAAATTCAGAACGAAATGACATCCATAATACACCGAAGCGTTTTATTTGGTGAGGAGCTTGTTCAACGCGAATATTGATCAATTTTATTTCAGGACCCAAAAATGCAAAAAAACGTGGGTAATAACCTTCAAAATCGGTCGTTTTTGGCTATTTTCGAACGCGTTTAATAGTTTTAATAAAGTGCTATTTTTTTTGACAAAAACTTGGGGACAGTCTAAGAATGCCTAATGATGATTATTAGAAGACTCAGACACGATATAACAAGGAGTATACAACTAGTTTCGATTGAATTCGCCACGCTTAAAAAAGCGATCTTATGGCCTTTAAAAGTGTCAATTCAGAACGAAATGACAACCATAATACACCGAAGCGTTTTATTTGGTGAGGATCTTGTTCAACGCGAAAATGGATACATTTTATTTCGGGACCCAAAAATACAAAAAAACGTGGGTAGTAACCTTCAAAATCGGTCGTTTTTGGCTATTTTTGAACGCGTTTAATAGTTTTAATAAAGTGCTATTTTTTTTTACAGAAACTTGGGGACAGTCTAAGAATGCCTAATGATGATTATTAGAAGACTCAGACACGGTATAAAATGGAGTATACAACTAGTTTCGATTTAATTCGACACGCTTAAAAAAGCGATCTTAAGGCCTTTAAAATTGTCAATAAAGAACGAAATGACCACCATAATACATCGAAGCGTTTTATTTGGTGAGGAGCTTGTTCTACGCGAATATTGATCAATTTTATTTCAGGACCCAAAAATGCAAAAAAACGTGGGTAATAACCTTCAAAATCGGTCGTTTTTTGCTATTTTTGAACGCGTTTAATAGTTTTAATAAAGTGCTATTTTTTTTGACAAAAACTTGGGGACAGTCTAAGAATGCCTAATGATGATTATTAGAAGACTCAGACACGATATAAAATGGAGTATACAACTAGTTTCGATTGAATTCGACACGCTTAAAAAAGCGATCTTATGGCCGTTAAAAGTGTCTATTCAGAACGAAATGACAACCATAATACACCGAAGCGTTTTATTTGGTGAGGAGCTTGTTCAACGCGAAAATGGATCCATTTTATTTTGGGACCTAAAAATACAAAAAAAAACGTGGGTAATAACATTCAAAATCGGTCGTTTTTGCCTATTTTTGAACGCGTTTAATAGTTTTATTAAAGTGCTATTTTTTTTTGACAGAAACTTGGGGACAGTCTAAGAATGCCTAATGATGATTATTAGAAGTCTCAGACACGATATAAAGTGGAGTACACGACTAGTTTCGATTGATTCCGACACGTTTAAAAAAGCGATCTTAAGGCCTTTAAAAGTGTCAATTCAAAACAAAATGACAACCATAATACACCGAAGCGTTTTATTTGGTAAGGAGCTTGTTCAACGCGAATATGGGTTCAATTTATTTCGGGCCCCAAAAATGCAAAAAAAACGTGAGTAATAACCTTCAAAATCGGTCTTTTTTGGCTATTTTCGAACCTATTTAAAAGTTTATTTAAAGTGTGATTTTTTTTGACAGAAACTTGGGGACAATCTTAGAATGCCTAATGATGATTATTACAAGACTCAGACACGATATAAAATGGAGTATACAACTAGTTTCGATTGATTTCGGCACGCTTAAAAAAGCGATCTTAAGGCCTTTAAAAGTGTCAATTCAGAACGAAATGACAACCATAATACACCGAAGCGTTTTATTTGGTGAGGAGCTTGTTCAACATGAATATTGACCAATTTTATTTCAGGACCCAAAAATGCAAAAAAACGTGAGTAATAACCTTCAAAATCGGTCGTTTTTGGCTATTTTCGAACGCGTTTAATAGTTTTATTAAAGTGCTATTTTTTCTGACAGAAACTTGGTAATAGTCTTAGAATGCCTAATAATGATTATTAGAAGAATCAAACACGATATAAAATGGAGTATACAACTAGTTTCGATTGATTTCGGCACGCTTAAATAAGCGATCTTATGGCCTTTAAAAGTGTCAATTCAGAACGAATTGACAACCATAATACACTGAAGCGTTTTATTTACTGAGGAGCTTGTTCAACGCGAATATGGATCCATTTTATTTCGGGACCCAAAAATACAAAAAAACGTGGGTAATAACCTTAAAAATCGGTCGTTTTTGGCTATTTTTGAACGCGTTTAATAGTTTTAATAAAGTGCTATTTTTTTTTGACAGAAACTTGGGGACAGTCTTAGAATGCCTAATGATGATTATTAGAAGACTCAGACACGATATAAAATGGAGTATACAACTAGTTTCGATCGAATTCGACACGCTTAAAAAACCGATCTTATGGTCTTTAAATGTGTCAATTCAGAACGAAATGACAACCATAATACACCGAAGTGTTTAATTTGGTGAGGAGCTTGTTCAACGCGAATATGGATCCATTTTATTTCGGGACCTAAAAATACAAAAAAACGCGGGTAATAACCTTCAAAATCGGTCGTTTTTGGCTATTTTTGAACGCGTTTAATAGTTTTATTAAAGTGCTATTTTTTTTGACAAAAACTTGGGTAATAGTCTAAGAATGCCTAATAATGATTATTAGAAGACTCAGACGCGATATAAAATGGAGTATACAACTAGTTTCGATTGAATTCGACACGCTAAAAATAGCGATCTTAAGGCCTTTAAAAGTGTCAATTCAGAACGAAATGACAACCTTAATACACCGAAGCGTTTAATTTGGTGAGGATCTTTTTCAACGCGAATATTGATCAATTTTATTTCAGGACCCAAATATGCAAAAAAACGTGGGTAATAACCTTCAAAATCGGTCGTTTTTGCCTATTTTTGAACGCGTTTAATAGTTTTATTAAAGTGCTATTTTTTTTTGACAGAAACTTGGGGACGGTCTAAGAATGCCTAATGATGATTATTAGAAGACTCAGACACGATATAAAATGGAGTACACAACTAGTTTCGATTGATTCCGACACGTTTAAAAAAGCGATCTTAAGGCCTTTAAAAGTGTCAAACAAAATGACAACCATAATACACCGAAGCGTTTTATTTGGTGAGGAGCTTGTTCAACGCGAATATGGGTCCAATTTATTTCGGGCCCCAAAAATGCAAAAAAAACGTGAGTAATAACCTTCAAAATCGGTCTTTTTTGGCTATTTTTGAACGTATTTAAAAGTTTATTTAAAGTGTGATTTTTTTTGACAGAAACTTGGGGACAATCTTAGAATGCCTAATGATGATTATTACAAGACTCAGACACGATATAAAATGGAGTATACAACTAGTTTCGATTGATTTCGGCACGCTTAAAAAAGCGATCTTAAGGCCTTTAAAAGTGTCAATTCAGAACCAAATGACAACCATAATACACCGAAGCGTTTTATTTGGTAAGGAGCTTGTTCAACGCGAATATTGATCAATTTTATTTCAGGACCCAATAATGCAAAAAAACGTGAGTAATAACCTTCAAAATCGGTCGTTTTTGGCTATTTTCGAACGCGTTTAATAGTTTTATTAAAGTGCTATTTTTTCTGACAGAAACTTGGGAATAGTCTTAGAATGCCTAATGATGATTATAAGAAGACTCAGACGCGATATAAAATGGAGTATACAACTAGTTTCGATTGAATTCGACACGCTTAAAAAAGCGATCTTAAGGCATTTAAAAGTCTCAATTCAGAACGAAATGACAACCATAGTACACCGAAGCGTTTAATTTGGTGAGGATCTTTTTCAACGCGAATATTGATCAATTTTATTTCAGGACCCAAATATGCAAAAAAACGTGGGTAATAACCTTCAAAATCGGTCGTTTTTGTCTATTTTTGAACGCATTTAATAGTTTTATTAAAGTGCTATTTTTTTTGACAGAAACTTGGGGACAGTCTAAGAATTCCTAATGATGATTATTAGAAGACTCAGACACAATATAAAATCGAGTACACAACTAGTTTCGATTGATTCCGACACGTTTAAAAAGCGATCTTAAGGCCTTTATAAGTGTCAATTCAGAACAAAATGACAACCATAATACACCGAAGCGTTTTATTTGGTGAGGAGCTTGTTCAACGCGAATATGGGTCCATTTTATTTGGGCCCCAAAAATGCAAAAAAAACATGAGTAATAACATTCAAAATCGGTCTTTTTTGGCTATTTTCGAACGTATTTAAAAGTTTATTTAAAGTGTGATTTTTTTTGACAGAAACTTGGGGACAGTATTAGAATGCCTAATGATGATTATTACAAGACTCAGACACGATATAAAATGGAGTACACAACTAGTTTCGATTGATTCCGACACGTTTAAAAAAGCGATCTTAAGGCCTTTAAAAGTGTAAATTCAGAACGAAATGACAACCATAATACACCGAAGCGTTTTATTTGGTGAGGAGCTTGTTCAACGCGAATATTGATCAATTTTATTTTAGGACCCAAAAATGCAAAAAAACGTGAGTAATAACCTTCAAAATTCTGTGAAGATAAAGCTGCGGTTGAAGGTGCTTTTCTCGAATATTACATCAAGCTGTTAGGCGAGTCGAGAGATACGGAACCGGTCAATGTTAGGCTTGTGAGGCGGGGCAAGATTTGTTCTGAGGAGCATAAAACTTACTTGTCTGCTAGCATTACTGAAGAGGAAGTTAAACGGGCGTTGTTCTCTATTCCGCGAGACAAGGCACCCGGACCCGATGGATTCACGAGCCAGTTTTTCATTGACTCGTGGGAGATCGTGGGAGATGACATTGTTCGGGCCGTTCAGGACTTCTTTGTCTCAGGTAAGCTTTTAAAACAGCTGAACTGTACTAATGTCGTCCTGATACCCAAGGTGAATAGACCCCAATCTGTGAAAGAATTCAGGCCTATTGCCTGCTGTAACGTCTTATACAAATGTATCGCTAAAATCATTTGTACGAGATTAGCACGGGTCTTGACTCAGATAATTTCCCCTGTTCAAGGAGGTTTTATCGAAGGGAGAAGTATTGTAGAGAATGTGTTGATCTGTCAGGATTTGGTTCGGATGTATGGGAGGAGACGTGTGTCACCTAGATGCTTGTTTAAGGTGGATATACATAAAGCCTATGATAGTGTGGAATGGAATTTTCTGGATCAAATGCTATACGCATTAGACTTCCCGGATCATTTCAGAGCCTTGATTATGGAGTGTGTCCAATCGGTCTCCTATACCTTATGTGCTAATGGGGATGGCTTTGGATTTTTTCGTGGTAAGCGAGGACTGAGACAGGGGGATCCGATGTCTCCGCTACTATTCACGATTTGCATGGAGTATTTTTCTCGCATTATGACCTATGGCATGATGGAGACAAATTTCAAATTTCATCCTAAATGTGGGTCCTTAAAACTTAGTCACTTAATTTTTGCGGATGACCTGCTCCTATTTTGTAAGGGGGAAACTGAGTCCATGGAGCTGCTTTGGAAGGCTTTTGCTACTTTTAGCAGAGCATCAGGGTTGAGTATCAGTGTGGGCAAATCCCACGCATATTTCGCTGGGGTTGATGATGACAGGAAGGAGGCCATTTTGCAGTATTCTGGTTGTGTGGAAGGCTCTTTGCCTTTCAGATATCTAGGACTGCCCATCCAGAGCACTCATTTGGGTAAGGCTGATTGTGAGAAACTGTTAGGCCGGATTGTGTCGAGGATTACTAGCATTGGGGCTCGGAAACTCTCTTATGCAGGCAGGCTGACTCTGGTTCAGGCTGTGCTTTCTCAGCTGCATAATTATTGGGCCATGGTGTTTATTATTCCTAAATTTGTTATGGCTCGGATTGTGTCTCTATGTCGCAATTTTCTTTGGGATGGTGGTGTGGAGGGCACAAAAAGAGCTTTAGTGAGTTGGGATTTTATTTGCAGGCCTAAAGTAGAAGGCGGGTTGGGGTTGCGTGACTTGTACCTGTGGAATGAGACGGCTGTTGCCAAATTGGCCTCTTGGGTGTTTGACCAACCGGATCGGTTATGGGTACGGTGGGTTAGCAGCATTTATCTGAGAGGTTCGGTTTGGCGGGATTATCAGCCCCATGCGGATGTTACGTGGGCTTGGAAGAAGATTTGTCATGCTAAAGAGAAGATTAAACACCTATTTGTGGATGGGCTCTGGCACGGTTCCTCGGAGCAGTACTCCATAGCACTCGCCTATGAGGCCTTACGGGATCACCACCCGAAGGTTGATTGGGGCAGGCTCGTCTGGAATACTTGGAGTTTCCCGAGACACAACTTCATTTCTTGGCTTGTGTTCAAAGGGGCTCTAAGTACTAGAGTGAAACTTTTGAGGATTGGGATTTCTGATTCTGATCTTTGCTACTTTTGTGACTCTCAGGCTGAGACCTTCGAACATCTCTTTTTTGGGTGTTGTTGGAGCTCTAGAGTTATTGATATTCTTAGCAGGTGGGTGAAGAAACGGATCCCCACTTTGGGAGGTTTGGTTCGGGCCACGAAGAAGAGAGGCACCAAATTACAGTGCAATATTCTTAGCGCTATGGTTAATGCGACGATTTATCATATTTGGAGACAGCGGAATATTTGCAGAATTGAGGGGACTGTTCGGCGTCCTGAGTGTGTTGCTAATATGATTAAATCAGATGTTAAAAGTCGTATTAATTGTAAGATCAAATATCCTATTAGTGCTCGAGATAGCCAATGGCTACATAATTTGATGCAGTCATCATTTGTATATTGAATACTCACACATATATATATACACTTACCTTTTACCAAAAAAAAAAACCTTCAAAATCGGTCGTTTTTGGCTATTTTCGAACGCGTTTAATAGTTTTATTAAAGTGCTTTTTTTTTTGACAGAAACTTGGGGACAGTCTAAGAATGCTTAATGATGATTATTAGAAGACTCAGACACGATATAAAATGGAGTATACAACTTGTTTCGATTGATTTCGGCACGCTTAAATAAGCGATCTTATGGCCTTTAAAAGTGTCAATTCAGAACGAAATGACAACCATAATACACCGAAGCGTTTTATTTGCTGAGGAGCTTGGTCAACGCGAATATTGATCAATTTTATTTCAGGACCCAAAAATGCAAAAAAATGTGAGTAATAACCTTCAAAATCGGTGTTTTTTGGCTATTTTCGAACGTATTTAAAAGTTTTTTTAAAGTTTGATTTTTTTTGATAGAAACTTGGGGACAGTCTTAGAATGCCTAATGATGATTATTACAAGACTCAGACACGATATAAAATGGAGTATACAACTAGTTTCGATTGATTTCGGCACGCTTAAAAAAGCGATCTTAAGGCCTTTAAAAGTGTCAATTCAGAACGAAATGACAACCATAATACACCGAAGCGTTTTATTTGGTGAGGAGCTTGTTCAACGCGAATATTGATCAATTTTATTTCAGGACCCAAAAATGCAAAAAAACGTGAGTAATAACCTTCAAAATCGGTCGTTTTTGGCTATTTTCGAACGCGTTTAATAGTTTTATTAAAGTGCTATTTTTTCTGACAGAAACTTGGGAATAGTCTTAGAATGCCTAATGATGATTATTAGAAGACTCAGACGCGATATAAAATGGAGTATACAACTAGTTTCGATTGAATTCGACACGCTTAAAAAAGCGATCTTAAGGCCTTTAAAAGTGTCAATTCAGAACGAAATGACAACCTTAATACACCGAAGCGTTTAATTTGGTGAGGATCTTTTTCAACGCGAATATTGATCAATTTTATTTCAGGACCCAAATATGCAAAAAAAAACGTGGGTAATAACCTTCAAAATCGGTCGTTTTTGCCTATTTTTGAACGCATTTAATAGTTTTATTAAAGTGCTATTTTTTTTTGACAGAAACTTGGGGACAGTCTAAGAATGCCTAATGATGATTATTAGAAGTCTCAAACACGATATAAAATGGAGTACACGACTAGTTTCGATTGATTCCGACACGTTTAAAAAAGCGATCTTAAGGCCTTTAAAAGTCTCAATTCAGAACGAAATGACAACCATAGTACACCGAAGCGTTTAATTTGGTGAGGATCTTTTTCAACGCGAATATTGATCAATTTTATTTCAGGACCCAAATATGCAAAAAAACGTGGGTAATAACCTTCAAAATCGGTCGTTTTTGTCTATTTTTGAACGCGTTTAACAGTTTTATTAAAGTGCTATTTTTTTGGACAGAAACTTGGGGACAGTCTAAGAATTCCTAATGATGATTATTAGAAGACTCAGACACAATATAAAATCGAGTACACAACTAGTTTCGATTGATTCCGACACGTTTAAAAAGCGATCTTAAGGCCTTTATAAGTGTCAATTCAGAACAAAATGACAACCATAATACACCGAAGCGTTTTATTTGGTGAGGAGCTTGTTCAACGCGAATATGGGTCCATTTTATTTGGGCCCCAAAAATGCAAAAAAAACATGAGTAATAACATTCAAAATCGGTCTTTTTTGGCTATTTTCGAACGTATTTAAAAGTTTATTTAAAGTGTGATTTTTTTTGACAGAAACTTGGGGACAGTATTAGAATGCCTAATGATGATTATTACAAGACTCAGACACGATATAAAATGGAGTACACAACTAGTTTCGATTGATTCCGACACGTTTAAAAAAGCGATCTTAAGGCCTTTAAAAGTGTAAATTCAGAACGAAATGACAACCATAATACACCGAAGCGTTTTATTTGGTGAGGAGCTTGTTCAACGCGAATATTGATCAATTTTATTTTAGGACCCAAAAATGCAAAAAAACGTGAGTAATAACCTTCAAAATCGGTCGTTTTTGGCTATTTTCGAACGCGTTTAATAGTTTTATTAAAGTGCTATTTTTTTTGACAGAAACTTGGGGACAGTCTAAGAATGCTTAATGATGATTATTAGAAGACTCAGACACGATATAAAATGGAGTATACAACTTGTTTCTATTGATTTCGGCACGCTTAAATAAGCGATCTTATGGCCTTTAAAAGTGTCAATTCAGAACGAAATGACAACCATAATACACCGAAGCGTTTTATTTGCTGAGGAGCTTGGTCAACGCGAATATTGATCAATTTTATTTCAGGACCCAAAAATACAAAAAAAACGTGAGTAATAACCTTCAAAATCGGTCTTCTTTGGCTATTTTCGAACGTATTTAAAAGTTTTTTTAAAGTTTGATTTTTTTTGATAGAAACTTGGGGACAGTCTTAGAATGCCTAATGATGATTATTACAAGACTCAGACACGATATAAAATGGAGTATACAACTAGTTTCGATTGATTTCGGCACGCTTAAAAAAGCGATCTTAAGGCCTTTAAAAGTGTCAATTCAGAACGAAATGACAACCGTAATACACCGAAGCGTTTTATTTGGTGAGGAGCTTGTTCAACGCGAATATTGATCAATTTTATTTCAGGACCCAAAAATGCAAAAAAACGTGAGTAATAACCTTCAAAATCGGTCGTTTTTGGCTATTTTCGAACGCGTTTAATAGTTTTATTAAAGTGCTATTTTTTCTGACAGAAACTTGGGAATAGTCTTAGAATGCCTAATGATGATTATTAGAAGACTCAGACGCGATATAAAATGGAGTATACAACTAGTTTCGATTGAATTCGACACGCTTAAAAAAGCGATCTTAAGGCCTTTAAAAGTGTCAATTCAGAACGAAATGACAACCTTAATACACCGAAGCGTTTAATTTGGTGAGGATCTTTTTCAACGCGAATATTGATCAATTTTATTTCAGGACCCAAATTTGCAAAAAAAACGTGGGTAATAACCTTCAAAATCGGTCGTTTTTGCCTATTTTTGAACGCGTTTAATAGTTTTATTAAAGTGCTATTTTTTTTTTGACAGAAACTTGGGGACAGTCTAAGAATGCCTAATGATGATTATTAGAAGTATCAGACAAGATATAAAATTGAGTACACGACTAGTTTCGATTGATTCCGACACGTTTAAAAAAGCGATCTTAAGGCCTTTAAAAGTGTCAATTCAGAACGAAATGACAACCATAATACACCGAAGCGTTTAATTTGGTGAGGATTTTTTTCAACGCGAATATTGATCCATTTTATTTCAGGACCCAAATATGCAAAAAAAGTGGGTAATAACCTTCAAAATCGGTCGTTTTTGCCTATTTTTGAATGCGTTTAATAGTTTTATTAAAGTGCTATTATTTTTGACAGAAACTTGGGTACAGTCTAAGAATGCCTAATGATGATTATTAGAAGACTCAGACACGATATAAAATGGAGTATACAACTAGTTTCGATTGATTTCGGCACGCTTGAATAAGCGATCTTATGGCCTTTAAAAGTGTCAATTCAGAACGAAATGACAACCATAATACACCGAAGCGTTTTATTTGCTGAGGAGCTTGTTCAACGCGAATATGGATCCATTTTATTTCGGGACCCAAAAATACAAAAAAACGTGGGTAATAACCTTAAAAATCGGTCATTTTTGGCTATTTTTGAATGCGTTTAATAGTTTTAATAAAGTGCTATTTTTTTTTGACAAAAACTTGGGGACGTTCTAAGAATGCCTAATGATGATTATTAGAAGACTCAGACACGATATAAAATGGAGTACACAACTAGTTTCGATTGAATTCGACACGCTTAAAAAAGCGATCTTAAGGCCTTTAAAAGTGTCAATTCAGAACGAAATGACAACCATAATACACCGAAGCGTTTAATTTGGTGAGGATCTTTTCAACGCGAATATTGATCAATTTTATTTCAGGACCCAAATATGCAAAAAAACGTGGGTAATAACCTTCAAAATCGGTCGTTTTTGCCTATTTTTGAACGCGTTTAATAGTTTTATTAAAGTGCTATTTTTTTTGACAGAAACTTGGGGACAGTCTAAGAATGCCTAATGATGATTATTAGAAGACTCAGACACGATATAAAATGGAGTACACAACTAGTTTCGATTGATTCCGACACGTTTAAAAAAGCGATCTTAAGGCCTTTGAAAGTGTCAATTCAAAACAAAATGACAACCATAATACACCGAAGCGTTTTATTTGGTTAGAAGCTTGTTCAACGCGAATATGGATCCATTTTATTTCGGGACCTAAAAATACAAAAAAACGCAGGTAATAACCTTCAAAATCGGTCGTTTTTGGCTATTTTTGAACGTGTTTAATAGTTTTATTAAAGTGCTATTTTTTTTTGACAGAAACTTGGGGACAGTCTAAGAATGCTTAATGATGATTATTAGAAGATTCAGACACGATATAAAATGGAGTATACAACTAGTTTCGATTGATTTCGGCACGCTTAAATAAGCGATCTTATGGCCTTTAAAAGTGTCAATTCAGAACGAAATGACAACCATAATACACCGAAGCGTTTTATTTGCTGAGGAGCTTGTTCAACGCGAATATTGATCAATTTTATTTCAGGACCCAAAAATGCAAAAAAACGTGAGTAATAACCTTCAAAATCGGTCTTTTTGGGCTATTTTCGAACGTATTTAAAAGTTTTTTTAAAGTGTGATTTTTTTTGACAGATACTTGGGGACAGTCTTAGAATGCCTAATGATGATTATTACAAGACTCAGACACGATATAAAATGGAGTATACAACTAGTTTCGATTGATTTCGGCACGCTTAAAAAAGCGATCTTAAGGCCTTTAAAAGTGTCAATTCAGAACGAAATGACAACCATAATACACCGAAGCGTTTTATTTGGTGAGGAGCTTGTTCAACATGAATATTGATCAATTTTATTTCAGGACCCAAAAATGCAAAAAAAAAACGTGAGTAATAACCTTCAAAATCGGTCGTTTTTGGCTATTTTCGAACGCGTTTAATAGTTTTATTAAAGTGCTATTTTTTCTGACAGAAACTTGGGAATAGTCTTAGAATGCCTAATGATGATTATTAGAAGACTCAGACGCGATATAAAATGGAGTATACAACTAGTTTCGATTGAATTCGACACGCTTAAAAAGCGATCTTAAGGCATTTAAAGTGTCAATTCAGAACGAAATGACAACAATAATACACCGAAGCGTTTTATTTGGTGAGGAGCTTGTTCAACGCGAATATGGGTCCAATTTATTTCGGGCCCCAAAAATGCAAAAAAAACGTGAGTAATAACCTTCAAACTCGGTCTTTTTTGGCTATTTTCGAACGTATTTAAAAGTTTATTTAAAGTGTGATTTTTTTTTGACTGAAACTTGGGGACAATCTTAGAATGGAGTATACAACTAGTTTCGATTGATTTCGGCAGGCTTAAAAAAGCGATCTTAAGGCCTTTAAAAGTGTCAATTCAGAACCAAATGACAACCATAATACACCGAAGCGTTTTATTTGGTAAGGAGCTTGTTCAACGCGAATATTGATCAATTTTATTTCAGGACCCAATAATGCAAAAAAACGTGAGTAATAACCTTCAAAATCGGTCGTTTTTGGCTATTTTCGAACGCGTTTAATAGTTTTATTAAAGTGCTATTTTTTCTGACAGAAACTTGGGAATAGTCTTAGAATGCCTAATGATGATTATAAGAAGACTCAGACGCGATATAAAATGGAGTATACAACTAGTTTCGATTGAATTCGACACGCTTAAAAAAGCGATCTTAAGGCATTTAAAAGTCTCAATTCAGAACGAAATGACAACCATAGTACACCGAAGCGTTTAATTTGGTGAGGATCTTTTTCAACGCGAATATTGATCAATTTTATTTCAGGACCCAAATATGCAAAAAAACGTGGGTAATAACCTTCAAAATCGGTCGTTTTTGTCTATTTTTGAACGCGTTTAATAGTTTTATTAAAGTGCTATTTTTTTTGACAGAAACTTGGGGACAGTCTAAGAATTCCTAATGATGATTATTAGAAGACTCAGACACAATATAAAATCGAGTACACAACTAGTTTCGATTGATTCCGACACGTTTAAAAAAGCGATCTTAAGGCCTTTATAAGTGTCAATTCAGAACAAAAAGACAACCATAGTACACCGAAGCGTTTAATTTGGTGAGGATCTTTTTCAACGCGAATATTGATCAATTTTATTTCAGGACCCAAATATGCAAAAAAAAACGTGGGTAATAACCTTCAAAATCGGTCGTTTTTGCCTATTTTTGAACGCGTTTAATAGTTTTATTAAAGTGCTATTTTTTTTTGACAGAAACTTGGGGACAGTCTAAGAATGCCTAATGATGATTATTAGAAGTCTC
The DNA here is from genome assembly GCA_958450325.1 of Agrostemma githago. Lineage (NCBI taxonomy): Eukaryota > Viridiplantae > Streptophyta > Magnoliopsida > Caryophyllales > Caryophyllaceae > Agrostemma > Agrostemma githago. The sequence continues at coordinate 841,465 of OY288253.1, read as the reverse complement.
AGACACGATATAAAATGGAGTACACGACTAGTTTCGATTGATTCCGACACGTTTAAAAAAGCGATCTTAAGGCCTTTAAAAGTCTCAATTCAGAACGAAATGACAACCATAGTACACCGAAGCGTTTAATTTGGTGAGGATCTTTTTCAACGCGAATATTGATCAATTTTATTTCAGGACCCAAATATGCAAAAAAACGTGGGTAATAACCTTCAAAATCGGTCGTTTTTGTCTATTTTTGAACGCGTTTAATAGTTTTATTAAAGTGCTATTTTTTTGGACAGAAACTTGGGGACAGTCTAAGAATTCCTAATGATGATTATTAGAAGACTCAGACACAATATAAAATCGAGTACACAACTAGTTTCGATTGATTCCGACACGTTTAAAAAGCGATCTTAAGGCCCTTATAAGTGTCAATTCAGAACAAAATGACAACCATAATACACCGAAGCGTTTTATTTGGTGAGGAGCTTGTTCAACGCGAATATGGGTCCATTTTATTTGGGCCCCAAAAATGCAAAAAAAACATGAGTAATAACATTCAAAATCGGTCTTTTTTGGCTATTTTCGAACGTATTTAAAAGTTTATTTAAAGTGTGATTTTTTTTGACAGAAACTTGGGGACAGTATTAGAATGCCTAATGATGATTATTACAAGACTCAGACACGATATAAAATGGAGTACACAACTAGTTTCGATTGATTCCGACACGTTTAAAAAAGCGATCTTAAGGCCTTTAAAAGTGTAAATTCAGAACGAAATGACAACCATAATACACCGAAGCGTTTTATTTGGTGAGGAGCTTGTTCAACGCGAATATTGATCAATTTTATTTTAGGACCCAAAAATGCAAAAAAACGTGAGTAATAACCTTCAAAATCGGTCGTTTTTGGCTATTTTCGAACGCGTTTAATAGTTTTATTAAAGTGCTATTATTTTTGACAGAAACTTGGGGACAGTCTAAGAATGCTTAATGATGATTATTAGAAGACTCAGACACGATATAAAATGGAGTATACAACTTGTTTCTATTGATTTCGGCACGCTTAAATAAGCGATCTTATGGCCTTTAAAAGTGTCAATTCAGAACGAAATGACAACCATAATACACCGAAGCGTTTTATTTGCTGAGGAGCTTGTTCAACGCGAATATGGATCCATTTTATTTCGGGACCCAAAAATACAAAAAAACGTGGGTAATAACCTTAAAAATCGGTCATTTTTGGCTATTTTTGAATGCGTTTAATAGTTTTAATAAAGTGCTATTTTTTTTGACAAAAACTTGGGGACGGTCTAAGAATGCCTAATGATGATTATTAGAAGACTCAGACACGATATAAAATGGAGTACACAACTAGTTTCGATTGAATTCGACACGCTTAAAAAAGCGATCTTAAGGCCTTTAAAAGTGTCAATTCAGAACGAAATGACAACCATAATACACCGAAGCGTTTAATTTGGTGAGGATCTTTTCAACGCGAATATTGATCAATTTTATTTCAGGACCCAAATATGCAAAAAAACGTGGGTAATAATCTTCAAAATCGGTCGTTTTTGCCTATTTTTGAACGCGTTTAATAGTTTTATTAAAGTGCTATTTTTTTTGACAGAAACTTGGGGACAGTCTAAGAATGCTTAATGATGATTATTAGAAGATTCAGACACGATATAAAATGGAGTATACAACTAGTTTCGATTGATTTCGGCACGCTTAAATAAGCGATCTTATGGCCTTTAAAAGTGTCAATTCAGAACGAAATGACAACCATAATACACCGAAGCGTTTTATTTGGTGAGAAGCTTGTTCAACGCGAATATGGATCCATTTTATTTCGGGACCTAAAAATACAAAAAAACGCGGGTAATAACCTTCAAAATCGGTCGTTTTTGGCTATTTTTGAACGCGTTTAATAGTTTTATTAAAGTGCTATTTTTTTTGACAGAAACTTGGGGACAGTCTAAGAATGCTTAATGATGATTATTAGAAGATTCAGACACGATATAAAATGGAGTATACAACTAGTTTCGATTGATTTCGGCACGCTTAAATAAGCGATCTTATGGCCTTTAAAAGTGTAAATTCAGAACGAAATGACAACCATAATACACCGAAGCGTTTTATTTGGTGAGGAGCTTGTTCAACGCGAATATTGATCAATTTTATTTTAGGACCCAAAAATGCAAAAAAACGTGAGTAATAACCTTCAAAATCGGTCGTTTTTGGCTATTTTCGAACGCGTTTAATAGTTTTATTAAAGTGCTATTATTTTTGACAGAAACTTGGGGACAGTCTAAGAATGCTTAATGATGATTATTAGAAGACTCAGACACGATATAAAATGGAGTATACAACTTGTTTCTATTGATTTCGGCACGCTTAAATAAGCGATCTTATGGCCTTTAAAAGTGTCAATTCAGAACGAAATGACAACCATAATACACCGAAGCGTTTTATTTGCTGAGGAGCTTGTTCAACGCGAATATGGATCCATTTTATTTCGGGACCCAAAAATACAAAAAAACGTGGGTAATAACCTTAAAAATCGGTCATTTTTGGCTATTTTTGAATGCGTTTAATAGTTTTAATAAAGTGCTATTTTTTTTGACAAAAACTTGGGGACGGTCTAAGAATGCCTAATGATGATTATTAGAAGACTCAGACACGATATAAAATGGAGTACACAACTAGTTTCGATTGAATTCGACACGCTTAAAAAAGCGATCTTAAGGCCTTTAAAAGTGTCAATTCAGAACGAAATGACAACCATAATACACCGAAGCGTTTAATTTGGTGAGGATCTTTTCAACGCGAATATTGATCAATTTTATTTCAGGACCCAAATATGCAAAAAAACGTGGGTAATAATCTTCAAAATCGGTCGTTTTTGCCTATTTTTGAACGCGTTTAATAGTTTTATTAAAGTGCTATTTTTTTTGACAGAAACTTGGGGACAGTCTAAGAATGCTTAATGATGATTATTAGAAGATTCAGACACGATATAAAATGGAGTATACAACTAGTTTCGATTGATTTCGGCACGCTTAAATAAGCGATCTTATGGCCTTTAAAAGTGTCAATTCAGAACGAAATGACAACCATAATACACCGAAGCGTTTTATTTGGTGAGAAGCTTGTTCAACGCGAATATGGATCCATTTTATTTCGGGACCTAAAAATACAAAAAAACGCGGGTAATAACCTTCAAAATCGGTCGTTTTTGGCTATTTTTGAACGCGTTTAATAGTTTTATTAAAGTGCTATTTTTTTTGACAGAAACTTGGGGACAGTCTAAGAATGCTTAATGATGATTATTAGAAGATTCAGACACGATATAAAATGGAGTATACAACTAGTTTCGATTGATTTCGGCACGCTTAAATAAGCGATCTTATGGCCTTTAAAAGTGTCAATTCAGAACGAAATGACAACCATAATACACCGAAGCGTTTTATTTGCTGAGGAGCTTGTTCAACGCGAATATTGATCAATTTTATTTCAGGACCCAAAAATGCAAAAAAACGTGAGTAATAACCTTCAAAATCGGTCTTTTTTGGCTATTTTTGAACGTATTTAAAAGTTTTTTTAAAGTGTGATTTTTTTTGACAGATACTTGGGGACAGTCTTAGAATGCCTAATGATGATTATTACAAGACTCAGACACGATATAAAATGGAGTATACAACTAGTTTCGATTGATTTCGGCACGCTTAAAAAAGCGATCATAAGGCCTTTGAAAGTGTCAATTCAGAACAAAATGACAACCATAATACACCGAAGCGTTTTATTTGGTGAGAAGCTTGTTCAACGCGAATATGGATCCATTTTATTTCGGGACCTAAAAATACAAAAAAACGCGGGTAATAACCTTCAAAATCGGTCGTTTTTGGCTATTTTTGAACGCGTTTAATAGTTTTATTAAAGTGCTATTTTTTTTGACAGAAACTTGGGGACAGTCTAAGAATGCTTAATGATGATTATTAGAAGATTCAGACACGATATAAAATGGAGTATACAACTAGTTTCGATTGATTTCGGCACGCTTAAATAAGCGATCTTATGGCCTTTAAAAGTGTCAATTCAGAACGAAATGACAACCATAATACACCGAAGCGTTTTATTTGCTGAGGAGCTTGTTCAACGCGAATATTGATCAATTTTATTTCAGGACCCAAAAATGCAAAAAAACGTGAGTAATAACCTTCAAAATCGGTCTTTTTTGGCTATTTTCGAACGTATTTAAAAGTTTTTTTAAAGTGTGATTTTTTTTGACAGATACTTGGGGACAGTCTTAGAATGCCTAATGATGATTATTACAAGACTCAGACACGATATAAAATGGAGTATACAACTAGTTTCGATTGATTTCGGCACGCTTAAATAAGCGATCTTATGGCCTTTAAAAGTGTCAATTCAGAACGAAATGACAACAATAATACACCGAAGCATTTTATTTGGTGAGGAGCTTGTTCAACGCGAATATGGGTCCAATTTATTTCGGGCCCCAAAAATGCAAAAAAAACGTGAGTAATAACCTTCAAAATCGGTCTTTTTTGGCTATTTTCGAACGTATTTAAAAGTTTATTTAAAGTGTGATTTTTTTTGACTGAAACTTGGGGACAATCTTAGAATGGAGTATACAACTAGTTTCGATTGATTTCGGCAGGCTTAAAAAAGCGATCTTAAGGCCTTTAAAAGTGTCAATTCAGAACCAAATGACAACCATAATACACCGAAGCGTTTTATTTGGTAAGGAGCTTGTTCAACGCGAATATTGATCAATTTTATTTCAGGACCCAATAATGCAAAAAAACGTGAGTAATAACCTTCAAAATCGGTCGTTTTTGGCTATTTTCGAACGCGTTTAATAGTTTTATTAAAGTGCTATTTTTTCTGACAGAAACTTGGGAATAGTCTTAGAATGCCTAATGATGATTATAAGAAGATTCAGACGCGATATAAAATGGAGTATACAACTAGTTTCGATTGAATTCGACACGCTTAAAAAAGCGATCTTAAGGCATTTAAAAGTCTCAATTCAGAACGAAATGACAACCATAGTACACCGAAGCGTTTAATTTGGTGAGGATCTTTTTCAACGCGAATATTGATCAATTTTATTTCAGGACCCAAATATGCAAAAAAAACGTGGGTAATAACCTTCAAAATCGGTCGTTTTTGTCTATTTTTGAACGCGTTTAATAGTTTTATTAAAGTGCTATTTTTTTTGACAGAAACTTGGGGACAGTCTAAGAATTCCTAATGATGATTATTAGAAGACTCAGACACAATATAAAATCGAGTACACAACTAGTTTCGATTGATTCCGACACGTTTAAAAAAGCGATCTTAAGGCCTTTATTAGTGTCAATTCAGAACAAAAAGACAACCATAATACACCGAAGCGTTTTATTTGGTGAGGAGCTTGTTCAACGCGAATATGGGTCCATTTTATTTGGGCCCCAAAAATGCAAAAAAAACATGAGTAATAACATTCAAAATCGGCATTTTTCCATGGGTTGTTGCGGGCTCGTCGGGCTCATAATGCTGTTGCTATGATTAACGATGCTGAGGGGCGTGGGTGCGAGTCAAAGGAGGAGATCGAGTCAGCTTTTCTAAGTTACTACACTTCGCTTTTGGGTGATTCGAAGGAGGTCGAACCTATCCGGGTTGATATTGTTCGGTTAGGGGGTTTATGCTCGGATGAACATAAGCTTCTCTTTGGGGCTATTGTGACTGAATCGGAAATTAAGAAGGCTATGCATGCTATACACCGTGATAAGGCTCCTGGACCAGATGGGTTCACTAGTCAGTTCTTCATTGATTCGTGGAATATAGTGGGTGAGGCTGTGGTCAGCGCGATTCAGGACTTCTTCCGTACTGGTAAGCTTCTGAAACAGCTGCACTGTGCTTTAATCACTTTAATCCCAAAAATGAGTAGGCCTCAATCTGTGAAAGATTTCAGGCCTATAGCGTGCTGCAATGTAGTGTATAAATGTATAGCTAAAATTATATGCTCGAGATTAGCCAAGGTTCTTCCCCGGATAATTTCGCCCACTCAGGGTGGATTTATTGAGGGTCGGAGTATAGTGGAGAATGTCCTCATTTGTCAAGACCTTGTTAAGATGTATAGGAGAGGCCGTGTCTCTCCTAGATGTCTCTTCAAGGTTGATATTCATAAGGCCTATGATAGCGTGGAATGGAGTTTTCTTGAGCAAATGCTAGCTGCATTGGATTTTTCGGTTCATTTTCGCCGTCTGATCATGGAGTGCGTCACCACTGTTTCGTACTCCCTCAGTGTTAATGGCGATTCCTTCGGGTTTTTCCGTGGTAAGAGAGGGTTGAGACAAGGAGACCCTATGTCACCTTTGCTGTTTACCATCTGTATGGAATATTTTTCTCGTATTCTGTCGTATGGTAAGATCGATCGTAACTTTAGATATCACCCGAAGTGTGGCCCGATGCGACTTACTCACTTGATGTTTGCTGATGATCTGCTGCTCTTCTGTAAAGGGGATACAGATTCGATGCAATTCTTGTGGAAGGCCTTTGCTACGTTCAGCAGGGCCTCGGGGCTGAATATAAGTATTGGGAAATCGCATGCTTATTTTGCAGGAGTGGAGGAAGATAAGAAAGCTGCTATTCTACAGTTTTCAGGCTGTGTGGAAGGTACGTTACCCTTTCGATACCTGGGTCTTCCGATCCAGTGCACTCGGCTTGGGAAAATTGACTGTGAGTCCCTGACTGCTCGTATTATTTCGAGGATCTCTAGTATTGGGGCCCGTAAGCTATCCTATGCGGGTAGATTGACGTTGGTTCAGTCCGTTCTGTCTCAACTACATAATTATTGGGCGTTGGTGTTCATTATTCCGAATTATGTGATGAACAGAATTATTTCCTTATGTCGTAATTTCCTGTGGAATGGCGGGGTTGAAGGTAATAACAGGGCTCTGGTGAGTTGGGAGAAGCTGTGCTGTCCTAAATTGGAGGGAGGACTGGGGCTGAGGGACTTGGTTATTTGGAATCAGGCTGCAGTTGCTAAGTTAGCTTCATGGGTTTTTGATCAACCGGATCGACTGTGGGTCCGGTGGGTGAATGCCATCTACCTCAAGGGGAGCGAGTGGCGAGAATACCAACCCAATACCGATGTCACCTGGGCTTGGCGGAAAATCTGTCAGGCTAAGGATAAAATCAAACACATGTTCGTTGATGAGCGCTGGCATGGTACCAGGGCACGCTATTCGGTCGCGGAGGGATACGACGGGCTTCGGTCTAAAAAACCGGAGGTCTCGTGGGCTCGCCTAGTTTGGAGTAGTTGGAGTATTCCTAAACATAGCTTTATCTCTTGGCTTGTGTTTAGGAAGGCTTTAAACACTAGGATTAATTTGATGCGATTTGGTGTGTCTGAATCAGACCGCTGCTATCTTTGCGAGGACCATGAGGAAAGCTTGGAACATCTCTTTTTCAGTTGTGCCTGGAGTTCACAGATTGTGGACAGTTTGAGCCGGTGGGTGAAGAAGCATATACCGAGCTCCGGCTCGTTGCTTTGGGCGACCAAGATGCGTGGATCGAAGTTACAATGTAATATCATTCGCGCCTTAGTCAATGCCATGATTTATCATGTTTGGAGACAACGCAACTTGTGCCGGATAGAAGGGTCGTTGCAACGACCTCACCATATTGTTAAAATGATTAAATTGGATATTCGTGATAGAATTTTGGCTAAGATTAAGTATCCGCTACGTCCTAGGGATACTAGATGGCTACGTAATTTGACGTAGCCAAACTTGTGTACATTGATTATAATTTTAATACATTCTTACCTTTTACCAAAAAAAAAAAAAAACATTCAAAATCGGTCTTTTTTGGCTATTTTCGAACGTATTTAAAAGTTTATTTAAAGTGTGATTTTTTTTGACAGAAACTTGGGGACAGTATTAGAATGCCTAATGATGATTATTACAAGACTCAGACACGATATAAAATGGAGTACACAACTAGTTTCGATTGATTCCGATACGTTTAAAAAAGCGATCTTAAGGCCTTTAAAAGTGTCAATTCAGAACGAAATGACAACCATAATACACCGAAGCGTTTTATTTGGTGAGGAGCTTGTTCAACGCGAATATTGATCAATTTTATTTTAGGACCCAAAAATGCAAAAAAACGTGAGTAATAACCTTCAAAATCGGTCGTTTTTGGCTATTTTCGAACGCGTTTAATAGTTTTATTAAAGTGCTATTTTTTTTTGACAGAAACTTGGGGACAGTCTAAGAATGCTTAATGATGATTATTAGAAGACTCAGACACGATATAAAATGGAGTATACAACTTGTTTCGATTGATTTCGGCACGCTTAAATAAGCGATCTTATGGCCTTTAAAAGTGTCAATTCAGAACGAAATGACAACCATAATACACCGAAGCGTTTTATTTGCTGAGGAGATTGGTCAACGCGAATATTGATCAATTTTATTTCAGGACCCAAAAATGCAAAAAAACGTGAGTAATAACCTTCAAAATCGGTCTTTTTTGGCTATTTTCGAACGTATTTAAAAGTGTTTTTAAAGTTTGATTTTTTTTGATAGAAACTTGGGGACAGTCTTAGAATGCCTAATGATGATTATCACAAGACTCAGACACGATATAAAATGGAGTATACAACTAGTTTCGATTGATTTCGGCACGCTTAAAAAAGCGATCTTAAGGCCTTTAAAAGTGTCAATTCAGAACGAAATGACAACCATAATACACCGAAGCGTTTTATTTGGTGAGGAGCTTGTTCAACGCGAATATTGATCAATTTTATTTCAGGACCAAAAATGCAAAAAAACGTGAGTAATAACCTTCAAAATCGGTCGTTTTTGGCTATTTTCGAACGCGTTTAATAGTTTTATTAAAGTGCTATTTTTTCTGACAGAAACTTGGGAATAGTCTTAGAATGCCTAATGATGATTATTAGAAGACTCAGACGCGATATAAAATGGAGTATACAACTAGTTTCGATTGAATTCGACACGCTTAAAAAAGCGATCTTAAGGCCTTTAAAAGTGTCAATTCAGAACGAAATGACAACCTTAATACACCGAAGCGTTTAATTTGGTGAGGATCTTTTTCAACACGAATATTGATCAATTTTATTTCAGGACCCAAATATGCAAACAAAAACGTGGGTAATAACCTTCAAAATCGGTCGTTTTTGCCTATTTTCGAACGCGTTTAATAGTTTTATTAAAGTGCTATTTTTTTGGACAGAAACTTGGGGACAGTCTAAGAATTCCTAATGATGATTATTAGAAGACTCAGACACAATATAAAATCGAGTACACAACTAGTTTCGATTGATTCCGACACGTTTAAAAAGCGATCTTAAGGCCTTTATAAGTGTCAATTCAGAACAAAATGACAACCATAATACACCGAAGCGTTTTATTTGGTGAGGAGCTTGTTCAACGCGAATATGGGTCCATTTTATTTGGGCCCCAAAAATGCAAAAAAAACATGAGTAATAACATTCAAAATCGGTCTTTTTTGGCTATTTTCGAACGTATTTAAAAGTTTATTTAAAGTGTGATTTTTTTTGACAGAAACTTGGGGACAGTATTAGAATGCCTAATGATGATTATTACAAGACTCAGACACGATATAAAATGGAGTACACAACTAGTTTCGATTGATTCCGACACGTTTAAAAAAGCGATCTTAAGGCCTTTAAAAGTGTAAATTCAGAACGAAATGACAACCATAATACACCGAAGCGTTTTATTTGGTGAGGAGCTTGTTCAACGCGAATATTGATCAATTTTATTTTAGGACCCAAAAATGCAAAAAAACGTGAGTAATAACCTTCAAAATCGGTCGTTTTTGGCTATTTTCGAACGCGTTTAATAGTTTTATTAAAGTGCTATTTTTTTTGACAGAAACTTGGGGACAGTCTAAGAATGCTTAATGATGATTATTAGAAGACTCAGACACGATATAAAATGGAGTATACAACTTGTTTCTATTGATTTCGGCACGCTTAAATAAGCGATCTTATGGCCTTTAAAAGTGTCAATTCAGAAAGAAATGACAACCATAATACACCGAAGCGTTTTATTTGCTGAGGAGCTTGGTCAACGCGAATATTGATCAATTTTATTTCAGGACCCAAAAATGCAAAAAAACGTGAGTAATAACCTTCAAAATCGGTCTTTTTTGGCTATTTTCGAACGTATTTAAAAGTTTTTTTAAAGTTTGATTTTTTTTGATAGAAACTTGGGGACAGTCTTAGAATGCCTAATGATGATTATTACAAGACTCAGACACGATATAAAATGGAGTATACAACTAGTTTCGATTGAATTCGACACGCTTAAAAAAGCGATCTTAAGGCCTTTAAAAGTGTCAATTCAGAACGAAATGACAACCTTAATACACCGAAGCGTTTAATTTGGTGAGGATCTTTTTCAACGCGAATATTGATCAATTTTATTTCAGGACCCAAATATGCAAAAAAAAACGTGGGTAATAACCTTCAAAATCGGTCGTTTTTGCCTATTTTTGAACGCGTTTAATAGTTTTATTAAAATGCTATTTTTTTTTTGACAGAAACTTGGGGACAGTCTAAGAATGCCTAATGATGATTATTAGAAGTCTCAGACACGATATAAAATGGAGTACACGACTAGTTTCGATTGATTCCGACACGTTTAAAAAAGCGATCTTAAGGCCTTTAAAAGTGTCAATTCAGAACGAAATGACAACCATAATACACCGAAGCGTTTAATTTGGTGAGGATTTTTTTCAACGCGAATATTGATCAATTTTATTTCAGGACCCAAATATGCAAAAAAAGTAGGTAATAACCTTCAAAATCGGTCGTTTTTGCCTATTTTTGAATGCGTTTAATAGTTTTATTAAAGTGCTATTTTTTTTGACAGAAACTTGGGTACAGTCTAAGAATGCCTAATGATGATTATTAGAAGACTCAGACACGATATAAAATGGAGTATACAACTAGTTTCGATTGATTTCGGCACGCTTGAATAAGCGATCTTATGGCCTTTAAAAGTGTCAATTCAGAACGAAATGACAACCATAATACACCGAAGCGTTTTATTTGCTGAGGAGCTTGTTCAACGCGAATATGGATCCATTTTATTTCGGGACCCAAAAATACAAAAAAACGTGGGTAATAACCTTAAAAATCGGTCATTTTTGGCTATTTTTGAATGCGTTTAATAGTTTTAATAAAGTGCTATTTTTTTTGACAAAAACTTGGGGACGGTCTAAGAATGCCTAATGATGATTATTAGAAGTCTCAGACACGATATAAAATGGAGTACACGACTAGTTTCGATTGATTCCGACACGTTTAAAAAAACGATCTTAAGGCCTTTAAAAGTGTCAATTCAGAACGAAATGACAACCATAATACACCGAAGCGTTTAATTTGGTGAGGATCTTTTCAACGCGAATATTGATCAATTTTATTTCAGGACCCAAATATGCAAAAAAACGTGGGTAATAACCTTCAAAATCGGTCGTTTTTGCCTATTTTTGAACGCGTTTAATAGTTTTATTAAAGTGCTATTTTTTTTGACAGAAACTTGGGGACAGTCTAAGAATGCTTAATGATGATTATTAGAAGATTCAGACACGATATAAAATGGAGTATACAACTAGTTTCGATTGATTTCGGCACGCTTAAATAAGCGATCTTATGGCCTTTAAAAGTGTCAATTCAGAACGAAATGACAACCATAATACACCGAAGCGTTTTATTTGCTGAGGAGCTTGTTCAACGCGAATATTGATCAATTTTATTTCAGGACCCAAAAATGCAAAAAAACGTGAGTAATAACCTTCAAAATCGGTCTTTTTTGGCTATTTTCGAACGTATTTAAAAGTTTTTTTAAAGTGTGATTTTTTTTGACAGATACTTGGGGACAGTCTTAGAATGCCTAATGATGATTATTACAAGACTCAGACACGATATAAAATGGAGTATACAACTAGTTTCGATTGATTTCGGCACGCTTAAAAAAGCGATCATAAGGCCTTTGAAAGTGTCAATTCAGAACAAAATGACAACCATAATACACCGAAGCGTTTTATTTGGTGAGAAGCTTGTTCAACGCGAATATGGATCCATTTTATTTCGGGACCTAAAAATACAAAAAAACGCGGGTAATAACCTTCAAAATCGGTCGTTTTTGGCTATTTTTGAACGCGTTTAATAGTTTTATTAAAGTGCTATTTTTTTTGACAGAAACTTGGGGACAGTCTAAGAATGCTTAATGATGATTATTAGAAGATTAAGACACGATATAAAATGGAGTATACAACTAGTTTCGATTGATTTCGGCACGCTTAAATAAGCGATCTTATGGCCTTTAAAAGTGTCAATTCAGAACGAAATGACAACCATAATACACCGAAGCGTTTTATTTGCTGAGGAGCTTGTTCAACGCGAATATTGATCAATTTTTTTTCAGGACCCAAAAATGCAAAAAAACGTGAGTAATAACCTTCAAAATCGGTCTTTTTTGGCTATTTTCGAACGTATTTAAAAGTTTTTTTAAAGTGTGATTTTTTTTGACAGATACTTGGGGACAGTCTTAGAATGCCTAATGATGATTATTACAAGACTCAGACACGATATAAAATGGAGTATACAACTAGTTTCGATTGATTTCGGCACGCTTAAAAAAGCGATCTTAAGGCCTTTAAAAGTGTCAATTCAGAACGAAATGACAACCATAATACACCGAAGCGTTTTATTTGGTGAGGAGCTTGTTCAACATGAATATTGATCAATTTTATTTCAGGACCCAAAAATGCAAAAAAAAACGTGAGTAATAACCTTCAAAATCGGTCGTTTTTGGCTATTTTCGAACGCGTTTAATAGTTTTTTTAAAGTGTGATTTTTTTTGACAGATACTTGGGAATAGTCTTAGAATGCCTAATGATGATTATTAGAAGACTCAGACGCGATATAAAATGGAGTATACAACTAGTTTCGATTGAATTCGACATGCTTAAAAAGCGATCTTAAGGCATTTAAAAGTGTCAATTCAGAACGAAATGACAACAATAATACACCGAAGCGTTTTATTTGGTGAGGAGCTTGTTCAACGCGAATATGGGTCCAATTTATTTCGGGCCCCAAAAATGCAAAAAAAACGTGAGTAATAACCTTCAAAATCGGTCTTTTTTGGCTATTTTCGAACGTATTTAAAAGTTTATTTAAAGTGTGATTTTTTTTTACTGAAACTTGGGGACAATCTTAGAATGGAGTATACAACTAGTTTCGATTGATTTCGGCAGGCTTAAAAAAGCGATCTTAAGGCCTTTAAAAGTGTCAATTCAGAACCAAATGACAACCATAATACACCGAAGCGTTTTATTTGGTAAGGAGCTTGTTCAACGCGAATATTGATCAATTTTATTTCAGGACCCAATAATGCAAAAAAACGTGAGTAATAACCTTCAAAATCGGTCGTTTTTGGCTATTTTCGAACGCGTTTAATAGTTTTATTAAAGTGCTATTTTTTCTGACAGAAACTTGGGAATAGTCTTAGAATGCCTAATGATGATTATAAGAAGACTCAGACGCGATATAAAATGGAGTATACAACTAGTTTCGATTGAATTCGACACGCTTAAAAAAGCGATCTTAAGGCATTTAAAAGTCTCAATTCAGAACGAAATGACAACCATAGTACACCGAAGCGTTTAATTTGGTGAGGATCTTTTTCAACGCGAATATTGATCAATTTTATTTCAGGACCCAAATATGCAAAAAAAACGTGGGTAATAACCTTCAAAATCGGTCTTTTTTGGCTATTTTCGAACGTATTTAAAAGTTTTTTTAAAGTGTGATTTTTTTTGATAGAAACTTGGGGACAGTCTTAGAATGCCTAATGATGATTATTACAAGACTCAGACACGATATAAAATGGAGTATACAACTAGTTTCGATTGATTTCGGCACCCTTAAAAAAGCGATCTTAAGGCCTTTAAAAGTGTCAATTCAGAACGAAATGGCAACCATAATACACCGAAGCGTTTTATTTGGTGAGGAGCTTGTTCAACGCGAATATTGATCAATTTTATTTCAGGACCCAAAAATGCAAAAAAACGTGAGTAATAACTTTCAAAATCGGTCGTTTTTGGCTATTTTCGAACGCGTTTAATAGTTTTATTAAAGTGCTATTTTTTCTGACAGAAACTTGGGAATAGTCTTAGAATGCCTAATGATGATTATTAGAAGACTCAGACGCGATATAAAATGGAGTATACAACTAGTTTCGATTGAATTCGACACGCTTAAAAAAGCGATCTTAAGGCCTTTAAAAGTGTCAATTCAGAACGAAATGACAACCTTAATACACCGAAGCGTTTAATTTGGTGAGGATCTTTTTCAACGCGAATATGGATCCATTTTATTTCGGGACCTAAAAATACAAAAAAAAAACGCGGGTAATAGCCTTCAAAATCGGTCGTTTTTGGCTATTTTTGAACGCGTTTAATAGTTTTATTAAATTGCTATTTTTTATGACAGAAACTTGAGGACAGTCTAAGAATGCTTAATGATGATTATTAGAAGACTCAGACACGATATAAAATGGAGTATACAACTAGTTTCGATTGATTTCGGCACGCTTAAATAAGCGATCTTATGGCCTTTAAAAGTGTCAATTCAGAACGAAATGACAACCATAATAAACCGAAGCGTTTTATTTGCTGAGGAGCTTGTTCAACGCGAATATGGATCCATTTTATTTCGGGACCCAAAAATACAAAAAAACGTGGGTAATAACCTTCAAAATCGGTCGTTTTTGGCTATTTTTGAACGCGTTTAATAGTTTTAATAAAGTGCTATTTTCTTTGACAGAAACTTGGGGAGAGTCTAAGAACGCCTAATGATGATTATTAGAAGACTCAGACACGATATAAAATGGAGTATACAACTAGTTTCGATTGAATTCGACACGCTTAAAAAAGCGATCTTATGGCCTTTAAAAGTGTCAATTCAGAACGAAATGACAACCATAATACACCGAAGCGTTTTATTTGGTGAGGAGCTTGTTCAACGCGAATATGGATCCATTTTATTTTGGGACCTAAAAATACAAAAAAACGCGGGTAATAACCTTCAAAATCGGTCGTTTTTGGCTATTTTTGAACGCGTTTAATAGTTTATTAAAGTGCTATTTTTTTGACAGAAACTTGGGTAATAGTCTAAGAATGCCTAATAATGATTATTAGAAGACTCAGACACGAAATAAAATGGAGTATACAACTAGTTTCGATTGATTTCGGCACGCTTGAATAAGCGATCTTATGGCCTTTAAAAGTGTCAATTCAGAACGAAATGACAACCATAATACACCGAAGCGTTTTATTTGCTGAGGAGCTTGTTCAACGCGAATATGGATCCATTTTATTTCGGGACCCAAAAATACAAAAAAACGTGGGTAATAACCTTAAAAATTGGTCATTTTTGGCTATTTTTGAATGCGTTTAATAGTTTTAATAAAGTGCTATTTTTTTTGACAAAAACTTGGGGACGGTCTAAGAATGCCTAATGATGATTATTAGAAGTCTCAGACACGATATAAAATGGAGTACACGACTAGTTTCGATTGATTCCGACACGTTTAAAAAAGCGATCTTAAGGCCTTTAAAAGTGTCAATTCAGAACGAAATGACAACCATAATACACCGAAGCGTTTAATTTGGTGAGGATCTTTTCAACGCGAATATTGATCAATTTTATTTCAGGACCCAAATATGCAAAAAAACGTGGGTAATAACCTTCAAAATCGGTCGTTTTTGCCTATTTTTGAACGCGTTTAATAGTTTTATTAAAGTGCTATTTTTTTTGACAGAAACTTGGGGACAGTCTAAGAATGCTTAATGATGATTATTAGAAGATTCAGACACGATATAAAATGGAGTATA
Organism: Agrostemma githago; assembly: GCA_958450325.1. Lineage (NCBI taxonomy): Eukaryota > Viridiplantae > Streptophyta > Magnoliopsida > Caryophyllales > Caryophyllaceae > Agrostemma > Agrostemma githago. Next base: position 825,512 of record OY288253.1, on the reverse strand, counting down.
CAACTAGTTTCGATTGATTTCGGCACGCTTGAATAAGCGATCTTATGGCCTTTAAAAGTGTCAATTCAGAACGAAATGACAACCATAATACACCGAAGCGTTTTATTTGCTGAGGAGCTTGTTCAACGCGAATATGGATCCATTTTATTTCGGGACCCAAAAATACAAAAAAACGTGGGTAATAACCTTAAAAATCGGTCATTTTTGGCTATTTTTGAATGCGTTTAATAGTTTTATTAAAGTGCTATTTTTTTTGACAGAAACTTGGGTACAGTCTAAGAATGCCTAATGATGATTATTAGAAGACTCAGACACGATATAAAATGGAGTATACAACTAGTTTCGATTGATTTCGGCACGCTTGAATAAGCGATCTTATGGCCTTTAAAAGTGTCAATTCAGAACGAAATGACAACCATAATACACCGAAGCGTTTTATTTGCTGAGGAGCTTGTTCAACGCGAATATTGATCAATTTTATTTCAGGACCCAAAAATGCAAAAAAACGTGAGTAATAACCTTCAAAATCGGTCTTTTTTGGCTATTTTCGAACGTATTTAAAAGTTTTTTTAAAGTGTGATTTTTTTTGACAGATACTTAGGGACAGTCTTAGAATGCCTAATGATGATTATTACAAGACTCAGACACGATATAAAATGGAGTATACAACTAGTTTCGATTGATTTCGGCACGCTTAAAAAAGCGATCTTAAGGCCTTTAAAAGTGTCAATTCAGAACGAAATGACAACCATAATACACCAAAGCGTTTTATTTGGTGAGGAGCTTGTTCAACATGAATATTGATCAATTTTATTTCAGGACCCGAAAATGCAAAAAAACGTGAGTAATAACCTTCAAAATCGGTCGTTTTTGGCTATTTTCGAACGCGTTTAATAGTTTTATTAAAGTGTTATTTTTTCTGACAGAAACTTGGGAATAGTCTTAGAATGCCTAATGATGATTATTAGAAGACTCAGACGCGATATAAAATGGAGTATACAACTAGTTTCGATTGAATTCGACACGCTTAAAAAGCGATCTTAAGGAATTTAAAAGTGTCAATTCAGAACGAAATGACAACCATAATACACCGAAGCGTTTAATTTGGTGAGGATTTTTTTCAACGCGAATATTGATCAATTTTATTTCAGGAACCAAATATGCAAAAAAAGTGGGTATAACCTTCAAAATCGGTCGTTTTTGCCTATTTTTGAATGCGTTTAATAGTTTTATTAAAGTGCTATTTTTTTTGACAGAAACTTGGGGACAGTCTAAGAATGCCTAATGATGATTATTAGAAGACTCAGACACGATAAAAAATGGAGTATACAACTAGTTTCGATTGAATTCGACACGCTTAAAAAAGCGATCTTATGGCCTTTAAAAGTGTCAATTCAGAACGAAATGACAACCATAATACACCGAAGCGTTTTATTTGGTGAGGAGCTTGTTCAACGCGAATATTGATCAATTTTATTTCAGGACCCAAATATGCAAAAAAACGTGAGTAATAACCTTCAAAATCGGTCTTTTTTGGCTATTTTTGAACGCGTTTAATAGTTTTATTAAATTGCTATTTTTTTTGACAGAAACTTGGGGACAGTCTAAGAATGCTTAATGATGATTATTAGAAGACTCAGACACGATATAAAATGGAGTATACAACTAGTTTCGATTGATTTCGGCACGCTTAAATAAGCGATCTTATGGCCTTTAAAAGTGTCAATTCAGAACGAAATGACAACCATAATACACCGAAGCGTTTTATTTGCTGAGGAGCTTGTTCAACGCGAATATGGATCCATTTTATTTCGGGACCCAAAAATACAAAAAAACGTGGGTAATAACCTTCAAAATCGGTCGTTTTTGGCTATTTTTGAACGCGTTTAATAGTTTTAATAAAGTGCTATTTTCTTTGACAGAAACTTGGGTAGAGTCTAAGAATGCCTAATGATGATTATTAGAAGACTCAGACACGATATAAAATGGAGTATACAACTAGTTTCGATTGAATTCGACACGCTTAAAAAAGCGATCTTATGGCCTTTAAAAGTGTCAATTCAGTTAGAATTGATGGAATGATGATTCATCCACGGGAGATAGTCAAATTGATCGTGTCGGATGTTAAGAATAGAATTTTGAGTAAGATTAAGTACCCTGTAACAGCTAAGGATGCTAAATGGCTACATAACCTGATGTAGTCATTTCAGTTTTATTGTTCCGTTTTTTTATATACTTACCCTTTACCAAAAAAAAAGTGTCAATTCAGAACGAAATGACAACCATAATACACCGAAGCGTTTTATTTGGTGAGGAGCTTGTTCAACGCGAATATGGATCCATTTTATTTTGGGACCCAAAAATACAAAAAAACACGGGTAATAACCTTCAAAATCGGTCGTTTTTGGCTATTTTTGAACGCGTTTAATAGTTTATTAAAGTGCTATTTTTTTGACAGAAACTTGGGTAATAGTCTAAGAATGCCTAATAATGATTATTAGAAGACTCAGACGCGATATAAAATGGAGTATACATTTAGTTTCGATTGAATTCGACACGCTTAAAAAAGCGATCTTAAGGCCTTTAAAAGTGTCAATTCAGAACGAAATGACAACCATAATACACCGAAGCGTTTAATTTGGTGAGGATCTTTTTCAACGCGAATATTGATCAATTTTATTTCAGGACCCAAATATGCAAAAAAACGTGAGTAATAACCTTCAAAATCGGTCGTTTTTGCCTATTTTTGAACGCGTTTAATAGTTTTATTAAAGTGCTATTTTTTTGACAGAAACTTGGGGATAATCTAAGAATGCCTAATGATGATTATTAGAAGACTCAGACACGATATAAAATGGAGTACACAACTAGTTTCGATTGATTCCGACACGTTTAAAAAAGCGATCTTAAGGCCTTTGAAAGTGTCAATTCAGAACAAAATGACAACCATAATACACCGAAGCGTTTTATTTGGTGAGGAGCTTGTTCAACACGAATATGGATACATTTTATTTCGGGACCCAAAAATACAAAAAAACGTGGGTAATAACCTTCAAAATCGGTCGTTTTTGGCTATTTTTGAACGCGTTTAATAGTATTAATAAAGTGCTATTTTTTTTGACAGAAACTTGGGGAGAGTCTAAGAATGCCTAATGATGATTATTAGAAGACTCAGACACGATATAAAATGGAGTATACAACTAGTTTCGATTGAATTCGACACGCTTAAAAAAGCGATCTTAAGGCCTTTAAAAGTGTCAATTCAGAACGAAATGACAACCTTAATACACCGAAGCGTTTAATTTGGTGAGGATATTTTTCAACGCGAATATTGATCAATTTTATTTCAGGACCCAAATATGCAAAAAAAACGTGGGTAATAACCTTCAAAATCGGTCGCTTTTGCCTATTTTTGAACGCGTTTAATAGTTTTATTAAAGTGCTATTTTTTTTTGACAGAAACTTGGGGACAGTCTAAGAATGCCTAATGATGATTATTAGAAGACTCAGACACGATATAAAATGGAGTACACAACTAGTTTCGATTGATTCCGACACGTTTAAAAAAGCTATCTTAAGGCCTTTAAAAGTGTCAATTCAAAACAAAATGACAACCATAATACACCGAAGCATTTTATTTGGTGAGGAGCTTGTTCAACGCGAATATGGGTCCATTTTATTTCGAGCCCCAAAAATGCAAAAAAAACGGGAGTAATAACCTTCAAAATCGGTCTTTTTTGGCTATTTTCGAACGTATTTAAAAGTTTATTTAAAGTGTGATTTTTTTTGACAGAAACTTGGGGACAGTCTTAGAATGCCTAATGATGATTATTACAAGACTCAGACACGATATAAAATGGAGTATACAACTAGTTTCGATTGATTTCGGCACGCTTAAAAAAAGCGATCTTAAGGCCTTTAAAAGTGTCAATTCGGAACGAAATGACAACCATAATACACCGAAGCGTTTTATTTGGTGAGGAGCTTGTTCAACGCGAATATAGATCAATTTTATTTCAGGAGCCAAAAATGCAAAAAAAACGTGAGTAATAACCTTAAAAATCGGTCGTTTTTGGCTATTTTCGAACGCGTTTAATAGTTTTATTAAAGTGCTATTTTTTTTGACAGAAACTTGGGTACAGTCTAAGAATGCCTAATGATGATTATTAGAAGACTCAGACACGATATAAAATGGAGTATACAACTAGTTTCGATTGATTTCGGCACGCTTGAATAAGCGATCTTATGGCCTTTAAAAGTGTCAATTCAGAACGAAATGACAACCATAATACACCGAAGCGTTTTATTTGCTGAGGAGCTTGTTCAACGCGAATATTGATCAATTTTATTTCAGGACCCAAAAATGCAAAAAAACGTGAGTAATAACCTTCAAAATCGGTCTTTTTTGGCTATTTTCGAACGTATTTAAAAGTTTTTTTAAAGTGTGATTTTTTTTGACAGATACTTAGGGACAGTCTTAGAATGCCTAATGATGATTATTACAAGACTCAGACACGATATAAAATGGAGTATACAACTAGTTTCGATTGATTTCGGCACGCTTAAAAAAGCGATCTTAAGGCCTTTAAAAGTGTCAATTCAGAACGAAATGACAACCATAATACACCAAAGCGTTTTATTTGGTGAGGAGCTTGTTCAACATGAATATTGATCAATTTTATTTCAGGACCCGAAAATGCAAAAAAACGTGAGTAATAACCTTCAAAATCGGTCGTTTTTGGCTATTTTCGAACGCGTTTAATAGTTTTATTAAAGTGTTATTTTTTCTGACAGAAACTTGGGAATAGTCTTAGAATGCCTAATGATGATTATTAGAAGACTCAGACGCGATATAAAATGGAGTATACAACTAGTTTCGATTGAATTCGACACGCTTAAAAAGCGATCTTAAGGAATTTAAAAGTGTCAATTCAGAACGAAATGACAACCATAATACACCGAAGCGTTTAATTTGGTGAGGATTTTTTTCAACGCGAATATTGATCAATTTTATTTCAGGAACCAAATATGCAAAAAAAGTGGGTATAACCTTCAAAATCGGTCGTTTTTGCCTATTTTTGAATGCGTTTAATAGTTTTATTAAAGTGCTATTTTTTTTGACAGAAACTTGGGGACAGTCTAAGAATGCCTAATGATGATTATTAGAAGACTCAGACACGATAAAAAATGGAGTATACAACTAGTTTCGATTGAATTCGACACGCTTAAAAAAGCGATCTTATGGCCTTTAAAAGTGTCAATTCAGAACGAAATGACAACCATAATACACCGAAGCGTTTTATTTGGTGAGGAGCTTGTTCAACGCGAATATTGATCAATTTTATTTCAGGACCCAAATATGCAAAAAAACGTGAGTAATAACCTTCAAAATCGGTCTTTTTTGGCTATTTTTGAACGCGTTTAATAGTTTTATTAAATTGCTATTTTTTTTGACAGAAACTTGGGGACAGTCTAAGAATGCTTAATGATGATTATTAGAAGACTCAGACACGATATAAAATGGAGTATACAACTAGTTTCGATTGATTTCGGCACGCTTAAATAAGCGATCTTATGGCCTTTAAAAGTGTCAATTCAGAACGAAATGACAACCATAATACACCGAAGCGTTTTATTTGCTGAGGAGCTTGTTCAACGCGAATATGGATCCATTTTATTTCGGGACCCAAAAATACAAAAAAACGTGGGTAATAACCTTCAAAATCGGTCGTTTTTGGCTATTTTTGAACGCGTTTAATAGTTTTAATAAAGTGCTATTTTCTTTGACAGAAACTTGGGTAGAGTCTAAGAATGCCTAATGATGATTATTAGAAGACTCAGACACGATATAAAATGGAGTATACAACTAGTTTCGATTGAATTCGACACGCTTAAAAAAGCGATCTTATGGCCTTTAAAAGTGTCAATTCAGTTAGAATTGATGGAATGATGATTCATCCACGGGAGATAGTCAAATTGATCGTGTCGGATGTTAAGAATAGAATTTTGAGTAAGATTAAGTACCCTGTAACAGCTAAGGATGCTAAATGGCTACATAACCTGATGTAGTCATTTCAGTTTTATTGTTCCGTTTTTTTATATACTTACCCTTTACCAAAAAAAAAGTGTCAATTCAGAACGAAATGACAACCATAATACACCGAAGCGTTTTATTTGGTGAGGAGCTTGTTCAACGCGAATATGGATCCATTTTATTTTGGGACCCAAAAATACAAAAAAACACGGGTAATAACCTTCAAAATCGGTCGTTTTTGGCTATTTTTGAACGCGTTTAATAGTTTATTAAAGTGCTATTTTTTTGACAGAAACTTGGGTAATAGTCTAAGAATGCCTAATAATGATTATTAGAAGACTCAGACGCGATATAAAATGGAGTATACATTTAGTTTCGATTGAATTCGACACGCTTAAAAAAGCGATCTTAAGGCCTTTAAAAGTGTCAATTCAGAACGAAATGACAACCATAATACACCGAAGCGTTTAATTTGGTGAGGATCTTTTTCAACGCGAATATTGATCAATTTTATTTCAGGACCCAAATATGCAAAAAAACGTGAGTAATAACCTTCAAAATCGGTCGTTTTTGCCTATTTTTGAACGCGTTTAATAGTTTTATTAAAGTGCTATTTTTTTGACAGAAACTTGGGGATAATCTAAGAATGCCTAATGATGATTATTAGAAGACTCAGACACGATATAAAATGGAGTACACAACTAGTTTCGATTGATTCCGACACGTTTAAAAAAGCGATCTTAAGGCCTTTGAAAGTGTCAATTCAGAACAAAATGACAACCATAATACACCGAAGCGTTTTATTTGGTGAGGAGCTTGTTCAACACGAATATGGATACATTTTATTTCGGGACCCAAAAATACAAAAAAACGTGGGTAATAACCTTCAAAATCGGTCGTTTTTGGCTATTTTTGAACGCGTTTAATAGTATTAATAAAGTGCTATTTTTTTTGACAGAAACTTGGGGAGAGTCTAAGAATGCCTAATGATGATTATTAGAAGACTCAGACACGATATAAAATGGAGTATACAACTAGTTTCGATTGAATTCGACACGCTTAAAAAAGCGATCTTAAGGCCTTTAAAAGTGTCAATTCAGAACGAAATGACAACCTTAATACACCGAAGCGTTTAATTTGGTGAGGATATTTTTCAACGCGAATATTGATCAATTTTATTTCAGGACCCAAATATGCAAAAAAAACGTGGGTAATAACCTTCAAAATCGGTCGTTTTTGGCTATTTTTGAACGCGTTTAATAGTTTTATTAAAGTGCTATTTTTTTTTGACAGAAACTTGGGGACAGTCTAAGAATGCCTAATGATGATTATTAGAAGACTCAGACACGATATAAAATGGAGTACACAACTAGTTTCGATTGATTCCGACACGCTTAAAAAACCGATCTTATGGCCTTTAAATGTGTCAATTCAGAACGAAATGACAACCATAATACACCGAAGCGTTTAATTTGGTGAGGAGCTTGTTCAACGCGAATATGGATCCATTTTATTTCGGGACCTAAAAATACAAAAAAACGCGGGTAATAACCTTCAAAATCGGTCGTTTTTGGCTATTTTTGAACGCGTTTAATAGTTTTAATAAAGTGCTATTTTTTTTGACAAAAACTTGGGGACGGTCTAAGAATGCCTAATGATGATTATTAGAAGTCTCAGACACGATATAAAATGGAGTACACGACTAGTTTCGATTGATTCCGACACGTTTAAAAAAGCGATCTTAAGGCCTTTAAAAGTGTCAATTCAGAACGAAATGACAACCATAATACACCGAAGCGTTTAATTTGGTGAGGATCTTTTTCAACGCGAATATTGATCAATTTTATTTCAGGACCCAAATATGCAAAAAAACGTGGGTAATAACCTTCAAAATCGGTCGTTTTTGCCTATTTTTGAACGCGTTTAATAGTTTTATTAAAGTGCTATTTTTTTTTGACGGAAACTTGGGGACAGTCTAAGAATGCCTAATGATGATTATTATAAGTCTCAGACACGATATAAAATGGAGTACACGACTAGTTTCGATTGATTCCGACACGTTTAAAAAAGCGATCTTAAGGCCTTTAAAAGTGTCAATTCAAAACAAAATGACAACCATAATACACCGAAGCGTTTTATTTGGTGAGGAGCTTGTTCAACGCGAATATGGGTTCAATTTATTTCGGGCCCCAAAAATGCAAAAAAAACGTGAGTAATAACCTTCAAAATCGGTCTTTTTTGGCTATTTTCGAACGTATTTAAAAGTTTATTTAAAGTGTGATTTTTTTTGACAGAAACTTGGGGACAGTCTTAGAATGCCTAATGATGATTATTACAAGACTCAGACACGATATAAAATGGAGTATACAACTAGTTTCGATTGATTTCGGCACGCTTAAAAAAAGCGATCTTAAGGCCTTTAAAAGTGTCAATTCAGAACGAAATGACAACCATAATACACCGAAGCGTTTTATTTGGTGAGGAGCTTGTTCAACGCGAATATAGATCAATTTTATTTCAGGACCCAAAAATGCAAAAAAAACGTGAGTAATAACCTTAAAAATCGGTCGTTTTTGGCTATTTTCGAACGCGTTTAATAGTTTTATTAAAGTGCTATTTTTTCTGACAGAAACTTGGGAACAGTCTTAGAATGCCTAATGATGATTATTAGAAGACTCAGACACGATATAAAATGGAGTATACAACTAGTTTCGATTGATTTCGGTACGCTTAAATAAGCGATCTTATGGCCTTTAAAAGTGTCAATTCAGAACGAATTGACAACCATAATACACCGAAGCGTTTTATTTGCTGAGGAGCTTGTTTAACGCGAATATGGATCCATTTTATTTCGGGACCCAAAAATACAAAAAAAAACGTGGGTAATAACCTTAAAAATCGGTCGTTTTTGGCTATTTTTGAACGCGTTTAATAGTTTTAATAAAGTGCTATTTTTTTTGACAGAAACTTGGGGACAGTCTAAGAATGCCTAATGATGATTATTAGAAGACTCAGACACGATATAAAATGGAGTATACAACTAGTTTCGATTGAATTCGACACGCTTAAAAAACCGATCTTATGGCCTTTAAATGTGTCAATTCAGAACGAAATGACAACCATAATACACCGAAGCGTTTAATTTGGTGAGGAGCTTGTTCAACGCGAATATGGATCCATTTTATTTCGGGACCTAAAAATACAAAAAAAACGCGGGTAATAACCTTCAAAATCGGTCGTTTTTGGCTATTTTTGAACGCGTTTAATAGTTTTATTAAAGTGCTATTTTTTTTGACAAAAACTTGGGTAATAGTCTATGAATGCCTAATAATGATTATTAGAAGACTCAGACGCGATATAAAATGGAGTATACAACTAGTTTCGATTGAATTCGACACGCTTAAAAAAGCGATCTTAAGGCCTTTAAAAGTGTCAATTCAGAACGAAATGACAACCTTAATACACCGAAGCGTTTAATTTGGTGAGGATCTTTTTCAACGCGAATATTGATCAATTTTATTTCAGGACCCAAATATGCAAAAAAACGTGGGTAATAACCTTCAAAATCGGTCGTTTTTGCCTATTTTTGAACGCGTTTAATAGTTTTATTAAAGTGCTATTTTTTTTTGACAGAAACTTGGGGACAGTCTAAGAATGCCTAATGATGATTATTATAAGTCTCAGACACGATATAAAATGGAGTACACGACTAGTTTCGATTGATTCCGACACGTTTAAAAAAGCGATCTTAAGGCCTTTAAAAGTGTCAATTCAAAACAAAATGACAACCATAATACACCGAAGCGTTTTATTTGGTGAGGAGCTTGTTCAATGCGAATATGGGTTCAATTTATTTCGGGCCCCAAAAATGCAAAAAAAACGTGAGTAATAACCTTCAAAATCGGTCTTTTTTGGCTATTTTCGAACGTATTTAAAAGTTTTTTTAAAGTGTGATTTTTTTTGACAGAAACTTGGGGACAGTCTTAGAATGCCTAATGATGATTATTACAAGACTCAGACACGATATAAAATGGAGTACACAACTAGTTTCGATTGATTCCGACACGTTTAAAAAAGCGATCTTAAGGCCTTTAAAAGTGTCAATTCAGAACAAAATGACAACCAAAATACACCGAAGCGTTTTATTTGGTGAGGAGCTTGTTCAACGCGAATATGGGTCCAATTTATTTCGGGCCCCAAAAATGCAAAAAAAACGGGAGTAATAACCTTCAAAATCGGTCTTTTTTGGCTATTTTCGAACGTATTTAAAAGTTTATTTAAAGTGTGATTTTTTTTGACAGAAACTTGGGGACAGTCTTAGAATGCCTAATGATGATTATTACAAGACTCAGACACGATATAAAATGGAGTATACAACTAGTTTCGATTGATTTCGGCACGCTTAAAAAAAGCGATCTTAAGGCCTTTAAAAATGTCAATTCAGAACGAAATGACAACCATAATACACCGAAGCGTTTTATTTGGTGAGGAGCTTGTTCAAAGCGAATATAGAGTCAATTTATTTCGGGACCCAAAAATGCAAAAAAAACGTGGGTAATAACCTTCAAAATCGGTCGTTTTTGACTATTCTCGAACGCGTTTAATAGTTTTATTAAAGTGCTATTTTTTTTGACAGAAAATTGGGGAATAGTCTTATAATGCCTAATAATGATTATTAGAAGACTCAGACACGATATAAAATGGAGTATATAACTAGTTTCGATTGAATTCGACACGCTTAAAAAAGCGATCTTAAGGCCTTTAATAGTGTCAATTCAGAACGAAATGACAATCATAATACACCGAAGCGTTTTATTTGGTGAGGATCTTATTCAACGAGAATATTGATCTATTTTATTTCAAGACCCAAAAATGCAAAAAAAATGGGTAATAGCCTTCAAAATCGGTCTTTTTGGTTATTTTCGAACGCGTTTAATAGTTTAATTAAAGTGCGATTTTTTTTTTACAGAAACTTGGGGAATACTCTTAGAATGCCTAATAATGATTATTAGAAAACTCAGACACGATACAAAATGGAGTACACAACTAGTTTTGATTGATTCCGACACGTTTAAAAAGGCGATCTTAAGGCCTTTAAAAGTGTCAATTGAGAACGAAATGACACCAATCATACACCAAAGCGTTTTATTTGGTGAGGAGCTTGTTCAACACGAATATGGATCCATTTTACTTCGGGAGCCAAAAATGCAAAAAAAACGTGGGTAATAAGCCTTCAAAATCGGTCGATTTTAGCTATTTTCGAACGTATTTAATAGTTTTTTTAAAGTGCGATTTTTTTGACAGAAACTTGGGGAATAATCATAGAATGCCTAATAATGATTATTAGAAGACTTAGACACGATATAAAATGGAGTATACAACTAGTTTCGATTGATTTCGGCACGCTTAAAAAAGCGATCTTAAGGCCTTTAAAAGTGTCAATTCAGAACGAAATGACAACCATAATACACCAAAAGCGTTTTATTTGGTGAGGAGCTTGTTCAACGCAAATATGGATCTGTTCTATTTCGGGACCCAAAAATGCAAAAAAAACGTGGGTAATAACCTTCAAAATCGGTCGTTTTTGACTATTTTCGAACGCGTTTAATAGTTTTATTAAAGTGCTATTTTTTTTACAGAAACTTGGGGAATAGTCTAAGAATGCCTAATAATGATTATTAGAAGACTCAGACACGATATAAAATGGAGTATACAACTAGTTTCGATTGATTTCGGCACGCTTAAAAAAGTGATCTTAAGGCCTTTAAAAGTGTCAATTCAGAACGAAATGACAATCATAATACACCAAAAGCCTTTTATTTGGTGAGGAGCTTGTTCAACGCAAATATAGATCCATTTTATTTCGGGCCCCAAAAATGCAAAAAAAAACGTGAGTAATAACCTTCAAAATCGGTCTTTTTTGGCTATTTTTGAACGTACTTAAAAGTTTATTTAAAGTGCGATTTTTTTTACAGAAACTTGGAGACAGTCTTAGAATGCCTAATGATGAATATTAGAAGACTCAAACAAGATATAAAATGAAGTATACAACTAGTTTCGATTGATTTCGACACGCTTAAAAAAGCGATCTTATGGCCTTTAAAAGTGTCAATTCAGAACGAAATGACAACCATCATACACCGAAGTGTTTTATTTGGTGAGGAGCTTGTTCAACGCGAATATGGAGTCATTTTATTTCGGGACCCAAAAATGCAAAAAAACGTGGGTAATAACCTTCAAAATCGGTGGTTTTTGACTATTTTCGAACGCGTTTAATAGTTTTATTAAATTGCTATTTTTTGACAGAAAATTGGGGAATAGTCTTAGAATGCCTAATAATGATTATTAGAAGATTCAGAGACGATATAAAATGGAGTATACAACTAGTTTCGATTGAATTCGACACGCTTAAAAAAGCGATCTTAAGGCCTTTAAAAGTGTCAATTCAGAACGAAATGACAACCATAATACACCGAAGCGTTTTATTTGGTGAGGATCTTATTCAACGAGAATATTGATCTATTTTATTTCAGGACCCAAAAATGCAAAAAAAAAATGGGTAATAGCCTTCAAAATCGGTCGTTTTTGGTTATTTTCGAACGCGTTTAATAGTTTTATTAAAGTGCGATTTTTTTTACAGAAACTTGGGGAATAGTCTTAGAATGCCTAATAATGATTATTAGAACACTCAGACACGATACAAAATGGAGTACACAACTAGTTTTGATTGATTCCGACACGTTTAAAAAGGCGATCTTAAGGCCTTTAAAAGTGTCAATTGAGAACAAAATGACACCAATAATACACTGAAGCGTTTTATTTGGAGAGGAGCTTGTTCAACACGAATATGGATCCATTTTACTTCGGGAGCCAAAAATGCAAAAAAAAACATGGGTAATAGCCTTCAAAATCGGTCGATTTTAGCTATTTTCGAACATATTTAATAATTTTTTTAAAGTGCGATTTTTTTGACAGAAACTTGGGGACAGTCTTAGAATGCATGCCTAATGATAATTATTAGAACACTCAGACACGATATAAAAAGGAGTACACAACTAGTTTCGATTGATTCCGACACGCTTAAAAAAGCGATCTTAAGGCTTTTAAAAGTGTCAATTCAGAGTGAAATGACAACCATAATACACCGAAGCGTTTTATTTGGTGAGGAGCTTGTTGAACGTGAATATGGATCCATTTTATTTCGGGACCCAAAAATGCAAAAAAAACGTGGGTAATACCCTTCAAAATCGGTCATTTTTGGCTATTTTCAAACGTGTTTAAAAGTTTTTTTAAAGTGCGATTTTTTTTTACAGAAACTTGGGGAGAGTCTTAGAATGCCTAACGATAATTATTGGAACACTCAGACAAGATATAAAATGGAGTACACAACTAGTTTTGATTGATTCCGACACGCTTAAAAAAGCGATCTTAAGGCCTTTAAAAGTGTCAATTCAGAACGAAATGACAACCATAATACACCGAAGCGTTTTATTTGGTGAGGATCTTGTTCAACGCGAATATGGACCTATTTTATTTCGGGACCCAAAAATGCAAAAAAAAAAATGTGGATAATAACCTTCAAATTCGGTCATTTTTGGCTATTTTCAAACGCGTTTAATAGTTTTTTTAAAGTGCGATTTTTTTTACTGAAACTTGGGGACAATCTTAGAATGCCTAATAATGATTATTAGAACACTCAGACACGATATAAATTGGATTACACAACTAGTTTCGATTGATTCCGACACGTTTAAAAAAGCGATCTTAAGGCCTTTAAAAGTGTCAATTGAGAACGAAATGACACCCATAATACACCGAAGCGTTTTATTTGGTGAGGGTCTTTTTCAACGCGAATATTGATCAATTTTATTTCAGGACCCAAAAATGCAAAAAAACGTGGGTAATAACCTTCAAAATCGGTCGTTTTTGGCTATATTCGAACGCGTTTAATAGTTTTATTAAAGTGCTATTTTTTTTTGACAGAAACTTGGGGACAGTCTAAGAATGCTTAATGATGATTATTAGAAGACTCAGACACGATATAAAATGGAGTATACAACTAGTTTCGATTGAATTCGACACGCTTAAAAAAGCGATTTTAAGGCTTTTAAAAGTGTCAATTCAGAACAAAATGACAACCATAATACACCGAAGCGTTTTATTTGTTGAGGAGCTTGTTCAACGCGAATATGGACCTATTTTATTTCGGGGCCCAAAAATGCAAAAAAAAATGTGGATAATAACCTTCAAATTCGGTCATTTTTGGCTATTTTCGAACGCGTTTAATATAGTTTATTTGAAGTGCGATTTTTTTACAGAAACTTGGGGACAGTCTTAGAATGCCTAATGATGATTATTAGAAGACTCAAACACGATATAAAATGAAGTATACAACTAGTTTCGATTGATTTTGACACGCTTAAAAAAGCAATCTTATGGCCTTTAAAAGTGTCAATTCAGAACGAAATGACAACCATCATACACCGAAGCGTTTTATTTGGTGAGGAGCTTGTTCAACGCGAATATGGAGCCATTTTATTTCGGGACCCAAAAATGCAAAAAAAAACGTGGGTAATAACCTTCAAAATCGGTCGTTTTTGACTATTTTCGAACGCGTTTAATAGTTTTATTAAAGTGCTATTTTTTTTTGACAGAAACTTGGAGACAATCTTAAAATGCCTAATAATGATTATTAGAACACTCAGACACGATATAAATTGGATTACACAACTAATTTCGATTGATTCCGACACGCTTAAAAAAGCGATCTTAAGGCCTTTAAAAGTGTCAATTGAGAACGAAATGACACCCATAATACACCGAAATGTTTTATTTGGTTGAAGTTTTTTCACCGCGAATATGGACGCATTATTTTATTTCGGGACCTTTAAAGCCTAAAAAACGTGGATAATAACCTTCATAATCGAACGTTTTTGACTATTTTCCAAAGCGGTTAGAGTTATTCTAAAGCGCGAATATTTTTTTACAGAAATTTGTTTATAGTAGTTGAATGTCTAATAATAATCAGTCAAAGGTAATCAATATTTGAGTTATTGTAATTCGTCTAAGTACGCATTTTGTTCACCAAAAACTATTAACAAGGTAATCAATAAAGCCTTTTTAGTCCACTTAATGGTACACTTTTGATATGAAAAGACAACCCACTATAAATATTTTACAAATTTCTAAAAACATTTTATTTGGTGATAATCCAAAAGGAGAGAATATTGCTTTTTCCCCCACCACCCTACTCCAATTATTTTTCTTAACAAAAGACTTATATTATGAGTTCAAAAGAATATACATGAATATTTCTTTTAAGCTCAAAATTTCCAACAAATAATATCTCTCTACTTAAAACAGTTGTTCTCATGTAAAACCGTTTTACAACGTACATAAAATTTTACAATAAATTATACACCACATAATTGAGGTATATAATAAGCTAAATTAAGCACTCGTGTATAATTAATTAATTAATTATACACGATACTTTCGTCTAAATAAAAACTATTTTTATTTAACGTCCGACCTTCCATCCATCGGTCAATTGATCGTATCCAACCAATTGCGAACTTACACCAAGAAAATCTCGAGTTTGCCCTCCTCCGTCTCTAGCACCTCCAAAATACCTATCGTCATGATCATCATGTAATTTCTGACGTTTAGTCTGGTGACTATGACTCCACATTGTTGTAACAGTCGATAATTCATCCACTGACGACCCCTCAATGTCGCTTCCTAGGTTAATTGATGTCCCATACATCGACCCACCATCCTCATTATCAATATTATTACCATTTTTATTGTTAATATTGCTATTTTCCTTAATTAATCCAAAGTTTTTAAGGAAAATAGCATCATTATTGTTATTGTTATTATTATTATTATTATTATTATTATTATTAGTACTAGAAGTAACACCAATTTGTGCTGCCTTTTGTAATAATGCTGTGGCTGACATGAAATGAGAGGAATTATTATTATTATTATTATTAGAGGGAATTATTTGTGGATTTTGGGTGCTATATAAAGTAGGAATTGAGCAAGTGTTTAAATTTGTAGTACTAGTAGTAGAGGTGTTACTTCCAAAAACTCGATTTATATTCGAGTAATTCTGATTATCAGATAGATGATTCAAACCTGGGATCAGGAAAAGGGCATTTTGGGAATTAAAATTGGAGTTAAATTGATTATTATTATTATTATTATTATTATTATTATTATTATTATTATTGGGAGTGGGGGCTTGAATTGGATCATAGGTTGACCATAGTGGAAAAACACCCCTTTGGTTATTTTGAAGGTCTAGGGTTTGGTCCTTGTTAATTATAGAAAAATGTTGTGACATGGCAAGGTTATTATTAGGGCTCACAAGGTTAAAATTGAAGTTATCGGTCGCGATTGCAGCAACGGCGTGGTTGCTGAAGTGGCCCGTGGCTGCATTCATTCTTGCCGTTTCCTCTGCTAAAACTTCGCAAAATGCTCTGTGAGTTATGAAGCTATCCCTCCTACACGATCGTGATTAAAACGTTATTAACTTGCATATATACATATAATACTTGTTTTGTGTGTAAATTGACGAGTTCAAATTCAGATCATGAACATATCAACAAGTTAGTCCTTATGACTTTACCAGTCACATTGGCTGACATCATCAACATATATAGAATACTTATGAATTTGTGTTAATTAAGCACATAATCGACCAGTACGCTATCCAACCTAACTTAAATCATAATTTATAATCAGTTAGACCCTACATTATCCTACCTAACTTAAAACACTATTAAAAAAACAAGATCATACAAATAAATAGAATTATTGTGAGGGTAGTTAGGTTCAAATTTCAATTTTTGAAGAAGATAATTTTTTTTCCATGTGATTATGATGATGTACTCTATATCTAAGGGCACTCTATATCTAAGGGCAAATAACTACAATTATAAGGTCACATACCTTACAATTATGTACTAAAACTACCTACCAAAGTACCTATTTGCTTGTCCCCATCATTTGTTTCTATGTGTCACACTCACCCACAAGACCAAAATTCACTCCATTATAATTCATATATATAAAGATAAAGGTTGATGTTACTCTTTATTTTACAATATAGACAAATTAAAAAAATACTACAACCTTCTAGGCAAATTGCTAAAATATGGATTTATAATTTAAATTTAAATATAATAATATATTTATGTACGTTATTCGTACATAAAGATGGTTGAATATTATAAAATTAAATTTTTTTTATATATAAATAGAGAAAGAATATGGTTGCAGTGTCATTTTTGTAGACGATAAATAACCAAATCACTTTCATATATGTAAATGTATCATTGTCCCTCACCTCCCAAAACACCTCAACCTTAAGCCTTCTTCTTTAGGTCATTATCTTAGCTTGCCAACCTCTCAAAGTCTAAAGATTATATTTTTATATTTAAAGTAGGGTACCCTTAAAAGTATATGCATGTCATGCACTTAAGCCTCCATAAAAATCTATTGGGGAGTATTTAATAAAAAAAATCCATAATAATGGTAGTAATATAAACAAACAAAAATATCATACAAATAAATGAAAATTATATATATAAACCAAAAATAAGTAGTATAATTAGGGCAAGCATAAGCATGATATGATATATCATTATAATCATACTCCCTTAGACTGAATCACCAAGTTATGTACATTTAATTTTCTTCATGTATACGGTTTTTTAACGGGGAAAACATAAAAAATAGGTGATGGATAGTCGGGTAATCAAACATGCATTTGTATGTATCAACACGATAACATAAAGAACTTGTTGAAACAGACTAAACAGAAAAAACATAAAGGAGGGTCGGGGTGATGAAAATAATGGAAAAAGTTAAGTACCTAAAGAAAATAGTAGCCAAAATCACATTTACTTCATATATTAGAGGAAAAATATAAAAATAGGTGATGGATAATCAAACATGTTTGATCAACACACAGAAACGTAAAGAGCTTGTTGACACAGACTAAACAGGAAAACTTACCTAGACTGCTAGACAAAATACTATCACAATCTTAAGCAAAAAAAAACATAAAAACAAGTAACCGTTATTAATCAAACACATGTATAAACGTACTATCAAACCACAGAAACGTAAAGAACAGAACTTGTTGAAACAGACTAAACATGAAAACATACCTAGAGAATGAAAACAATACAGAAACATAAAGACCTTGTTGAAACAGAGAAAACATATATAAAAACAGGTAACCGTTATTAATCAAACACATGTATCAACGTACAATCAAACCATAGAAACGTGAAGAACAGAACTTGTTTAGACAGACTAAACAGGAAAACGTATCTATAGAATGAAAACAATACAGAAACCTAAAGAACAGAACTTGTTCAAACAAACTAAACCGGAAAACGTACAGAAACGTAAAGAATTGGTTGAAACATCAGCGAAAACATACCTAGAGAAAACAGTACAGAAACGTAAAGAACTAGTTGAAACAGAGAAAACATACCTAGAGAAAACAGTGCATACAGAAACGTAAAGATCAAAACTGGTTGAAACAAACTAAACAGGAAAACGTACAGAAACGTAAAGAACTGGTTGAAACAGCGAAAACATACCTATCGAAAACAATACAGAAACGTAAAGAACTAGTTGAAACAGAGAAAACATACCTAGAGAAAACAGTGCATACAGAATCGTAAAGATCAAAACTGGTTGAAACAAACTAAACAGGAAAAACGTACAGAAACATAAAGAACTGGTTGAAACAGCGAAAACATACCTAGAGAAAATAGTACAGAAACATAAAGAACTGGTTGAAACAGAGAAAACATACCTAGAGAAAACAGTGCATACAGAAACGTAAAGATCAGAACTGGTTGAAACAGAGAAAAACAGGAAAACATACCTAGAGAAAATAGTGCCACAATCACATTTATACTCTCTAGTACCACAAGTCTTGGAATGAGCTTTACAATCAGATTGAACAGCATACTTCTTGTTACATTTATCACATTTCCACTTCTTTTCACCATGTTTCCTACAAAAATGCTTCTTGATTCCTGTGAGATCTCCAAGTGCCCTTGAAGGATGATTATGAACACAACCATTTTCAGGACAAACATAGACTCTTTTCTTTGGCTCTTTGCTTGTTCTTTGCTTTAACTTCCATGGCAAGTTATGTCCTCTTCTATGTAGTTGTAGGTTTTGATCTCTTTGAAACCCTTTTCCACATATTTCACATAGGAATCTATTTGTTGCCATTAGGGTTTTTGGTGATAGTGCTATCACTTCTGCTTCTGGATCTGAATTATTATTATTAGGTCATTCAAACACGATAATTAGATGGAAATTTTAGTAAATCGTGATGGGAAATGAGAGTTTTCGTCATCTGTAGTGCAGTATTCAGTACTACGATATCTAAATCATTAGGTTTGTTTCAAACACGATGATAAATTACAAATTTAGTAAATCGTGATGGAAAATGAGAGTTTTCGTCAGCTGTAGTGCAGTATTCAGTACTGCGATATCTAAATCATCAGGTTTCAAACACGATGATAAATTACAAATTTAGTAAATTGTGATGGAAAATGAGTTGTCGTCATATGTAGTAGTACAGTATTCAGCACCGCGATATCTGCATCTATAGTAGTTTGTTTTTATGCTATTTATCATGATGAAATTAGGTTTAAAACACAATAATTAATTAGAAATTTTTTTGTTTATTTTTATACTATATATCATGATGAAATTAGGTTTCAAACACAATAATAAATTGGAAAGTTTAAGTTTGTTTGTTATACTATTATCATGATGAAATTAGGTTTCAAACACAATAATAAATTGGAAATTTTAGTTTATTTGTTATACTATATATCAAGATGAAATTATTTATAGAAAATGAGTTTTCGTCATTTGTAGTGTAGTATTCAGTATCGCGATATCTGCATAAATCATTGTACTAATAATTAACAAAATAATGATTATTTGAGTATGCATGGTAATATTTGGTTTACTTTAGTGAAAATGAGTTTTCACCATTTGTAGTACAGTATTCAGTACCGCGATATCTACATAAATCATTGTACGGATAACATAATAAAATCTATTTGAGTATGTATATGGTGATATATGTTGAGTTCACTTTAGTAAAAATTCGTTCTTCCTCATCTGTAGTACAGTATTCAGTACAACGATATCTACATAAATCATTACACTAATAATACTAATATTGTGATCTATCTGAGTATGTATGGTGGTAATGAATTTCTACTATTATTACTACATAAAAATCATTATACTAATAATATAGTGATCTGTCGTTTGAGTATGTATGATGATACTGAATTTATGTTATTATTACGAAAAATCATCGTTATACTCCTATAATGATCTATTTGAGTACGGTGGTACTGAGTTTCTGCATCAGCGTCCACAATATTACTATAATTTTTATAATAATTATTATTATTATTATACAAATTTTATTGAGCTCAAAACAATTTACAAGAAATAAATTTAAGAAGAAATAACTATTAATTTTTTTTAAATAGTTTAGTTATAACATGTTTTTAAGCACAAATACATGATGATTATTCAACAAAATAAAGACAAAAATACAAGAAAATTGCCTGGATTTCCTGGAAGATTTCTCTTCTTCTTAGGAGGAGGAGGATCATTAGATCCAAGAGTTGAAGTTTGTAAAAAACTACTTGAAATTCCTTCTTGATCTTCCATTTTAATTATTATTATTACCTTAAAACATTCACTAATTAAAGTGAAATATATATAGATTGTATGACTTGCAAAAATATGAAAGTAATTAGTGATACAAGATTCAAATTATAAGAAAATTAAAAGTTATATTATCTCTCACTTAATAAATTTTGCTCATAATTAAGGTAATAATAAGTAGAATTATTATTATTAAGTGTAGGATTAAGAGAAAAATGAAAGATGGTAGTTCTTGCCTTCTTATATAAGCTAAGAGCCTAAGAAATTATATTTGTAGGGCCAACTTTATCTCATACAAACCCTTAGCTTCATCATTTATTATCTATATATTATTATTATTATAATTATAATTATTATTATTATTATGAACATAAAAAAGTACATTTAGGTATTCCATCCACCTATCCATGATAAATGAATGAAAAGACAACCAACTATTGTCTTATGTAATATTACCTTGATTATTGTAAATTGTAATTACATTTTTCTCATTTAATTAAATCAAATTCAAGAGTTATTAGTGGTTAAATATCAATAATTAATATTTATCGATCTTATAAAAATAACATATTTGCAGATGTTAATTAATTTAGTTGATAAACTCGTGAAATATAGTGTTTAACTATGAATGATCTGGGGTTCAATTCAAACCCTGTTAGCGTATCGTCATATAATCGTCCTGATGGTCCATTTTGTACCACTTTTTAAAAAAATTACATATTTAGATATGACATTTATCTTCTGATTTAGTATGTTACATGCTGTTTATTTAAATAATCAGTTAACGTTTTTATTTTATTAGATGACATAAATAGGACATATATATATTCTGAGATTGGTAAAAAATTAGGATGATATAAATAACGGTATTATAAGTTTTATTGTTGAGATCGATCTTGGTTTATGTGCATAATGAGACATTTCTCTTGTACAATTAATAAAAATACAGAAGTGAGAAACTAGTCTATAAGTTAACGAATGTTGGCAAAATTAAATACTTAATTATATAAAATTGACATACTAAATTTATGTTTCTGTTTTTATTTCACAAATTCTCGTATGAGTTTTGTTTCTGTTTTTATTTCACAAATTTTTGTATGAAACAATTTCACGATAATTATGCGATATTTGTGAGTGCTTTGTGGTAATGAAAAAGCCTATAGCTTACACGAGTGAGGTTAGATATCTATGTGTTATAGAGTACTATATGGTCAATAATTTTTGCTTTTGGTCGGTAAATGGAGAAAATAATAATAATATAATAACAATAATAACGATTTTTCTAACCTGTATCTACTAAACACGCGTTAATAGATTAATTACAGAAAATGAACAATGATATTGTTTAAACATGGTAAATACGAATTAATATATCGATTTCACATGTTAATTTTTTCATAATTAAGATATTGATGTGCAATCAGTTGACATGCGTTAGAAAAACCGTAATAATAAATAATAGTATATGGAGTAGAGTGTGGATGGCGGTGAAAGTTAAAGTAAGAGTCAAGCAAGAGTGGGAAGAAAAATAAAAAATAAAAAATAAAAAATAAAATAAAAAGATATGGAAAAAATAAAGCACATAGACAAAGGTGTGCATGATGACACAAATGATAGAGGAAAAGGTAATCCTCATCCTTTTTATTTGGTATGATTACACCATTATTAGTTTTGCCTTTTTATTATATTAATTAATTAATTAATTAATTAATATTAGTCTTTGTAGCATTAACCATGTATTTAGGGCACTTGTCCTACATATTTAATTATATTATATTGCTTTGTAAAATAATAATAGTAATAGTAGTAATAATAATAATAATAATAATAATAATAATAATAATAATAATAATAATAATAATAATAATAATAATAATAATAACTACAGATAGTATCTCGGCTTCCCTCTAACTTCTTGTAATTTGTTCTGGTGTTTAATGAAAGTTCCGTTTTATAATAATAATAATAATAATAATAATAATAATAATAATAATAATAATAATAATAATAATAATAATAATAATAATAATAATAATTCTCCTTTATTATAATAATAATAATAATAATATTAATATTACTGATGTGTTTTGATTCATCAATAAAATTCTCCTTTATAATAATAATAATAATAATTCATGTAATTTATTTTGATGTTAATAAAAGTTCTGTTTTGAAACAAAAAGTTTTATATGTTGGCTTTTATTTGTTCTCAATTTTGTACATTTTATTCATAATATTTTACTTAGATAAATGATTTTCTTAGGTTAGAAGTAAATTATTTATTTTAATCATATTGTGAACTAATATTTTTATAATTTATTTAAAAAAATTATTTATGAAGTAGATATACAAATTTAAATGGATATGTAAAATAATTTGATATCGAAGATATATATTCACGTTTGCTTAAAATTCTTATATTCAGTTACATACTTACATACACTTGAATATCGATGTCATTTCAACAATGTATATTGTATATTTTTTTTTTTTTTTTGCAAGAGGATATGATTCATATTATTCATCGGAAAAAACATGAACCTGACTTACAAAAAGATAGAACCCCTACAAGATACTACCCAAAAGAGAGCATCTTTCTACTTAAGTCCACGTTAATCTTTCTCAATTATATATATTGTATATTGAATCCATTGTACTTGATGATTTTACTCAATCTATTTAAATTAATCCCGACTTCGGGATTCAAAAAAAAAAATAATAATTAAGTTAATTAATTTGTACAATGCATGAACTTTAATTTAAATCTACTTTACATACCCTAATTTCAAAGCATATAATTACTACTACCTTGAATTCATTTTAAATGTTTTTGAGTCTAAAAATTTGACAAAATACACAAAAGTTTATTTTTCAGGCGTCTCTAAACCCTAACACGAAATATATCATAACTTATTTGAAATCTACTTTTTTTTAATCTCGCATTGCAATCAAGAATCGAAACAAGTTAGTAATGAACATAAATTAGTACTCGTACTAAAAATACACGTTATTTTTTAATCAGTTTCAAATTTAAAACCGTCTTTTAATTCATTTAATTAATTGATTGATTAACTAACTAAATAACATGAATTGATACAAAATGGCAGTGAATTTTTGGAAAATTGGAGTGGTATGTAGTCTACTAAAATGAGCTGACTTTTCATTGATAACCTAAAACTTTATTAATTAATCATAATCTAATCATGCTTTGCTTTCCAACAATTTTGTTTAGTATTTAATCTTTGGATTTTTCTTGTTGTACATAGGTGGCCTTAGAATATTCTTCCCTCTTCACCACTCTCAATGTTTCTTCTTTCAATGGTGATCCAGATTTTTGATTCTTGTACTTTATTAATTAACCAAAATCTTTAATTAAAAAGAGAATAATTATTGTTAACTTTATATAGCAATAACTTTATATAGCAAATTTTAATATATATATATATATATATATATATATATATATATATATATATATATTGTAAATTTCATTAATTAATACATTTATTTTTGTTATTTGTTTACCTTTTATTAGAATATACGGAGTACATTACAAAAAAAATATATTAAAATGGTAAATAAATAAAGGAAATGTTAAGTATATTACTATAAATCTGATATTAATATAGAAATTGACGAGAACATTGCAGAAAATATAATGCAGTTAGTGGTAATATTTTAAGGTTATATTTATCAGTTCTCATAAATAAATAAGGGTTATTTCATGGGAATAATACCAATTATGCGTGTACTTCTTAAATTAATACAAATTATACGTAATCTCATTTTAATACGAACTACGCCTTCATTAATCTCGCTTTGTTATGGGTGACCGGCTACCCGTTGAACCTCCATTATTCAACTCTGTCTCTGACTCTTCTTCTTCTGATTCACATTTCGTGTTCATTTTTGGTCATTGAAAAAAAATAATTAAATTTTCCGAAAATTCATCTTTCATTTCTTTTTCAATTAGTCTTATAGAAGCTATGGAAAAAAAATATTTTTATTATTATTTTGGCTTTCACGATGACTGCAACGGACCTAATAAAACCCTAGAAAGTTACAACAAGTCACTATGACCTGTAATAGCAAGTCATAATTTCATACATAACAAAGAGAGATTAATGAATGTGTAGTTCATATTAAAATGAGATTACGTATAGTTTGTGTTAATTTAAGAAGGACGCGCATAGTTGGTATTATTCCCATGAAATAACAATGTGAATGTTGTATCTTAATTATTATATCGATCTTATACATAAGTTAGTATAATACATAGTCTTAGAGAAAATAATGAAGGTATAGCAATTATAATATTTATGGGTCATTTATTATTTTATAGTTATTCGTTTATCTTTTATTAAAATAATGTACGTAAAAAAGATTTGTCAACAAAATAAATGGAGTGAATGATGTATCTTATAATATCGATTTTATGCATAAGTGTAACTGTGTAATACACAGTCTAAGAGAAAATAATTATGGAATTACCAATTTGAATTAGTTTCCGGTATATGGAGCAAGCCATGACTAGGAAAGGTGGTCTCTCGTGCTAAAATTTAAAACGAAATTTAATTTTTTTTAGAAAAAACTCTTTTCTTTACTGATAAATTACAATATTAATTGTATTTGTAGTTCGCCCGTGAAATTTTTCAAAAACATTCATTTCTACAAACATTTAAATACTCTATTATACTCGATAATAACTCGAACCATATTCTGATCGGTCTGTACGTAACTCCGTCCGTACGAGACTTGAGACATAAAATGTTAAATAATAATCATTATAATAGGCATTGTGTGCATATAACTCTAATTATTATTATTACACTAAATGTTAAATTTTTTGATGAGTTTTGGTAAAGCAAAGTATTGTCATGAAGGGGATGTTTGTTCTCATTACATTGTCTTTTACTCTTAACCCTACTCACTTAGGACTTATTAGCCACTTAGGAATAAGTCATAGAGAAAGAGACAAACTAAACTCTTTGTAATGTGTAGTTTTTATTGAGACAATATAATTAAAATTAATTAATTACTCCATATTGACTTCCTAGCTAGGTATGTGATTGTCAATATGTACAAAGACCAATATTTTTGTTTTATTGTTTAACCTTAATTATTTGGATTTTGTGGTTTAAAAACATATTATTTGGTCAATTCATTGAAGTTATTGATTCAATTTTTAAAAGGGTTTTTATTCTTTTTTGGTAAAAAAAATTTAGGATAAATGTTACGCTATTGATATGAACTGTGTTGTATTAAAATCATTAAAATCGTCAGAAAAAAATTGTGCACCCATGAATGACTGATATCCTAGATCCGCAACTGCGACCAGCAACTTCTTTGATTAAATTTTTAACGTTAAACTTATGAACATGTTTATACACAAGTATTATACCGGTTATAATAAAACTAATGGTTTAGTTTAAGAGTTTTATATAAAAATTATCGAGCTTATGGGTAAAGATTACGAGCTTTATTATAAAGTTTATGAGTTCCTTTATACTCTGTATATATAAAATATAAATATTGAGTAAAAAAATTTATAAAGCAACTCAAAAAATACATATAAGCTCAATTAGATTTTCATTTTAACATCAAAAGTATAAAATATAACCCAAATTTTTTAAAAAAAAAACTCGGAAAAAAATACATAAACTCGATTAGTTTTGGTATGATTATATATACTCTTATATAATCCGTGGTATAATAATTTCTTCCGTTAAATGTGTCGAAGTTTTATATATACACTCTATAAATGCATAATAAGCCCATTTAAGGGTCCAATCATAAATTTGAATCCACATATATTGGGCCCAGGTACTAGAAATGATTGGGCTTGGGCTAAATTGGGCCAAATGTGTGGGCTTACTTATTGAGCCCAATCCCCAACCAAACGGGTTAAAATGGGCTTTTGGGCTCAAATGGATTTTTTAGGGTTTAGGGCTTGAGTTCTAAATCATATTGCATTCTACAAATATACGTCTTAAACAAGAATTTACGTAGTAGTCGAGTAACAAAAAATATACACAAATTATAGTATACCACCGTTGTACCGTACGACGGACCTAATTTATGGTAAAAAGTTACCACTTTGTGTTATTTAGTGACCACTTTAAGTTAAATAGTGACCACATTTTACTATGAAAAAGTGGTAACTATTTATCTGAAAGTGGTAACTAACTAACCTAAAATGGTCACTTTTTATCATAAGTTGCAAACTTTTACAACTGTCGCATGGTATAACGGTTGTACACAATAATTACTGAAAAATATATTAGTTATAAAATACTCCATAACATATATGAGTACTCAATATCGATAATTTTTTTTATAAAGACGGTATTTTAATATTGTTATTGATTGATCTCTCGTATAATCTGAAAATCGTTCTAAATTAGGACATAAATCTTAAAGATTATTTTGGAAATCATGAAAATTTTCATTTTTATAACTACAATATCTTTAATAACTACTCTTTATATTATATGATGAATAATATACCAAAAAAAAAAAAGGAAATAATTTGTTTGGTTATTGTTATTTCTGACATGATATCTACCTTATTATAAAAAAAAGTTCACTAAATATCTAAATGTAAAGATTATAAACAACAATTTTTTATATAAGACGACAAGATGTAATATATTCTCGTATAATAATCTTTTCATGATCTTTCGATAAAATAACTAATATGAGTTCCTTATATCTGAGTATAAAATGACATCTTCGTGTATTATTCTGTGTCTCACCTCATAATAAGCATTTTTTTGAAAATATCGAATGGCAAATCTAAGGCTTGTATTGGTGATGATTTTAGTCATCACAAGTGTTCTTGCTCTCCAATCTAAAGGTATTGTAATACTCCGTATTTTTTTTTTAAAACTAAATGTTATTTGAATTTAGGATAAATTTGTTATACAATTTATTTTTTAAATAGATAAATTTGCTAAATAAAACTTCTTTTTATTCCATAATTATTTTAATACACATACACTACTTTTATACACAAATTTATAACATAATAATATACGATTTTAGACTTTCATTAATGTTAACGAGAAACTAGCCTCTTACGTAATATATTACTCCAATGTAGGTGGTTTTATTTATTTATTTAGTATTATTATTAATTTATTATTATTATTATTATTATTATTATTATTATTATTATTATTATTATTATTGGTTTTTTAATTTTTTTTGTTTTTTTTGTAGATGTGCTTGGCTTAACACATTGCAAGATACTAAATGAATGTGAAGTAAATGAGGATTGTGCACCAATTTGTAGAGAAGCTGGCTTTGATGAAAATGAAGCTCATTGTGGATATAGACATCACTATAAACATAAAAAATATTGCTTATGTTGTAATAATTTTACCAAAAATAATTATTGATTATTAAATCATTAGCATTAAAATTTAAATTATCCCTAATTAAATTTCATATATTTCATCTATTTTAATTATTTATTTAGTTTATTTTATTGTGACGAATATATTTTAACCAAAGTACTCTCTGTTCTCTTATTTCGAGATACTCATTTTTCTCCTCTCTTCAGTATCACTCGAAATATATATACAATTCCTTTTTTTTTTGCAAACTATATACAATTCCTTAATTAATGAAAATGTGTAATTAATATTGCTCCATTATATCATCTCTTATTGGATTGGCTCCTCTAATTACATCCTCACCTACCACATGTGTCTTAGATGAGATCCACTAATTAACAATTAGTTAATTCATTTCAAATGAAAAACGTACTTAATTACATTTCAAATGAAGATATATATATATATAAAGGGTTTTGATTTTTGAACCTAGATCGTCCCTATCATCCCGAATTTTCTGTTATAATTACTAGATTAAGACATCTTCGATATTAATTAATGAGACCTAGACTATGAAAGCATGTAATATTAAGTGGGAATGCTAACACAAATTATACCGTAAAAGGGTCTCGTCATACTCCTAACAAACTAGTCTATTGGTCTAAAAAATTAAATATTTTCAAAAATGAGTTAAACTTCTTATTAATATTATTCATTTTTATGTCGGTCTAATTAATAATTATTTTTTTTCCGAAGAAAGGCCTAATGAATACAATACTCCGTATAATTTTAAATCTAAACTTTTAACAAAAATAGTTAATCATGAATTGCATTCGTAAAATGGCTTATACACACACGTATTTATTATAGAATCAATCGAATCTCTCTCTCGAAAGTTGTAAAAAAAAAAAAAAAACATACAAAAAAAACATACAAAATTCACTCAAAAATCTTACAAAAACAAAACCATTGTGACCAAACCAACAATTGCACCCCACATACCCAACCCTAAACTCCTCACACCATATGCACCATTCTTTGCCTTGTCATCGGCCTTGGCCGCGGCCGGTGCCTTATCCTCACCACCGTCGGTCACCGCCTTTGTTGGTGGTGCCGCCGCCTTCACCGCCGAGCTTTTAGGTGGCTTAGCACCAAACAAATCCTTAGGTAGCAACACCTTGTCCACCTGAAATTAATTATAAATTAAACGACATTATTATATTATTATTACTTTCTGCTGAATTTTTAGTTAATTTCCTAACGTGTGTCCTAAACAGTTAATATTTTAATTTCTCGTGTTAATATCGATGTGAATCTTGCTTTAATTAGTATAATCAGTAATGTTAGCGTGTATTTCCTGTCACACGTAAAAAAAATGGTATATTAACCAATTGTAAAATGAAATGTGTTAGGATCCAATAAAGTTGACTATCAAATTCACATTATACTACATTATAGATCTCAATGCTAGTTAATAATTTCTTTATTCTTTATAAAAGGAGTACTAATTATACTCAATTGTTAGATAATTTTCTAGTCATTTATTTATCTTTCAGTAAAATTACAAATAATAATAATAATAATCATTTTTTATCTAATAATAATAATAATAATAATAATAATAATATTTTATTAGAATTAGCTGGAGCGCGTGCCGCGGTTCATATTTTCACTAGAATTAGCTTTGCAATCGCTAAGGGAGTGGGTGCCCAGATAATATCTCGGCTTCCCTCTAACTTCTTGTAAATTGTTCTGATGTTTAATGCAAGTTCCGTTTTATAAAATAATAATAATAATAATAATAATAATAATAATAATAATAATAATCTCGGCTGCCCACCAATTTTTTTGTAAACTGTGTTTTGATTCATCAATAAAATTCTCCCATTTCATAAAAAAAAAGTGATAAAAAATATTATTAAACGTTTTACATAAAAAAATAATCATAATTATAAGCCACATTGCATTAAATCTACGTAAAATAATACTGTATAAGTTTGAACTCGAGATTATGAGTATTATTAACATTTCTGGTAAATTAAATTTACCAGCTAAGTTAATTGACATGTACAGCATCAGTTAGATAATAATAATAATACTAACCTGAAAAACGGCCAAAGGAAACTTGTCACTCAAGGCATTGTTAACCTCAGTAGTAACCATCCCAGAGCTAACATTAACCCGGTTAACCCCAAGGTAAGTAACCGTTACCCCTAACTGTTTACCGTTATTTCCGGTGGCTTGGGTTTGAACCGGGTTACTAGCGGTTTGGAAAGTATCAAAAGTGTAGTATTGTGGTAACACATGGAAAAGTATAAGTTCAACTTGTTCTTGTGTTGTTAGACCGTTAATTAGACCGGGTTTAAGGTTTTGGAACGCGTTATCGGTTGGTGCAAAGACCGTCATGCCTTGGGTCGAGTGGTTCACTTGACTGTTCACTTGTTCTGCGACCTGGGTCGAGGTTAGGAGGCGCATGAAAGTGGTGAATTGGCCCGCTTTGGTTAGGATCCCGGTCAGGTTGGCTGGTCCGGCTGGGGCCGGACCTGGTGCAGCCTTCTGAGCCGTGGATACATCCACGGCCCAGAAAACTGCCAAGATGAGAAGAGTGAGAACTGAGGTTTTCATTTTCACGGGTAAAAAGACTAGTTTTATTTTTTTTTACAGATAATGTATTGGTGGGGGTGGTAGTGAGGTGAGTGTGTGTATTGTGTGTAATATAAAGGGGAAGAAATAATTGTAGAGGTGGAATTGGTTGGCATAAGTGTGTTATCCACTTGGACATGTGAGAAAAGCTGTCTAGATTATTATATTAATTATTACAATTAATAATAATTATAATAATATTGATCGTAAGAGATGTTCTCACACTGTAAAACTGTCGATTTTGTAAAAAAAAATCGCTCATTTATTTAAGAGTTATTTCATGACAATAATATCAACTATAAGGGTGCTTCTTAGAATAATCCCAACTATACGTAATCTCGTTTTAATATGAACTATGCCTTCATTAATCTCATTTTGCTATGGACAAAATTATGACCTGCTATTACCGGTAATAGTGACCGGTTGTGACTTTCTAGGGTCCTTGTGTGTTCCGTCGTCGTTTATGAAAGCCAAAACAACAAGAAAATTAAAGCATTTTTTTCATGACTTCTATAATACTAATCGGGAAAAAAAATGCAAGATGAATTTTGGAAAGATTCAAAAAATATTTAACCAATAGACGAAACTGAAGAGGAAGGTTCAGCCAGTTTTCCAGGTATGTAACCGGTCACCTATATCAATGAGAGATTAATGAAGACATATATAGTTCATATTAAAACGAGATTACGTATAGTTGAGATTAATCTAAGAAAACACCTTATAGTTGGTATTATTGTCATGAAATAACCCTTTATTTAATAATAATAATGATAATAAGTGAACTAAATTATTTCATATGTGAGACAATTTTTCTCTATAATTTGTGTAATTATAATGTGAAATATGGAGTAGTTTTTTTATTAACCAACCTTATTTAAAATGAATATGTCTATTTTGTTTTAAAACCGATTTAAATAGTAAGACTAACCACATCATAATAGTCGGGATAGATTTTTTTGCTAGTTATAGTATGAAATAATTGTCAAAATGATTTTTTTAAAAATAAATTGTGTAATTTAGAATGCATGGAAATAATAATAATAATAATAATAATAATAATAATAGAGATTTGTTATTGCTAATCTCTAATTAATTAAGTAGTCGTTATATTAATTAATATCTATTTTGAAGTACATTTTAGTTGATAAGTCAATTCTTAAATAATTATGAACATATATTTTTCAAGTAGGATTATTGAAAGACGGTTTTTTCATTGGTTGGTGGGGTTTCAATAGAAATGGGAATCAAATGACATGGTCACAAGGACATTATAAGGAGACTATGGGTTGGAATTTTGAAATTATGTGGTTGTATATTTGTATATAGTGATATATATGATTATTGATTTGGAGAATGGGTCCAAGTGGTTAAATTTTTTTATAATATAAATGTAATAATTTTAGATCACTAATTAATAAATAATATATATTATATATTATTATGTGAAGTAATTATGTCGGTTGAGTATTTGATGTGTTAATGGTGATTAGTGAAGTATTAACTACTAAGTGTTTAAATGTTTTGATATTGACATGTTGATTAGGATAATATTATTGATAAATGAGATATTTTTCATGCAAAATAATCGTTTTATGATGTGACACCGACAAACCGTTTATTATTACATAATTTTGAAGTATTTTAATTTCAAATAATTATTATTCGAACTTATTTAGAATGCTCTTGTACATTACGGAGTATATAAGATTATTATATTTATTTATTTCAGTTATACATAACGTAAGATTCATGCAAACACATTAGTTATCGAAAAACACACTTAAATACTTCGTACATAATAGATCTCCATCACCAGTTATATATACACTTCAATTACAACTGATAATATAATTATTCTAATATCTACGAAGCAGTAGTAATATATAACTTAAGATTCACGCAAATACATGATTTATCGGGGGAAAAAAACTTAAATACATAATACGGAGTAGATCATATCACCGGTTGTATACTATACATACACTTTAATTACAACCAATAATATTATATAATTACTATTCTATTATTATTTATTTTATATTATTATTATTATTATTATTATTATTATTATTATCATAATAACGTTTTATAATGATTTTTATAACATGTGTCCACGGCCAAACGTTAAAAACTTAAATACGGGAAGATTAACAATGATATTATGATGAGAAATTGATATATTAATTCATATTATTTACCATACTGAGACAATATCATTGTTAATTTCTTCGTATTTAAGGAAATTTTTTTCAAAATAATGCTCTTAAATAAACTTATTATCATTTCAGGTCGGATTGAAAACTAATTAACAAAATTGGGCTCTAGGAGGTTCGGAGTGAGGGTCGTGTTTAGGCGGAGCAATCCCGCCATTAGAAATGGCGGGTTTTTGAAATAATAAATTTCCGAAAAAAAAAAAAAAAAAAAACTCTTAAACCCGCCATTGGGAATGGCGGGTTATTGAGCACTAACCCGCCACTCCCAATGGCGGGTCAAGGTGAATTTTTTTTTTTTAAATGAGCAAGGATAAGATGATATAAATGTAGTAAATTACCAAGACATCAATTGTAGTCTAGTGGTAAGGAGTCTAACTTCCATCTAGAGGTCCTGGGAGTGGCGGGTTAGTGCTCAATAACCCGCCATTCCCAATGGCGGGTTTAAGAGTTTTTTTTTTTTTTCGGAAATTTATTATTTCAAAAACCCGCCATTTCTAATGGCGGGATTGCTCCGCCTACACACGACCCTCACTCCGAACCTCCTAGAGCCCCATTTTGTTAATTAGTTTTCAATCCGACCCGAAACGATAATAAGTTTATTTAAGAGCATTATTTTGAAAAAAAATTCGTATTTAAGTTCTTAAAGTGTGTCCAGTAAGCATATATTAGAAAAATTGATTCTATAAACAAGAGAGTTCAATGATGGACCTAATTCCTAAAATAGGAAAAATATTGTAGTGATTAAAACCAGCTTTAATGAACAATTGTTTCCACTCTTGTTCATTTCTTTCAATTCCTCCATTGGTGTTGACCATCATTTGCATGTCCAAGAAAAGTTGGATGTTGTAGTAATTGTGAGTGCCACCAACTTGAGTTTGAGGGTCTTCTAACATTACAATGTCTATGATTATTATTTTGCCTTTGCTTGGAATTGCCTCTTTGCATCTCTTGAGTATCCTTATGCACTCTTCATCACTCCAATCATGCATAATCCACTATTATTAATTAAGATCAAAGTCATCAATAAAAACACTATTTCACAACTATATATATATATATATGTATGTATGTATTTTTTTGATGACGTGGGAACCCGCAGCCATTAATTTTGGTGTGTTCTGGGTAAACCCTCGGTGTACGCATAGCCTGCAAATCACGCACACCAGGTAAACCGCTCGTGGGCGACAGACTCGAAACCTAGAAGGCATAGTCTCAAGCCATACAACTACCACAAGTTCGCGCTTACAGTGACTTGAACCTGAGACCCTTGGATTGGTGGCCACAAGTTTTAACCATTAGGCAACACCCTTGCGGGCTATGTATGTATTTTTGTCATGATGTTAATTTTAAAATATCGATTAGTGTCTGACTGTTAAACAACAGATGAGGATTGTCGTAATATCGATCAGATTAGGCCTTAGCTTGCCTACTCGACTCTGAATCGACCCATGGAAGGAGCCAGGTAGGACTAGCATACGACTGGCCCGAACCTTGCCCAACCTTATACCTTTTTATTCTTGTTAGTCTCTAACGGGTTTGGGCATGCAGGTTAACCTAACCATGACGCGTCATTAAGGTAGTTTGGCTATAACATGTTCAACTAGTTAGGCAGATTTACTCAGTAGTGCTTGTTTATCTTGTCAAACAGAGCCTTAAATATCGAAATAAAGTACAATAAAACTAACCTTGAGCATCACAATATCAGCACAAGGAACCTCCTTAAACATATCACCAGCAACAAATTCCAAGTTACTCATATTCACATTCCCTTGTAACCCTTCAACAACATGTGGTAGCTCAAACACTATACACTTTAACCATGGACAAGCCCTAGCAATAGCTTTAGCCAAACTCCCATCACCACCACCAACATCAACCAATGATCCTAACCCATGGAATATCTCCATGAAATGTTCACTAGCCAAAAGCACAGTCGACACGAGACCAGCATCACTACCCATGGCTCGATTGAACAGTTGGTTAAACCCAGGGGTTAAACTGGCGTGTTCAAAGAAACTTCGTCCATGAACCACATGGAAGGCCGACTCGTTCTGGCTCTGAAACCATTTGCTCATGAAATAAGCTGGTTCAATCATGCCAGGGTCCAATAAGCCTAGGGTGAGCGGTGACATGGTACACGGATGACCAGTCACCAAAAGTTTTGAGTTCATGTTAATATCATACACGTACACTTCTTCTCCGTTGACAACTAAATTCGTCATGGAGAAGAAGCCAGAGTGGACCAGAAAGCGCAACAACCGATATAGTGAGGCTGTTTTGGTAGGAGGGATGGATAGTGAATTGGCTAGGGTTTCGAGGGTCATGGGATGTCCATGTTTTGTGAATTGTGTCAGGAATGCCTAGCTCGAGTGCACATTTTAGGGCTAATGAGTTATGGTAGGCAAATATATGGTTCCATATATGAGCTTGAGCTTCTAAGAGCTCATGAGGGTTCTCCATGGCTAATAAGGTAGTAGAAGCATCCATTGATAGATAGACTTATGTATTTAGAAATATGTATGTGTGAAAGTGAGTTGTTTACTTAGATTTAACAGTCGTTGTATACTTGTATTGTGTATTTGTGTATCATAAATGTAATTTAATGCATGTAGTATTAATTTCCAAGGGTTGGGTCACTACTCATATTGCCTTAAATGGCAACTACTTCTTGATAGGATCATATTACAAGTTGCACACACTTCAATATAATTACAACCAATAATAATATTTTTTTTAAAATTAAGGAAGCACACTTGATACATAATTTAATTTAGGGTTATTTCATAACAATAATACCAACTATGGGGGTGCTTCTTATATTAATACCAACTATACGTAATCCCGTTTTAATATGAACTATCCCCTCATTAATCTCTCTTTAGAACAAGTTACCGGCTACATGATGAGCCGGTTCCTTTTTCGTTTTAATTTCTTTTTGAATTAAAGTCCCCCTTCCCACCATACTCTGTACACTTCCTCCCTCGTTACTACGTACTCTTCTCTCGCCATTGCTGAACTCGACATCTCCTCTCGCCATTGCTTTTCTTAAATTTTCTGAAATTAGGTAAATAGATTGGAGCATCTTATTTTGAAATTGTGGTAAATTGATTAGAGCATCTTAGCTGACGTTTGCAACAAAAAAAAATCTGACATTTGAAGGATACGAATTAGAGGAGGATCCAGATGAATAATCACATCTCATTGTGCCAATGAGGGTTTTGAAGGTTGATAATGAAGGATGACTTTCAATTTGATGAATATAATGGGGAAGAAGAAGAAGAAGCGCACCAAAACTAGCAGGTCACAATTTCCAGTTTTTACAGGTAAAAAAGGCGTTGGTTATAAAGAAGATTAATGAGAGGATAGTTCATATTAAAACGAGATTACGTATAGTTGATATTAATATAAGAAACACCTCCATAGTTAGTATTATTGTTATGAAATAACCCTTTAATTTATTACATAATTTTATTTATTACATAACTTATCGAAATACATTTAAATAAGCAATAAATTCTATATATCCTTATTGTATATTATTAAACTCCCTTCGATTACAACCTGGAATAATATAGAATTACTCTGTATTATTTATTTTATTAAACGGGGCGAACAATCTTCATATCATTATCATAATTTTATAAACATGACACTTCAATTATAGACCTAATTCCTACAATAGGAAAAATATTATAGTGATTAAAACCAGCTTTGATGAACAATTTTTTCCATTCTTG
Source organism: Agrostemma githago (assembly GCA_958450325.1). Classification (NCBI taxonomy): domain Eukaryota; kingdom Viridiplantae; phylum Streptophyta; class Magnoliopsida; order Caryophyllales; family Caryophyllaceae; genus Agrostemma; species Agrostemma githago. The sequence goes on along the minus strand of OY288253.1, from coordinate 788,809 downwards.
TTCATTTCTTTCAATTCCTCCAAGGGTAAGAGTCATCATTTCCATGTCAAACAAAAGTTGTGTGTGGTAATTGTCTTTGTTCTTCACATTATTATCATGAATATCATCATCACCACCTTGAGCTTGAGGGTCTACCACCACCATGTCTATGATTATAATTTTACCATTGCTTGGAATTGCTTCTTTGCATCTCTTGAGTATCCTTACACAATCTTCATCATTCCAATCATGCAAGATCCACTATTTTATAAGATATTAAAACATTGATTAGTGTCTGTCGGTTAAAGTTTTGGTTGAGGTTGAGGTTGAGGTTGAGGTTCTATCAACAATTTGGTTTAATTAGTATTGTCGTAATATATACTCCCTCCGAGTTTCTAACATTACCCCATTTACTTTTGGGATGAAAAATAAGGAAGGGAAAATAGGTGGTTAAAAAAGGAAGGAGAAAGAGAGAGAAATGGGTGGTTGAATGTGAACCACACATTTATGGCCTAAAGTAGAAAATGGGTAAAAGATCAAACTCAGCCCAAAAAGAAAAATGGGGCAATGTTAGAAACTCGGATGGAGTATAATATAATCATTCATTGGAGTAGGTAGGTCTTGCTTGCTCGACTCTGAATTGACCCCATTGGAGGAGCCAGGTAGGGCTAGCATATGACTTGCTCGGACCTGACTCGATCGACCTTATGCCTTTTTGTTCTTTTTTTGTTTTTTGTTAAGGGTTAGGGCATGATATGGTGTATAAGGGGTACGTGACTTTCAACTATAGGCAGGTTTACTCAGTACTTCAGTAGTGCTTGTTTATCTTGCCAAACAGAGTTTTAAAACTCGAAAATAATTAAAATACAATAAAACTAACCTTGAGCATCACAATATCAGCTAAAGGAACCTTTTTAAACATATCACCAGCAACGAATTCCAAGTTACTCACATTCGCATTCCCTTGTAACCCTTCAACAACATGTGGTAGGTCTAACACAATGCAGTTCAACCATGGACAAGCCCTAGCAATAGCTTTAGCCAAACTCCCATTGCCACCAGCGACATCAACCAACGACCCTAATCCATGGACGATCTCCATGAAAGGTTCACTAGCTAAAAGCGCAGTCGACACAAGACCAGAATCACTACCCATAGCTCGATTGAAGAGCAAGTTAAACCCAGGAGTTAAACCAGCGTGGTCCCAGAAAATACGTCCATGAACCACATGGAAGGCCGACTCATCTTGGCTCTGAAACCATTTGCTCATGAAATAAGCTGGTTCAGTTAAGGCAGGATCCAAAATACCTAGGATGAGTGGTGACATGGTACACGGGTGATCAGTCACCAGAAGTTTTGAATTCATGTTAATATCATACACGTAGGTTTCTTCTCCATTGACAACTAAAATTGTCTCAGAGAAGAAGCTGGAGTGGACCAGAAGGCGCAACAACCGATATAGTGAGGTTATTTTAGTAGGGTGGATAGATAGTGAATCGGCTAGGGCTTGGAGGGTCATGGAATGTCCATGTTTGTGAATGACGTCAGGAATGCCTAGCTCGAGTGCACATTTTAGGGCTGACGTGTTGTGAAAGGCAAAAAGATGGTTCCATATATGAGCTTGAGCTTTTAGTAACTCATTAGGGTTTTCCATGGCTAATATATAAGAGATAGGACTTATTATATATCTTTAGAAATATATATATATATATATATATATATATATATATTTGAAAGTGTGTTTGCTTAAATTTAATAATTGTTGTATTGTGTATTTTATAGACATATGATCTTGGACTTAAGTCGTGAATGGCAATTGATAGGTAGTCAATCTAATGTGTCTAGTTTCCAAGAGGTTGGGTCACTACTTAGCTTCCAATTGTCTTAAAACTGTATTTGATAAGATCATATCACACGTGCATGCACTTCAACCGTCTTGTGTATAACCGTCGTACCATGTGATAATTAATAGTAATAATTTGTAATTCGTGGTAAAAATTAAGTGCCCATTTTAGATTAATTAGTATCACTTTCAGATAAATATTTACCACTTTTTTATATTAAAAACTTGTTACTATTTAACTCAAAGTTGTTACTAAATAACCTAAAGTAGTAACTTTTTACCGTAAATTTTTAGTTTTAAGGTCTATTGTAAACTAAAGTCAAAGTGGTTACCGTAATTTCAGATTTTTCTGAAATTAGGATCATATCACACGTGCATGCACTTCAACCGTCGTGTATATAACCGTCGTATCATGTGATAATAGTAATAATTTGTAATTTGTGGTAAAAATTAAGTGTCCATTTTAGGTTAATTAGTTATCACTTTCAGATAAATAATTACCATTTTTTGTATTAAAAACTGGTCACTATTTAACTTAAAGTGGTCCGTAAATAACCTAAAGTGATTTTTTTTTACCATAAATTCTTAGTTTTAAGGTCTGTTGAACGATACAATAATGGTTGCATATATAATATAATTGTGCAATATAATTACAACCAATAATAATTTATTTATTTATTTTAATTAAAGAAGCACACTTAATACATAACTTAATTTTGGAGCATATATAAATTACCGAAATACACACTTAAATACGTAATAGATCTTATCATCTTATCCTTGTTATATACTCATGTATATACTATCCACTTCAATTACAACTGATATGATAATATCGAAATATTATCTATTTAACGATCTTCATATTATTATCATAATTTTATAAACATGACACTTCAATCAAAGACCTAATTCCTAAAATAGGAGAAATATTGTAGTGATTAAAACCAGCTTTGATGAACAATTGTTTCCACTCTTGTTCATTTCTTTCGATTCCTCCAAGGGTAAGAGTCATCATTTCCATGTCAAACAAAAGTTGGGTGTTGTAATTGTCTTTGTTCTTCACATTATTATCATGAGTATCATCACCACCTTGAGCTTGAGGGTCTACCACCACAATGTCTATGATTATAATTTTACCATTGCTTGGAATTGCTTCTTTGCATCTCTTGAGTATCCTTATGCAATCCTCATCACTCCAATCATGCATAATTGACTATTAAGATCAAATTAATTAAAGTCATCAATCAAAAAAATATTTCACTATATATAGGGCGGGATCCGGTGCGAACCATCCGAACCGAGACAAAAAGTCATAAGGCCTGCGCATCGACCACTGTGCACCGGCCCCCTGCCCCATACTGGCCGGATGAACATTCTATTTTAAATTTTTTTTTGCTTTTTAAAAGTGTAAGTGGAGTCCCTAAAAGTGTAAGTGGAGCTTTAAAGAAGTGTAAGTGCGGTTCGGATGGTTCGTACCGAACTTGTGGTTCGGATGGGATCCTAATTCTATGTGTGTGGGGGGTGTATGAGGGATCAGATCAGATAGGTGACTTGTCAAACAGGTCGCTAACATGTTCAACTAGAGGGATTTACTCAATAGTGATTGTTTATCTTAACTAAATAGAGCCTTAATTAAATCTGGAGAATAAAATACAATAAAACTAAGGAAAATTACACATTACTATACTCTTTTATAAACCAATTTTAGAATGTTACAGACTTATAAAAATATTTCTGAAATCTACTACCCTATAAAATACATTTGTTATATTTTTGTACCATAAGTGACTTCCATGACAAAAAAAGAGTAATTTAGTCGATAAAAATGTGTTGTTTTACTCACAGTTAGTATAAACGATTAGTAATAATCTAAGCATATAGTATATTAGTGTATATTCTGGTGTTTTATTCTCATTTCTTTCAACTCAATTAGTGATTTTACTCATTTATATATGGTGCCAAAATATAACAAAAGTGTTTGATAAAGTAACAATTTTTTAAAAATATTTTGTACGACTGTAATTTTTTTAAAGTAACTGTAACTAATAAAAGAGTGTAAAGTATAATTTTGCCTAAAACAAACCTTGAGTATTATAACATTAGTTGAAGGGACCTTCTTAAACATATCACACTCACAACTTGTAAGGCAGTTTGGCTAACATGTTCAACTAGATATATAGGCAGCAAATTTAGTTATAGTGCTTACTTGTTTATCTTACCAAACAGAGCCTTAAATCTCGAAAATAAAATACAATAAAACTAACCTTGAGCATCACAGCATCAGCTGAAGGAACCACTTTAAACATATCACCAGCAACAAATTCCAAGTTACTTACATTCACATTCTCTTGTAACCCTTCAACAACATGTGGTAGGTCTAACACAATACACTTCAACCATGGACAAGCCCTAGCAATAGCTTTAGCCAAACTCCCATCTCCACCACCAACATCAACCAAGGACCTTAACCCATGGACCATCTCCTTGAAATGTTCACTAGCCAAAAGCACAGTCGACACGAGACCAGAATCACTAGACATGGCTTGGTTAAACAACCGGTTCAACCTTGGAGTTAAACTGGCGTGGTCCCACAAACTATGTCCATGGATCACATGGAAGACCGACTCGTCCTGGCTCTGAAACCATTTGCTCAGGTAATGAGTTGGTCCAGTCATGTTAGGGTCCAACATGCCTAGGGTGAACGGTGACATGGTACATGAGTGATCAGTCACCAGAAGTTTTGAGTTTATGTTAATATCATACACGTCCGTTTCTTCTCCATTGACGACTAAATTCGTCCTGGATAAGAAGTTGGAGTGGAACAGAAGGCGCAACAGCCGATATAATGAGGGGGTTTTGGTAGGAGGGATGGAGAGTGAAGTGGCTAGGGTTTCGAGGGTCATAGGATGTCCATGTTTGTGAATTGTGTCAGGAATGCCTAGCTCGAGTGCACATTTTAGGGCTAATGAGTTATGGTAGGCAAATATATGGTTCCATATATGAGCTTGAGCTTCTAAGAGCTCATGAGGGTTTTTCTTGGCCAAGGTAGAAGGATCCATTGGTAGGCTTATATCAAGAGAAACTATGAAATGTGGTTGTGTGTTTGATTAATGTAATAATTCTTGTATGTGTCCTTATATATATAAAGGTACAACTAGCCTATCTTTTCAAAAGAATGAAGGAAATGTATATGACAATGTGGTACACATAAAAATTCAACCCCAATTCCCCACCATATCATCAACTAATGATGGAAAATTGAGGTAAATGCCTTAAATATTGTACAATCCTACAATGACATATTGTCTAAAAAAATACTCTTTATCTACCGTAAATATCTTAGTTTTCTGTGTTTGAAAAATATTATGAATGTCTTAGTCTTCTGGTAACGATGGAGGTGTCTTGGATAATTGGTTTCAGCTTCGATTATCCCTCTTCAATTCGATGTTATATGCAGAAAGTGCGCGCTTATGTGAGGGAGATACACTAACGTAATTGGGTGTCGGTACGTATGCTAGTGGTCTGGCATGATCCATCATAATTCATTGCCAAATACCGAAGATGTCTTAGCATAGTGGTTAAGGCTAGGTGCTTTGGGACAATAAGTCTCAGGTTCGAATCCCCTCCCCTATATTGTAATGCGACTGAGTGCGCTCTTCGTTGAACCAAAAAAAAATTTCATTGCCAAATAAGGTATGTATATTTTCACTTTAAAAATGATCCGACACAACCTGGCACGACACGCAAAATATGAAAGAATATCGTGTAATGTCAATTAATACATGTATGATATAATCGTATCACTAGTTTCTGTATGCACTTCAATATAATTACAACCAATAATAAAAGAAATTTATTTTTAATTAAGGAAGCACACTTAATACATAACTTAATTTGTCATCAAACACATAAGTTACCGAAATACATACTTAAATACGTAAATACTTCGTACATCATTAAATCCTATCCATGTCGTATATTATCCGCTTCATTACAACCAATGATACATATTATTATTATTATTATTATTATTATTATTTATTTTATTAAATGACACGAGCGGTCTTCATATTATTATTATTATTATTATTATTATTTTTTTTTTTATTATTATTATTATTATTATTATTATTATTTTATGAACAAGAGACTTCAATTACTGACCTAATTCCTAAAATAGGAAAAATATTGTAGTGATTAAAACCAGCTTTGATGAACAATTGTTTCCATTCTTGTTCATTTCTTTCAATTCCTCCAAGGTTGAGAGTCATCATTTCCATGTCCAACAAAAGTTGGATGTGGTAATTGTCTTTGTTCTTCACATTATTATCATGAGTATCATCACCACCTTGAGCTTGAGGGTCTACCACCACCATGTCTATGATTATAATTTTACCATTGCTTGGAATTGCTTCTTTGCATCTTTTTAGTATCCTTATGCAATGTTCATCACTCCAATCATGCATAATCCACTATATTAAGATCAAAGTCATTAATCAAAAAACCATTTCACAATATTTATATATGTACTCACTCCGTTCCAGTGAATTGTTTGCCTATTCCATATTGGGACGTCTCAATGAATTGTTTGCCTTTTTATTTTAGGAATGCTTTTTATATGTAATTTGACCATTGACTCCACATGTCACCTCCTAATTGGATCTCTTCCCCTTTGTGCCAAAAGCAAAGGCAAACAATTCATTGGAACGGATGGAGTATATATCATTTATTAGGATACTAAAGCATTGATTAGTGTCTGTCGGGTAAAGTTTTTGTTGAGGTTCTATCAACAGTTTAGTTTAATTAGTATTGTCATAATAATGTATATAATAAGATAAGGCGGTCTCTCATTAACTTTACTGAGAGACTAAGTACAAATGGAAGTAACAATGGTATCAAACCTACTAGAAGTAGGTACGATTAACATAAAAGAGTATACAAATATAAATATGGTACGCTTGTTATAAAAACAGATACAAAACAAAGTTGTCATTTAAGGGTACGAATAGTACATAGAGTGGTACTGAAGAATGGTCTCTCAATAAGTTATTGAGAGACCGTCTCTCCCAAGATTTTGTGATATAATAATCACTCATTGGAGTAGGCGGCCTTGCTTGCTTGACTCTGAATTGGCCTCATGGTGGAAGCCAGGTAGGACTAGCCTATGACTGATTCAGTAGTGCTTGTTTATCATGTCAAACAAAGCCTTAATAAATCTAGAAAAAAAAAACAAATAAAAAACAATAAAACTAACCTTGAGCATCACAGCATCAGCTGAAGGAACCTCCTTAAACATATCACCAGCAACAAATTCCAAGTTACTCACATTCACATTCACATTCTCTTGTAACCCTTCAACAACATGTTGTAGGTCTAACACAATACACTTCAACCATGGACAAGCCATAGCAATAGCCTTAGCCAAACTCCCATTACCACCAGCAACATCAACCAAGGACCCTAACCCATGGACCATGTCCATGAAATGTTCACTAGCCAAAAGCGCAGTCGACACAAGACCAACATCGCTGGCCATGGCTAGGTTGAAGAGTTGGTTAAACTCAGGATTTAAACCAGTGTGGTTCCAAAAACTTCTTCCATGGATCACATGGAAGACTGACTCATCATGGTTCCGAAACCATTTGCTCAGGTAATGAATTGGTCCAATCATGGTAGGGTCCAACATGCCTAAGGTGAACGGTGACATGGTACATGGATGATGTGACAGCAGAAGCCTTGAGTTTATGTTAATATCATACGCGTATACTTCTTCTCCATTAATGATTAATGAGGGTGTTTTGGTAGGAGGGATGGCTAGTGAAGTGGCTAGGTCATGGAGGGTCATGGGTTTGCCATGTTTGTGAATGGTGTCAGGAATGCCTAGCTCAATTGCACATTTTAGGGCTGATGAGTTGTGGTAGGCAAAAATATGGTTCCATACATGAGCTTGAGCTTCTAAGAGCTCATTAGGGTTTTCCTTGGCTAAGTTAGAAGGATCCATTGAGAAGTGGTATGTATTGAGAAGTTTATTATCTTGGATGTGTTTGTATTATGTGTTTGATATAATTGGAGTTGTGTTGTGTATGTTATGCTTAAGATCTTTGTCCTTTTATAAGGGTACAAATGAAAGAGAAGTTAGTTAGGTGCGTTGAGACACTTAAAACTTTTGGTTGAGATGTTTTTCTCACCAGAAATGACAACGATAAAAAATTAATTATTATGTTCTTTGTGAGAGATATAAACGACAAATGAACTTCAATTCATGTGGTTGGGTTGGTATACGATGTTGATTAAGCCCAACTTTCACCATAATGGTGTAACATCTAAAATTAGCCAGAGATACATTTCATATACATATTAGTCTTAAGTTTAATCGAGTGGAGTATTATATCATCTGAATAGATGATATAATATTTTGTTAGTTCCTTTATATACATTGCTGTTATCTAATCTATCTTTATATTCAACCTTAAAGTTTAAGACAAATACACTCGTGATCTACAAATACTTATGGTCATAGACTCCTCTAACCTCGCTTGCACAAATTCCTGATCAACCCAAATATCTTTGTTTAACATGAAACATGTCAAATCAGATAGAATGAACAAAAAAGTAGTACAATCCGACTTGTTGTATACATCTATACAGGGTAATATTTGACCTATTTTTGGCTTAATAATGTACCGAGTATATCTGTTTTAAGGGAGATTAACCCGTTATGGAAAATATTTAGGTAAGTTTGTTTTTGTATGGTAGTTGCTTGGTCTATATAGTGTTTAATAATTAGTACATTTTCAGTGGGTTGGGCATATGTCTTATTGCTTTGGAGTATTGAATCGGGTTGGATTAGGTCGAGTTTTGTAATATCTTGAGGAGATCCAAATCTGACACCGATCAAAATCACTTATTATGATTCACCGATTTAAGATTCAAATCCAAATCCAAATTTTTTATACAAAAAATAAATCTGAAACCGATCCACTATACTCAATTTAAAACCAAATCCATACTTTCAAGTCCAAACTCGAAACCCTATTCGACTCAATGAGAATTTATCTCATATCGAGACAAACCGGATCAGCTTTGGGTCAAGTAAGCTCGAATTGAGTCATTTTAAGTCATACCATGTCCTATTAATTGTGGTTATCGATCAAGTTCGATTCAATTAGTTTTCAAACCACGGTATGGACACCAGACACGGGCCAGTTGAGATCCTCTGTCCGACTTTTATCCCACTTTTATGTCTCATCTCATGTCCCATAACCTTTATCATGCGACATCTCATCTCTTAATTGATCAAAATAGTGATTAATTATGTGATAGTGATTACGTGTCAATAACATAAATGATGGGACACGTAATGGGACAGAGGATCTGCACTGGACACGGGCACAATGGCTTAGTTGACACCGGCATAACAAATGCGAATGCACTTTACGTAATGATCTAATATCGAGATCATCGTGCAAAATACATCGATCTTATTTGAAATTCATAAACCAGAAACCGAAAACCAAAAACCAAAAACCAAAAATCTAACTTTTAATTCATCAATAGGTTTTGTAATACAATCAAACAGAAGATTACAGCAGCAAAAACTATGCTCATCAGAAAATTCTATCGACTTTAATGAAAAAAAAATAAAATTAAAATTAAAATTAGACAATAATTCTAAAAATCACAACCATTAGATAATCAAGACGACGTCTTCTCGAAAAAGTCGAAAAATGAGCTTAATTTTTTTTAAAAAAAAAAAAAAAAAAAAAAAAAAAAAAAGTTCTAAGTTGATCTGCATTGTTTGTTTCCTTCTTCTGTACCTCAGATTTCCATGAATGTCTCCTTCTGCACAACAAAGTAGAATGAGTCTCAAAGCGATTTAAACAGACTCGAAAATGACCCGTTTTGAACTGATCCGACCCGAACCCAAACCCGATTTGGTTGACCCATTTGACAACGAAGAGAAGTGCATCGATCAATTCAAAGCCAAGTGAGCCATTTTACGGTACTACAATGTAGTTCATACATATGATCGCGAGCCAAATAATACCAAATCATGATCACGAAAATATATTGAATATACAAAATTTACCAAAAATGGAGCTCGAAACCCTGTAGAACAACAACAACAACAACAACAACTCGATCTATCCCTAACCGTTGTCAACAATGCTAATGGTATCGGGAAATCACGGATTTGGTTGATGAATGGAGTAAGATTTTGTGAGCATCAATGTCGATTGGAACATAATAACTTCGACTTAACAACAACCCTCCATCTTCCATCAATGTCGATTTCAGGATTTCAGGTAGCTTATAGCTCGTAAAGGGGTGAATGTACTCATTACCTCGGATCAAATCCCGTCAATCTATCTATCTATCTATCTATCTATCTATCTATCTATCATACGAAGTATATATTACACGACAATGAAAGCATGAAAGAGCAAGAACTCAAAGATTCGAAATTTATGAAATTTCATGCATGCAAGATGTTAGCACGGCTCTCGTGATCAGGAATCGAATCGAATCACATCACATCATCATCATCATCATCATATTACACAACAATCAAATTCACCAAAAAAAGAAGAAGAAGAATCGAAATTTATGCAGAATTGCAGATGTGAGCTAGCTTAGTTGATAAAGGATCGAATCTCGTCAACATCATATCAATCAAACAACAATAAAATCGAAAAAGTAATCGAAATTCATGCATGTCAGTAAAAGAAAAACAGAGAAAAATCAAATAAATTGAAGATGGAAGATTTGAAATCGATTGATTGATTACCATCCACTAGAACCGGGGCGACTATTCCCACCAGACCGGGGCCGGTTCAAGTACCCCAAATCCGGTTGCTGACCGTGACCCGATCCAGGCCGAAACCCATCAGGCGACGGCGACCCATGATACTGATACAACCCACCTCCCGATTTATGATGATACCCATGACCCGACCCGGGACGATGATTACTCGGCGATCCCTGATACTGATACCCATGACCCGACCCCGGCCGATGCCCCGACCCGGGTCGATTACTCTGATTCTGTTGATGCGGCGATAACGGAGGCGTAACCACCTCTTTCGGCACAAACCCGACCCGCAGATGCGGCGGAACGAATTTATCCGATTTCCCCGCCGCCGCCGAAGGCGGCGGCGGCGAATCCGTTGCGGTCGGGAGGTTGACGGGAGCGGAAGTAGGCGTGGTGCCGGTGCTTCCTTGAGGTCGGAGGGAGATCGAATCGGATGGCGGGGCCGCCGCAGCCGCCTTCGGCGGCTGCGGCGGCGGAGGGGTGGTTAGGGGTTTGGGGGAGGGGCGAGAGAGGACGAGCATGCCGCCATGGGTGAGGCGGGAGGCGGAGAGGTAGGAGGCGGTGGAGGAGGGAGATCGGGAAGAATGGTGGTGGTTGTGGTGGTTGTTGGTGGCAGAGGCGGCGGCGGCGGTGGTGGTTTGTTTGTCGTAGATGTCGTTGAAGTTCAAGGACGTGTATTTGTTGCTTCTTGCCATCAAAATGATTAATTTTTTTTTGTGTGTGTTTTGATTTTTGAAGACATTTTTGGATTTTGTATTGTTGTTGTAATGATAATACTTTCTCCCTCGTTCTGTCGTCTCCGTCAATAGTTTATCAAGTTTTATCGATAATAATTACTACAGTATATGTTTTTTTTTCCAATTTTGTCTCGGGCAATAGTTATCGAGTATTTTATTGTGAGGTGTATTAATCGATAATTATGCTTTTTTTTTCGATATTGTCTAGGGCAATAGCTATCAAGTTTTATTATGTTTACTTTCGATTCCTAAACAATAGAGCGAAGATCTTAATAGTTAATGTTCTAAACTTGTATTAGGATGGATTTGTAACTTTGGCAAAAAAAAAACGGTTTTATCATAAGGTGTATTAATCGATAATTATATGTTTTGTTTTGTTTTTTTTCGATATTGTGTCGGTCAATAGTTATCGAGTTTTATCGTAAGGTGTATTAATCAAGTTTTGTTTTTTTTGATAGTCGGAAACGAATATCCTAGACAAGGTAATTTTTCCCTCGTTCGAACTTACCGTCTCACTAATCGACGATTTACCATTTTAATCCTTACTTATTTACATGTTGGGGGAATAATCAAAGGTAATACGAGTACTATACACTACTAGTAGAGTAATATTTAACCGGTTTGTGAGAGGAGATCATCGTAATTCACGAAACTCCGAGTTTACCCACTCGTTTTACCAAAAACGACAGTATGTATTAACCGAGTTTAGGAATTTACCACCGTACTTCAGTTCCGAGCATGCAGAACTACAGAGTAAAAGAAAAAACCGATCTACAAGTCCAATGTAAAACTGTTTTAGGAGGAGGATGTCGGTCGCAAGTCAGAGTTCAGAGAGTACAGTACAGTACAGTACGGTAAATCACATCAGTTCAGTTTTCAGTAATAATAATCGCGCAGCCTACACACACGGAAACATCGACACACAGAAACTTTACTACTACGGTACTCTCTACACTCTCTACTGAGTGAGCAGCTTGGAATCGCAAGCAACTATCTTGACTCGACTCACATTCTCTTGGCATTCATCGCTCTTGAACAAGGCGTCCTGTAGAATGAAGGTCCACACGTTGTCGCAGAATCGGTAGGTGTGTAGGTGCCCCTGCAAACGATCCAAAACACGTGATAAAACCACGCAACACGAGTGCAATTAAAGTCAAAAATTAATTTTTACAAAAAACTCGATAAAAATTGGGGTCGGGGTTGCTAGCAAACGGGTCAATTGAGTCAGGCTAACCGGGTCGGGTTATTTTCCGTTTTTAAAGAATTGGGTTACGTTTGGGTTCGGGTCTGTATGCGGCAATAAACAATCCAAAAGACGTGATAAAACCACGTAACAGGAGTGCAATTAAAATAAAAATAATAATTTTTATAAAAATCTCGATAAAAATTGGGGTCGGGGTTGGGCATGTGGACCTAGCAAACGGGTCAATTGAGTCTGGCTAAATGGATCGGGTTATTTTTTGTTTTTAAGAATCGGGTTATGTTTGGGTCATGGCGGGTCATTCCGGTTTGGGTTCGGGTCTGTATGCAGCAATAAACGATCCAAAAGACGTGATAAAACCACGTAACAGGAGTGCAATTAAAATAAAAAAAAATTACAACAAATCTCGATAAAAATCGGGGTTGTTGGGCATGTTGACCTAGCAAACGGGTCAATTGAGTCAGGCTAAACGGGTCAATTGAGTCAGGCTAAACGGGTCGGGTTATTTTCGGATTATAAAGAATTGGGTTACATTCGGGTCGTGGGGGGTCATTCCGGTTTGGGTTCGGGTCTGTATGCATTAACTCATGTCAATCAAAATCGGGTTTTCGGTTCCAGTACTGGGTCGGGTATGTGTCGGGTTACTCGGGTCAAGTCTAGATAGGTGGAGCCGTGGAGGTGGGTCACTCAAGTGGGTTTCAACTCAAACTCCATAAAACAACATTGTCGAGATCATGAGTCGTGAAGGAGGTTCATTTACCTTGATGGTAACTTTAGTCTTCACCTGAGCCTCGAGAGCTTCGGTCATAGACTGCAAAATATGTGAAGCGAATTATAAAACATTTAAAATTTTGGAAATAATCGGATTTACAAAACGAGAAGACGGAAATTTTTGGAAAAAAAAAAGAGGTGAAACTTTGAAGAATTACCTTGTCGAATTGGACAAGGACTTGGATAGCGAGTTCGGGACTAAGATCACCATTCTGAACCATTTCATCCAAAGTTTCAGTCAAGCACATACCGATGGTAGACCTCCTGTAAAGTTCAAATGTAGCCATTTCTACACAAAATTAACGAAAAAACATCAAAATTAGTTCCCAAATCTTTAAATATGGCCTAAAATCAAATCACAGAATGGTCTCAATCGTTGATATATGACAAATTACAGCAAACATAGATGAAGTTTGTCGAATACAGATTCCCGAACTCTTATGAATCCCAACACCAGCTTATTAACATAGATGAAGTTGATGTTAATCAAAGATCAAAACCCTCGAAAGTTAGTACTTCACTTCGGTACCACAATGCAAACACTATTACTTTTCCTATAATAATCTTTTTTTCAAAAACCTCAAATCATGAGCAAGTGGCAGCAGCAGGTTGGTTATCTTTGATAATTCCATCGAGAACCAAATACAAGAACGAAACAGCCAGCCAACTTTTATTCACAGAAGTTTGAAAATCCGTTCATCAACGACGACTAAAGTATAAGAATCTCTTGCTATTTATTCAAATAATGAAACAAATAGCTGCCATATCAATTGGGTCGTAGACGATTATAACAGAAGGCATGTATGGAGTAAAAAAAACAGCCTTAAGAAGACTAATTGTCGTTTCTAACCATCAATAATCATATTCCAAATGTTGGTGTCGTAACACGAAAGATGAGTTCAAGGGAATATCGGGTTTTCTTAACCGAGATCTCAGTATGCCTTTCGTTATAGACTAATACTCCCTCCGTTCCAATGAATTGTTTGCCTTTCCTTTTGGCACCAAGGGTAAGAGATCCAATGAGTAAGTGACACGTGGAGCAAAACCCATAAGAATGGTCAAATTGCATATAAAAAACATTCCTAAAATAGAAAGACAAACAATTCATTGAGACGCCCCAATATGGAATAGGCAAACAATTCATTGGGACGGAGGGAGTATCGATCGATCAACACAATCTTAGTGTAGAACAGCCTTAAGAAGACTAATTCTTGTTTCTAACTACCAATAATCATCTTCCAAATGTCCATACATGAGTGATAAGTGCAAGGAAATATCGGGTTTTTCTAATCGAGATCTCAGTATGTCTTTTGTTCAAGACTAATATCGCTCCATACAATCTTAGTGTAAAACGGCCTTAAGACGACTAATTCTTGTTTCTAATTAACTACTCCCTCCGTTCCAATGAATTGTTTACCTTTCTATTTTAGGAATGTTTTTTATATGCAATTTGATCATTCTCATGAGTTTTGCTCTGCATGTCACTCACTCATTGATTCCCTTAACCTTGGTGCCAAAAGAAAAGGCAAACAATTCATTGGAACAGAGGGAGTACCAATAATCATCTTCCAAATGTCGGTGTCGTATACACGAGTGATGAACGATGAGTAATTTTGCTCTAGACTAACATCGTTTTTACACAAAATCTTGATGTAAAACGGCCTTAAGAAGAACAATTGTTTCTTTTTCTAACTATCAATAATCATCTTCCAATTTTCGGTGCTGTATACACAAGTGATCACTAATCACTGATCATAATTTCTCGCAATCAACGCCATTGATTAGCATGTTCATAAGGTTTGACAGAATAAACAAGAAAACGTGATTTTAGCCTCCGTTTCCTTATAATATAGGGTTTTAAATCGATAATTCGAACCGAACATCTCAAATTCAATCGACGGCCATGATCACACTAAACAGCATTGATTAGCATGTTCATAAGGTTTTCATAATCGACCCTAAAAATTCGACAGAATAAACAAGAAAACATGATTTTAGGCTTTTAGCCTCCGTTTCCTTATAATTTAGGGTTTTAAATTGATAATTCAAACCGAACATCTCAAATTCAATCGACGGCCATGATCACACTAAACAGCATTGATTAGAATGTTCATAAGGTTTTCATAATCGACCCTAAAAATTTGACAGAATAAACAAGAAAACATGATTTTAGGCTTATAGCCTCCGTTTCCTTATAGTTTAGGGTTTTAAATTGATAATTCGAACCGAACATCTCAAATTCAATCGACGGCCATGATCACACTAATATCTAAGCTCTACACAATTGTAGGCTCCGTTTCCCCAATTCAATTTGACTCGACAGAATAAACTAGAAAACACGATTTTAGCCTCCGTTTCCTTTTAATTTAGGGTTTTAAATCGATAATTCGAACCGAACATCTCAAATTCAATCAGACGGCCATGATCACACTAATATCCAAGCTCTACACAAGTTCAAATCAAATTCCCCCAATTTTACCAACACTTCCACTTCAAATCAAACTAGTACAACGAAATCAAACTCCGAAAACCTACCGAATCAAACATAAATCAATCTTAATATCTCATAATTCAATCCAACTCATACGAACACAAAATCCAGAAAATATAAACTTCAGTTCGTCAATTGATTGAATTTCAACCAAATTCAAGAAAACAAACATGAAATCGATGAATCAACTGAATTTAATGTACCTTGAATCGATAAGCAGATGATTGAATCAGTGATTTAACCAGGTGGAATTGTGATCTATTGAAAATTTGGAGCGAAATTGAATTGAATTAGAGTGATTTTTTTAGGGTTCGTGAGTTTCGTCAAAATTGGGGAGAGAAACTCCGAAATTTGGAATGTGTTTGTGTATATATACCCTCTCATCGAGCAATCATCTCCTTATATATATACATCTACCAACCGGGCCGGGCCGGGCCGATACGGGCCAAAAATAATTCCAAACATCAAATTTTTTTTTACTGCTTTATCATAGAATATTTTTTGGTAATTACCCGATTTATTACCCAACGAGATTTGTCAAAATCTGATCCGACTCAAAATTTTTTTTTTTTTTTTTTACCGAAAATTCAAAATACAAATACGGTATACGACAAAAAAAAATAAGGAAAATACGACGAAAAAAAAAAATTACAAAAAAATAAAATTATACATCCCGTGATATTTTTACATCGGATACAAACATGTCGACGATTTACATCAAGGTAAAAACTCGTACATTCGCTCAAAAAAAAAAAAAAAAAAAATAGGAGATGAATCTCGATTTTTGATTTATTCGATCTAAGATCTAGATATGCATCAAAACATGAGGATCGATGATTGATGTGGTAACTCGTAACGTTAGTCCAACGAGAATGATCCGGTGCAATACCTGCGTAAGATATATAGAGAAAAAATCTCGAATGATTCTTAATTCTTCGATACATCGAGTCATTTTTGGGTCGAAAAAACGGGTCGAGTTTGGATTGGGCCGGGTCACTTTCGGGTTTTTGTTATCTTCAACTTTTTTAGGAATATCGACCTCGGTCAGGTCAGGTTCGGTTGGATTATTTGGGTCGGGTCAGTTTTGGGGTCAGGTCAGGTTCGGTTGGATTATTTGGGTCGGGTCAGTTTTGGGGTCAGGTCAGGTTCCCCGAACCTGACCTGACCGGTCCGACCCGAACCTGACCCGGTTGACCTGTTTGTCAGGTCTAGTCACAACGGTAAATAAATTAAAAAAAAAAAAAAAAAAAAAAAGATCGTTGGGTCGGGAACAAGTAGAGAAAGAGTGAGGCGAGTACCGATTGCTGAATTTCTCGATGGCGTCGGAAGCGTAAAGAAGTGTTTCGGTAGCTTTCTCCAAGACGACGTAGAGCTCTTTCCCTTTGGAAACTCGAGCGACAACCCACGCGTTGTTCTTTGCCCTAATACACACTTCGAGCTCGACTTCCTTCCCGTTTTTTCTTCCTTCTCCGTCTTCTTTTTCTTCTACTTCTTCCCGTTTTGCCCTTCTACTCTTCTCGAGATCGATCTCTTCCCTTAGCTTGCACATCGCAACCAACGAGTCCTGAAATCGAGGTACACGATACAAACAAGTCAATCGGGTCGGGTTCGGGTCAGACCACTTTCGGGTTATAAAAATCGGGTTGACTTCAGGTCGGGCAGATCATTTAGGGTTCGGGTCATTTTCAAGTTTGCTATTTTAACTTTTTTTTTTTTTTGGAGATATCGACTCGTTTTCTATAATAACATCTGGGTCACATCCGGGTTAGGCCGGATCAACTCGGGTCTTGGGTCGGGTTCGGATTGGCTTATTCGGTTGGGTGACTCGGGTCGATTGAGTCGGGCCAGTTTTACCGGGTGTAACGTCAATCCACATTCACCATTTTTTTTTTTGGATGACGACTTCAGATATTGATTCATGTGACGGAGAATTTACCTTCGCCAAGGTTACGGCTTTACCGGGTGGAGAAGCCCGGGAGACGCTTCGATCACCGTCTACTAACAAGTATCGATATCCTTTGACATGGTACGCGTTCTCGCCGCCCCACCCCTTTGACAGTTGCTCTTCGATTTTAAGGATCTTCAGCGATGCCTAACATATTCAACGCAAAATATCAAATAATTTAATCACATCCAAACACGGGGAAAATGCAAGTAATTTAGTAGGAGTGTTCATCGGTCCAAACCCAGACCGGACCTGACCGGACCCTCTTAAGACCGGACCGGTATGTGTCCCGGTCTGGACCGACCCGAACCTTACGGTGCGGTCCGGTCCTGTTTACCGGTCCGGGACACTTTTTGAAGTTTGATAGACACTTACGTTCTCGAGAAGCTGAAGTTTGACGAGAGGGATGTCTCGTTCAGCGTTATTGATCGAGGTGACAGGAACGAGAAGAATGACGGTGAGATTCCTGTGCTGATGTGCACAAAGATGCATTCTTTCTTTCGAATGCTGAAGCCAGACAGTCGGGATGACTGAATTTACAGCGAGATTGTCGAAATCCGATGTTTTTTGTACCAGAAACCCGTCTTTCCCTTTCGACCACTTGTCCGGCTGCAACGGCCTGTTTCCGTGGAGTTGTTCGGTGGAAGAAATTTGAACGGTATTGACTTTCCGGAGATATGTCCAAGAACTCGGTTTGGAAGATATAATCCGAGGCGACATCCTCATTGTAGCGTATGTGTATAAGTTGACCGTGTCATCCTGTACAAGAACCGTGTTACAGCCCGAACCCAAAATGACCCGTTCCAGCCAAATGTGACCCGATTCTTACTGACCCGACAACAACTAGACCGGGAAAATGGGTCAACCGGTTCGGGTTGGGTCACTTACGGGTCAAAACAATCGGGTTGCCTTTGGGTCCCAAAATGGCCTGTTCCGGCCAAATGTGACCCGACTCTTACTGACCCAACAACAACAACAACAACTAGACCCGTAACCGGTTTGGGTTGGGTTAACTTTCGGGTCAAAAGAATCGGGTTGCCTTTGGGTCAAATCGGGTCATTTCAAGTTCGTTCTTTTCAAATTTTTCTAGGGTTATCGCCTCGTTTGCTATAATTTACATCCGGGTTAGGGCAGATGATTTCGGGTTATGGATCAAATTCGGGTCTTCAGTTCGGGTCAGTTTTAGGGAATCCAAAAAAATGTCATTTTCTCATGAAATTCAAAGAATGGAAAAAAAACGAGGATTCAAAAAATACCGGAGAGAGTGACGTTGACACCAGCAGGTCATGAAACAAGATGATCGAGTGACACCGAGCACTTCCAGCAGATGATCCGAGTACTCTCATCAGTGACTGTATGATGAACAAATCAACTTCTTCACGATTACATATTTATGAGCATTAAAGAATAATATATCGAAAAATGCAAAAGAATAATATATAGATAGTAATCGGACCTGTATTTCGACTGCAGCCTCACGACCGACGGTCAGCATTTGAACGGTTCCTCTTTCTGTCAAAGAATCGCGGAAAGATGGCAACTCGAGTTTTTTCCCACCGGAGAAGAAATCTGCCTCAAACAAGACCAGACCAACTTCAGTACAATTGGCAACAGTTGGCAGAAATTGAACGAACGAAGAATGATTCACGATACAGGAACTTCAGCATTACCGCAGCAGCAGAAATCCAAATGATAGTACGGTTTTTGACACGCTGACAATTTAGGAGTAATAACTAACAATAAATAAATAAATTTTTAACTTTTTAAAAAAGAAAAAAAAATGTAAAAAATTGATGTTAGTCTTACCAAATAGGTAATCGGTGATGAAGGAATGAAGTAGACGACGAAGATGTGTTCCAGTCGATTCTGTGTCGAGCATCGCCCTGATTGATCCGTTGAACATTATGAATAATGAATGCACTTCTTTTAGCATACTCCTTAGTGCGTTGATTCGCCATATCGCCTCTATCTCCTTGTTCTTCTCCACCACCTGCAAAATCCCAACCCGACCCGTTTTTAGGTTCAAGACCCGAAAATTTTGACAGGCGACCCGATATTACCTGAACCCAAAATGATTTGTTGACAGGAAAGAATTTACACTTTTATGTCAAATTTTGACATGACCCGACCCGACCCGTTTTTAGGTTCAAGACCCGTTTTTAGGTTCAATATTGAATTACGAGAAGTTTTAGACGTTATGCATGAAAGGAACATACCATCACCATCCAAATGTCGGGCTCGGCCTCGTAGAAAACATGGGAATGTCTCTCTGCTTCGATCACCTCACAGGCAGCGTCCGGAGAGAAAATTCTATAAATGCAAGTATCGTAATTAATATATTATATCAAGGTATATAGTGAATTATGTCCGATAGAAGGGCCCCACAACGGCATAATCGATAAAAATGGCATATTCATAGCAAATCCGATAACCATGCTCAAACGTAAGCATTATACAAACACGTTTCTCTATCTACATACATCGGATCTCCTTAAACTAAACTACGAGATACGAGTTCTCCTCTCCTACTTGTGAAGGTGACCCAATGGACCCACATTGATTACCAGAATACGATCGACATGAAACCCTATTCTACAACACAATCAAAACCGACCCACGAGCTCAAAAATCGTGAAAAACTTCAATTCAACTAGAACTCAGACTACAATGATGAACATAAAATCCCCAAATCATCAAACAAACCTTGTGAAGGTGATCAAACTCTACTCAATTAACCTACATTGCTTACGAAAATACGATCCACAGAAACCCTATTCTGCAACACAATCCAAATCCCCTCTACAAGCTCAAGCTCAACGATCATGGAAAACTTCAATTAGGGCTCAAATTGACAAAGACGATCACGAAACATAACAACCCTAAATCAGTAAACAAACCATGTGAAGGTGATCAAACTCTACCCAATTAACCTACATTGCTTACGAAAAAACGATCCACACGAAACCCTATTCTATAAAACAATTCAAATCCCCTCTACGGACAATCATGAAAAACTTCAATTGCAACTCGAATTTACTAATACGATCACGAAACACAAAAACCCGAAATTAGTAAGCAAACTAACCCACATTGCCAAAACATTGATCAATATCTCATTCACCAATCTATTCCACACAAAACCCTAATCTAATTCCAAATTTTTAAAAAGTATCAACAAGCTCAAAATCATGAAGAACTTCAATTAGAGCTCGAATTTACAAAGACGATTACGAAATATTAAAACCCGAAATCAGTAAACAAACTAACCCACATTGCCAAAACATTGATCATGAAGAACCCTAATCTAATTCCAAATTTAAAAAAAGTACCAACAAGCTCAAAATCATGAAGAACTTCAATTAGAACTCGAATTTACAAAGACGATTACGAAATATTAAAACCCAAAATCAGTAAACAAACTAACCCACATTGCCAAAACATTGATCATGAAGAACCCTAATCTAATTCCAAATATTAAAAAAAAAAGTACCAACAAGCTCAAAAATCATGAAGAACTTCAATTAGAGCTCCAATTTACTAATACGATAACGAAACATGAACACCCAAAACCAGTAAACAAACCTTGTGAAGGTGATCAAACCTTCACTAAGCCCAATTACAGAGAGTTGTTGAGTCAATGCTAAATCAGGTGGATAAAAAAACAGTATCTTCTCAACTTCTTCTCCTTCTTTCTGCCCTCTTCTTAAATCAAACACACATAATCTCACTGCATCAGCCGGTATCGTCAACGAATTCCCCGAATACAATCCCATGATTGTTTTTTCAATCCAGCTTTTAGTTCATCCGATTTCACCCAATTTCATCCAATTTCAGTGAAATTACCTCAATTGATTTCTAGGGTTTTCCATCAAATTGGGTAATTTGGGGGAAATTGGGGTGCCGGAGTTAGGTGGAGAAAGAAGAGGGGTTTTATAGTTTGTCGTTGGATTTAATTATTACCAGACGGTCAACCATTAATGGAAGCATGATTGGCACGAGATCGGTTCGAGTTTGGGGGTTCGTTTCTGATCGAGCTTGAAAATTTGAAAACGGGTCAATTCGTGTTATGGGTCGAATTTACGAGGTTGATCTGAACTAATCCGACCCGACATCAGAACTAAAGATCTGAAGTTGATCTGTAATCCGAACTGATCCGGACTAACCCAAAACTGACCCGACTATTGTTATAGAAACCGGTTAATACTCCTAAAAAAAGTTGAAAATAGTAAACCCAAAAATGACCCAGCCCGACCCGAAGTCAACCCGAATTCTATAGTCCGAAACTGACCTGACCTGACCCGACCCGAAACTCAACCCAAATCAGCTTGACCCGATGAGAAGCGGGCCATACCTCAAAAATTGGAAAAATCACGTGCCTCAGCCAAGCCCGACACGACCCGACAAGAATCCAAAATTGGGTCATGGACCGGGTCGTGCCATTTGAGGAGTTGGGTTTGACCCGACCCGACCCGACCCAACCCGACCCAACAACCCGTTTTGAATCCACGTAACCTGAACCCACGTTAGAAAAACCGTATATTATATAGTAGGAGTATATGTATATATATATATATATGCACAAATTGGTGTCAATGGAGTCTCCAAAATATTGAAAGCAAAAAACAAAGCCCAAATCTTCATAGTTCATTATCATTATTACCCCCTTTTGCTTTAGGTATACACTCTAATTCCCAATTTTATTTTATTTTTGCAATTTCTCAATTTTTTTTGGGTGATTTTGTGTTCAAAGTTTTGATCTTTACTTCAATCTGTGTTCTGGGTACCTCTGAAATTCGTTTTTTTTTTTTTTTTTTTTAGATTTATTTGTGATAAATTTTTGATCTTTACATCCTATTGAATCGAATTAACTGAATCAATCGAATCAATTGAAATTAATTGAATTACTAGGGTTTTGTAATCTGTTCTTACTACTATAAATTTACGTCTTCATGTTTATGATCTGTTGCATGTTTTCATGTTCATCAGCAAATGTATAAATTTCTTGATTGATTTAATTAATTTAATTGATTTAACTGCTTGATTTTAGGGAAATTCATGATCTGCTGCAAATTTTCATGTTCAATTGTTCATTAGCAAATGTATAACTTTCTTGAGTGATTTAATTGATTTTAGGAAAGTTTACGATCTTTCGATTTCTTGGTCTGAATTGAAGTATCGAAGTGTCATGTCGATTATGGACACATTAGGGTTTAATTTAGACCAAAAAAAATTGAGAAATCTGCCCAAAATAGCCGTGTTCGACACTCCAATGCATCTTCTTAGTAAAATTCGTTACCATTTGTATAACTCGAGAATCGGTAGAATACCATATTAGCATCATATATATATATACACTCTTGGTCAAATCTTGACCCGACCCGTTTTTTCTACCCGCGACCCATTTGAGTAGACCCAAAATGACTCGTTAATTTAGGGTTGAAACCCGACCTGACCCGTTAGACATGTCTAATTTCTAGCATTTATGTTGTATAACGGTTGGTTGTGTTCGTGTACATTGTAGAGCAATGACGGGTAAAGGAACGAAGTCAATACCACCCGACCCATTTTTTCAACCCGCGACCCATTTGACCAGAACCCGACCTGACCCGTTAGAGAGGTCAAAATTTCTAGCATTTATGTTGTATAACGGTTGGTTATGTTCGTGTACATTGTAGAGCAATGACGGGTAAAGGAACGAAGTCAATACCACCCGACCCATTTTTTCAACCCGCGACCCATTTGACCAGAACCCGACCTGACCCGTTTAGAGAGGTCAAAATTTCTAGCATTTATGTTGTATAACGGTTCCTTGTGTTCGTCTACATTGTAGAGCAATGAGTCAATGACGGGTAAAGGAACGAAGTCAATACCGTGTTGGTCAAAACTTGACCCGACCCGACCCGTTTTTTCAACCCGCAACCCATTTGACCAGAACCCAAAATGACCCTAAATTTCTAGCATGTGTTGTATAATGGTTGTGTTTGTCTAAATTGTAGAGCAATGACGGGTAAAGGAACGAAGAACTCGTCAATACCGTCTCATCAAATCTTAAAGGGACAAGCGAAGAGTCGTGTTCAACATCTTCAGTTAATGATCAACGAATTTCAACTCGCGAGAAGGGAGAGTCGCCTTGGTGATCTCGCTAAGCTCGAAGAACAAGTCAATGAAGTTCTCCGTGAATGGAAATCTGAGCTCGATGAACCTAGCCCCGCTTCTTCCTTCCTCGTTTGTACCTCAACCTTTCTTCCCCTCATTTTTTTATTTTTTTTTATATATATATTTCCCCATTTCCTTTTCTAGGGTTGAAGTTTGAAAATTTCGACCATAAATAACTCGAAAAATATGTGGAGCCAAACTCATGAAAATGGTAAAATTACATATAAAAAACATTCCTAAAATAGAAAGAAAGACAAACAATTCATTGAAACGCCCCAATATGGACCAGACAAACAATTCATTGGGACGGAGAGAGTAGTAAAGTATTTCGGAGATTAATGCTTGTGATATGATTGATTACGCAGGGAGAAAGTCTTGGATCATTCGAACAATTTAGTTCAATGTTGCAATATTTCGATATTGAAGATGATGCGACGAGCCCATTGCCTGGACCGCCGACCATGATTCATGGAACTAATGAACTCGGACCGCCGCCACCACCACCACAACAACAACAACAACACGATTTCCAAGGGTTCGTGAATCACGTCTCACCACACCTCGAATTCCAACCTTTTCCTACCGATTCACTACAACAACAACAACACGGTTTTCAAGGTTTCGAGCAATGTAACGGTACTACTCCTAATGTGCAAGGCAACCAAGTGGATTATCTTGACTCAAATGTGCATCAAACTTTCGACAACGAGGTTTTCCTGAGTGCGAGCGATTTCGGTCAGTGGGGAATGGACAACCTCTCGGATTTCTCAGACGTGTTGCCGAACGTCAATCTCCAACCGTCTGCGTTCTTGGGTCCGAAATGTGCGTTGTGGGATTGCGCGAGGCCGGCCCAAGGATCTGAGATGTGTAACAACTACTGTAGTTCTTTTCATGCTGAGTTGGCTATAAAGGAATGTCCTCCGGGTACGGGTCCCGTTTTGAGGCCCGGTGGCATCGGGTTGAAGGACGGTCCTTTGATCTTGTCTCTTAGGTCGAAAATCGAGGGAAAAGATGTCGGTATCCCCGAATGTCCTGGCGCCGCCTCCACAAAATCTCCATGGAATGCTCCTGGTAAGCCCTACTTCACTTTCGGTGTCTTATGGCCTTAAACGGGTCAACCGGGTCGGGTTGTGATATTTCATATTTGAGCTCACTTTTATCGAAGATGGGCTTAGTGGATAAGACTAGGTGTTCTGGGACAGTAGGTCTGAAGTTCGATTCCCCCCTATATTGTAATGCGACTAAGTGCGCTCTTCGTGTTTATTCGACCTGCAGAGCTATTCGATATCTCGATTCTAGAAGGTGAGAAGATACGGGAATGGCTATTCTTCGACAAACCTCGAAGAGCATTCGAGACAGGAAACAGAAAGCAAAGGTCGTTACCGGATCACGAAGGCCGAGGTTGGCACGAGTCAAGGAAACTTCCTCTAAACGAATACGGTGGTCGAAAAAGATCCTACTACGCGGACCCACAACCGCAAAAGAATTTCGATTGGCATTTGTTCGAGTACGAGGTCGATAACTGCGATACTTTTGCATTGTATCGACTCGAACTCAAGGCGACGACCGGTGAGAAGAAGAGCCCGAAGGTCAAGACGGCCGACGAGAAGAAGAGCCCGAAGGTGAAGGCGAAAGCGAACAACAACGACCCGCTTCTCGATTTGCAAACTCAGATGGGGAGATTGACTGCCGTGGTCTCGACCGAAGACAAACCTAACATCGGAAATAATAATAATGGTGCGGGTTCAAGTAGTCCGAGTTGCTGAAAATCGATATCGTCACATATATTATTATGGTAAATCAATATATATAGATGTAGCAAATTAGTGTACATGTCTTCGACTCGTGTCGTAGTCTCGTAGACAATTTTAACCGTTGAGTCGAGGCGATTATATTATATACATGGTAGGATGAAAAAAAAAAACTCGGTTTTTGTAATCTCGGTTTATGTAATCGTCTCTCTCGTGTGTTGTGACGGGTTGATCGTATGTTCTCTTGAAGAAATGGTTGAAGATCGGAACTCTCGATAATTACTAGAAATTTTTTGCTTAGTAGGTCTTCTTACATCTATCGTGTCGTGCTAGCTTTGATCGAACTGATTCCGAGCATATGATCGAACCCCAAAAAAAAAAATTACAATCAAATTACAATGTGAAACTCGAAATTACACATTACAAGTAGAACGATCCCGTAATAGACAATACAATACAATACAAGAAGTCGGATTCACAAATCCGGATACATGTAGTAATAAAGCTCTATAAATTTCCAATGCAGATCTTCTGTCCCATTTTTGTGTCCCACTCTATAATCTGTTGACATATCATTCCGTATGTGGTGTGGCACACGGACGAGACACAAAAATGGGACAGGAGATCCGGACTGATAAATTTCGAACTACGCGGAACAACAACCGACTTTCTTGACATCGGAAACATCGTCCTTGACGTTAATAGTTTGACCCTTCGGCAACAACGAGGCGGGATCGTCTCCGTTTCCGGCCTCGAGAGCCCTTCGACTCACGACCTTGTAGATTTGAGTGAGAACCTCGGTGAAGGCGTTCTCGACGTTTAAGGATTCGAGGGCCGAGGTTTCCATGAACACGGTTTTCTCTCGCTCGGCGAATGATTGCGCGTCTTCGGTCGAGACGGCTCGTAAATGTCGTAAATCGGATTTGTTCCCGACGAGCATTACGACGATGTTGGAATCGGTGTGGTCTCGGAGTTCTTTCAACCATCTCTCGACGTTCTCGAAGGTTACGTGACGTGTGGTGTCGTAGACGAGTAGTGCTCCGATTGCGCCTCGGTAGTACGCGCTTGTGATCGCACGGTACCTGTCAGTTCAGTCTCATTCAGTTCAGTTCAGTTTGCACTGATGAAGAATTAGTTGATCAATAATAATATCACTAATTACGCGATTAATGCAAGATTAATTATCCGTGATTTAACAAATGCGATTAAACAGTCGAATACTTTGATCGATCGATTAATCAATCAATTATATCACGAATTATGCAAAAAAAAAAAACAAGATTCGAGCTAAAAAAATTCACAAATTTGCAGTTTAAACAGTCGAATACTGATTGGATCGATCAATCAATCAATTATATCACGAATTACGCAAAAAAATCCAGATTCTAGCTAAAAAAATTCACAAATTCTCAGTTTAAACAGTCGAATACTGATCGATCGATCGATCGATCAATCAATTATATCATGAATTACGAAAAAAAAATCCAGATTCTAGCTAAAAAAAATTAAGAAATTCTCAGTTTAAGAACAATGCAGCTAATCGACAGCATCTACTTCACCGACGAACAAATAATCGATCGATTATATCACAAATTCTGCGATTAATGCAGATTATAGCTAAAAAACTTAGAAATTCGCAGTTTATTAACAATCGGCTACTGATCTATCGATCGATCAATCAATTATATCACAATTTACGCAACAAATCGAGATTTTTAGCTTAAAAAACTTCAAAATTCGCAGTTTAACAACAATGCAGCTGATCAACATCATCTACTTCAGCGACGAACAAATAATTGATCGATTATATCACAAATTCCGCAAAAAATCGGCTACAAATTCGCAGTTTATTGACAATCCGCTACTGATCT
Source organism: Agrostemma githago (assembly GCA_958450325.1). NCBI lineage: Eukaryota > Viridiplantae > Streptophyta > Magnoliopsida > Caryophyllales > Caryophyllaceae > Agrostemma > Agrostemma githago. The sequence goes on along the minus strand of OY288253.1, from coordinate 761,249 downwards.
ATCGATCGATCAATCGATTATATCACAAATTACGCAGCAAATTCAGGTTTTTAGCTAAAAAAAACTTCAAAATTCGCAGTTCAACAACAATGCAGCTCATCAACAGCATCTACTTCACCGACGAACGAAGAATCGATCAATAACATCGCTAACAAATCAAGATCGAACTAAAACGCAATCGATCTACACGCAAAAATCGATGAAAAACAACAAAAATGCGAAGAAATCGGACCTTTCTTGACCAGCAGTATCCCAAATTTGAGCTTTAACAACTTTATCGTCAACGCGAATGCTTCGAGTTGCGAATTCGACTCCAATGGTGGATTTAGATTCCAAACTGAACTCATTACGAGTAAATCGCGATAAAAGGTTGGATTTTCCGACGCCGGAATCGCCGATTAAGACTACTTTGAATAAGTAGTCGTAATCGTCGTCCGCTCTATATCCCATTGATGTCAAAATTATTCAAAGTTCTAAAATTATATGATGAAGCATATATTTATATGTATAATATAATATATAAATATTATTTTATTATATGGTACGATAACGTGACGGTTTGACTGGAGTGTGAGTCGATATGGTATGATAATGTGATGGTTTGATTAAAATATGATGTAACGGTTTGACTGAAATGTGAGTCGATATGATATGATAATGTGACGGTTTGACTGGAGTGTGAGTCGATATGGTATGATAATGTGATGGTTTGATTAAAATATGATGTGACGGTATGTAACGGTTTGACTGAAATGTGAGTCGATATGATATGATAATGTGACGGTTTGACTGGAGTGTGAGTCGATATGGTATGATAATGTGATGGTTTGATTAAAATATCATGTAACGGTTTGACTGAAATGTGAGTCGATATGATATGATAATGTGACGGTTTGACCGGAGTGTGAATCAATATGGTATGATAATGTGATGGTTTGATTAAAATATGATGTGACGGTTTGACTGAAATGTGAGTCGATATGATATGATAATGTGACGGTTTGACCGGAGTGTGAATCAATATGGTATGATAATGTGACACAGTTTGATTAAAATATGATGTGACGGTTTGACTGAAATGTGAGTCGATATGATATGATAATGTGACGGTTTGACTGAAATGTGAGTTGATATGATATGATAATGTGACGGTTTGACTGGAGTGTGAGTCGATATGGTAGGATAATGTGACAGTTTGATTAAAATATGATGTAACGGTTTGACTGAAATGTGAGTCGGTCGGCTAGTATGATAATGTGACGGTTCGATTAAAATATGATGTGACGGTGTCACTGAAATGTGAGTTGATATGATATGATAACGTGACAGTTTGACTGAAATGCACGTCGATGTAGTATATGGTATGATAATGTGACGATTTGATGAAAATATGATGCGAAGTTTTGACAAAACTGTGAGTCGATATGATATGATAATGTGACGGTTTGACTGAGAGGTGAGTCAGTTGATATGGCATGATAATGTGAGTTGAGATCGAACTCTACTCGATCTCAAGTTTCATCTCACGAGCTGGTCTGTGAGCTCAATTTTTTCAAGCCTCAAGATCGACTCAAGCTAAAATTTTACATAACGAACGCAAAACGAGTAAGGTCAAGCTCGTGGTCGGCTCAGCTCGTTATCACTTCACCACTAGTGGGGTGTGTTTAATGTTGAATTATTAGGTGAAGTTTGGATCTAAGATTTGCATTTTCAATCTTTCATTTTCACATGTTACTTGCTTTTGATTCCTCTTTCAATGTGGTGTGTCCTTGAAGTAAAGAGGCCAAGTGGGCAAAGGGTTAGAAAGTAGTGTTCCAACTTGATATGAAACTGAATCGAATTCGATTTAACTTGATATGAAACTGATCGAATCGATTGACTAAGTACAGTGTGTTCGAACATTCATAATCTCCATCCTTCTCGATCATTTGACAAAGTATACCTGAACCTGAAACTCATATCAATCTGAATCAAAATCGAACTGATACTAAGGCTAACTCGATTCAAAACCAAACCCGTATCAATGTGAATCGAGCCGAAATTGAGATACTAAGGCTAATTCGATTATTACAGTTAACCAATACAACCCAATTCAAAACCAAACTGAATAATCCATTTTCCCAGATCGACCGGGTATATATAGAGGAGGTAGGATGGGCAGTTGGTCAGATCTAGTATGGATCGTACATGGACAGTAGTTGGAGTCGGCGGCTCTCCTAGGGTTCCCTAATCTTGGATCCTGGGGAAGAGGATCAAGTTGGTCCTTGCGAACAGCTTGATGCACTATCTCCCTTCAACCCTTTGAGCGAAATGCGGCAAAAGGAAGGAAAATCCATGAACCGACCCATCGTCTCCATATATATATATATATATATATATAGTAACTTGATTGGTTGAAAACTTTGTGCTTATCCACCATGACCCCATGACAATAATACAAATTCACCAACTTGTCATATATATACACACTCAAAACATTACTACATACACCATACATTCAACAAAAAAAAACCTTTCTTTCTTTGCTGGCAAAAAAAAAAAAAAAAAAAAAAAAAAAAAAAAACATTTACTTCCTCATTTGATACATAAACATGAAGCTTACAATGCTAACAACAATGCTATCCATAATGCTCATCATATCAACCACATTTGTGACCAAACCTGTCACTGGTGCTCGTCAATTTAATCCCCTCTTAACCACAATGCTACTCGACCAGGTTGCGTACATTCAACCTCCCCTCGATACATGTACTGAGCTAGGCTCGACTTGTACTAGCGACAAACAATGTTGCGACAAATGTACGTGTCAACGTGATCTCTTTGGTGATGAGAGTATTTGCGCCCCGTCCGGTTATTATGATTACACTTGTTAGCTGACTGTCAATTTTGTCTCAGTCATTTATTTATTTTTATATATTATTTGTAATAATTAGTTTTTTTTATATATTTTTTTTTTATGTTTATTTAAATGTGTAGTGATAAGATTGAATAAAAACTAAAGATTCTATTGGTTTCCATGTGTTAGCTTTATTGCTATTGGTCCTTCTTTTCAAGTTGTATAATGTATGTACAATGATGATTAGAGGTGGAGAGAAGTAGATCTGATAGACGGGTCAACTGGATCTAAACATTTTCAAGTTAGTAAGAATCGGTATTGGTTCCGGTTATTATAATTCTGGTATTGAATTGGGTTTGGGTCGGATTGTTCGGGTCAATTTTGTTAGAGGTCTAAGACTCATCTAAGTACAAGGACCAGAATACGAACGAGTCTAATGGTCGGGTCGGGTCAGGTTTTGTCGGGTCATTTTTCACGTTTGTAAGAATGAGTCTATTTTGGGCTGTCAGGATTATTTTGGGATCAGATCATATTTTAGGATCCGGTATCGAATGAGAAAGTCTCCTATAGAATATCAAAATTGGGCCACCAAGTAAGTTGGGCTTGGATTGACTTGCATTTTTGTACACACTAAAAAAACCCAAACCAAAAAAATGGACTTGTATTGACATATACATAAGCTCCGAGTACGTCTGTCCCAAACCCGTTTACTCGCTTGTTCACGATCGGCTAAACGTATCCTAAAGCTCGGAAATTTGACTAAATTCGAGTAATTTGACCGGTTCAAACCCTACCCGGAAGCTTATATATTCTCCGAAAGAAAACTCGACATTGACATACGAAAAGTCGGGTTTTCTCGAAAAATGTTAAATATTTTGTTTTTATTCGCACCATGTACGAATATTATTTGATCGATTAACTAGTAAGAGAGATACTTCGTCTTAAACAAGATTAGCGGTAAGCCTATAATTAGGGACGTCGTGCAATAAAAATCAACTATTGTTATTTATTGTTTTTTTTATTAATAATCGTCAAAGAAGATTCAAGTTAGGCATTATATAATCTTGTTTTAAATCTTAATACAGATATACACTCAAGTTTTAAAATAAAGTTTTTATTATTATTATTGTTGTTGTTGTTGTTGTTGTTGTTCAAGCTATGTAATCGGATATATCCGTCAAAATCAGTTAATTTAACATTAAAGTTTTTATTAATGGAGTATTTTATAAAAAGAAAACTTTTATTGATGAATCAAGATGAATATTATTATTATTATTATTATTATTATTATTATCCCAATGTTTAAACTCGAAATGTTTGCATGCATGCAGTGCGCGTGTAGACCTGGCAAATAGGTCAACTGAAAAAGGTTCGAGTCAGGTCGAATTAGAGTTAAATCGGATAAATACAGATCACAGATCAAACTCGGATCTTATTCAGACCGAATCGAGCCAAGTTTCCCACGAGGTCCACGTGTAATTAACTAATTAATGCATGAATCAGTAATCAATTAATTTAATTTGATTAGTCGATACCTTATCGAAATACAGTAGGCATACAGTCATACACATACAGAACTCACGTGCCGCGTTATGGACGTGCGTGACGATCACGTGGGAGAGAAGGTGTCATGTGTCAATAGTGCGACACGATTTTTCCGGACCCGGGTCGGGGCATCAACAACTAGACCTAACAAACGGCTTGGGTGGTCAGGTTTAGGTAAATTAAAATACGGGTCGGGTGTATTTTGGATTTGTAAAATAATATCAATTTCATTTAATTTGAGAAAAATACGTATCACTGGACTGATTAATCCATAACAGTATTGGTGAATTTTTAACTGACTAAACATGAGATTTGAGATCATTAATTAAGAACATGCACGAGTATCATTGGAATTGAGATTGAGATCATTGAGAATATGAATATGGTACAATTGTATCATCGTGATTGTGTTTTGATATCAGAATTATCTATCACATGTTCAACTATTACGTTATTGAACTGTACGATTATTTCTTACTCATCAGCGTGGCTACTGACCTTGTTTATTATGTTTAACTTGTCACCCAATTTCCTGAGGGTTTTGGTTGATCCAATTGATATTTCTGGTCAATTGGCTCGCAGTCTATAGTGCAGGTTATAATGTATGTTGTGATGTGTTTGGATGGCGGGATGCACGCACGAGATTAGGTGAACGCGATTATTAGACTGGACGTAGCACGTGTGATGCATGCGTAAGCATACATTATTCCTGTTTATACTCCGTATGTAGCTTCTGCTGTGTAATTAGAGCTCTAATATAGTTAATGAGTTGTACGAGTAATGTTTAAATCAGATGACCGGGTTTGCCATTTCACGTTGTATTGTTATGAGCTACTATCTATCTCGGGAAACCGAGATGGTAACACCTTTATTTATTCGGAAATGTCTTGATCGATAAGACTCTTAGATAAATGAGGGCGTTACAGATGATGGCCAGCTGTAATGACTTCTGATCTTGTATAAATCCGTGCATTTGCACGAGGCTGAAGCATAGCTAAGTATGCCTATAAAAAGGTTGCAAAACTTGCCATTTTCATCCCATCAAACAAACAACACAAAACAAAACAAAACAAAACAAAGCAAAGCAAAACAAACATCAAATCAAATATGAAGCTCACTAATATTGTTGTTGCAATGTTAGCCATCTTTGTGGTGTTAGCCGCCACGGCACTCGAACCTGTCACCGCTGCTCGTCAATTTAATCCCTCCCTACTCTCGACCCAAACTACTTGCGTAGAACCGGGTCACCGGTGCACGCTTAACGACCCCGACTCAGTCTGCTGTTCATCAGAGTATATTTGCTCTGTGCTCTGGCCAACTATTGGTTCGACTGGTTTCTGCCTGGACCTCCACGATCTTAGGAATGTTCTTGAATAATTTTATTTAAAGATATTCTCTCTGTCTCGTTCATTTGTTTGCCTTTGATTGAAATATTTTCTCACAAAGAATATAAAAGACAAACAAATGAATGTGACGGGGGAAGTATTAATTAATTACTCCTATTATTAATCCATTATTACTAGTATGTATTACTAAGTATATTGGAGTAATTAATATGGAGTAATTATATAAGTACTAGCTTTTATTTTACCATGCTGATATCGTGTGAGACGGGTTTCATACTGTGAAACGATCTATTTTGAACCATTTCATAGGTGAAACCGTCTCATTTTGAATTATGTAATGTGTAATGCGTGTGCTTCAACTTGTGTTTGTTGGTCTCATTGAATAAAACTCAAATTTAAGTTAATATATATTTATATGTATTATTACTCCTATTGATTAATTAATATGGAGTAATTATTCCACTTTTAATTACTTGCTTGTATTTTATTATGTTGTAGTTATTGTGTGAGACGGGTATGATATGTGAAACGGTCCATTTATTAATATATAAATTATAGTATACAATCGTTATACCGTACAACAAACCTTAAAATTAAGAATTTATGATAAAAATTTAACACTTTAAGTTATTTAGTGATCACTTTGAGTTAAATAGTGACTACTTTTTAATACGCGCGAAAACGTGGTAACTATTTATCTGAAAGTGGTAACTAACAGACCTAAAATGATCATTGTTTACCATAAATTGCAAATTACTCCGTATTACTTTACTATTGTTGCACTGATACAACGGTTGTACGCAATAATTAATTAATATAAAAATTAAATATTAATCATTTATTGATAGTAAATGATTTTTTTTATAGATTTGGGCTGCCTTATACGTGAAATCGTCTCATCTTGAATTATCATGTATGTGTGTGCTTCTACTCTTGGTGATATGGAATAAAACTAACGAATCAAATGGGTCGGGTTTCGATTAGGTTTATTTAGAGCAGTTCGGGTGTTGTCATTTTCACGTTTGCAAGAATGAGTTTATTTTACGTCGAGCACGTTATTTCGTGTTTGGATCATATTTTCGTGTTTGTTACTATTATGAACTTTTTGAAGACCCGTAAATATTGACTTCCAATAATTTAATTGATCCGAATTTAAAATGACCTGTTTAGAGTAGTCGAAACTCAACATTATAACTCGTTCGACACCAAAAATATCAGAAATAATTTCATAATTTTGAGCAACCTCTGAACTTTTATGATATAATTATGTCGTCAATATTAGAATATCAGAATATATCGATATTCTTATACATAGAGTAGAGATCAAATAAGGTCACCATGTGTCAGTAAGTCTATATTAAAGTTACAGATGACATACGATAAAGTTGCATTTATTTAAAATTGATATATAATTATAACATTCAACTCTTTTATCACTTCATAGATCAAGTGATAAAGTGCAACTTTATCACTCATCTCGTGTACTTTAAGCACTTTTTGTGTAACTTTAACACTGAAACTTATGACCTTAAAATAATTATTGACCTTATTTGAACCTACCTCCCATATACATATATATCGTACTGTTATATCAAAAATACTGAATATAAAAGACAAACTGTTGTAACGGAGGCGTCCCGTTACCAACGGTTTGTTAATTACACGAGAAGAACAAAACAAATAGCAAACAATAATAAACTGACACACAGATTTACGTGGTTCACCAGCAAAATCACTGGCTACGTCAACACCGACAAGGAGACCAAATTCATTATGTGGAGCTAATAGTACAACAGTAGACCGTAATACACGCGCTTAATAGCTCACAGCTAAAGCCAAAAGTACTACCAATTCTACCAACCAGATAGTAATCTCAAACTGGAAAGAGACTACCCAGACTGAGTCGACCTGCGACGAACTCACCGACGAGACGAAGGACAAACGATCTTGCGGCCAACCAAGATCCGAACAAACTCCAACGGTCTCCAACGAAGACGAGATCAATAGAACCACCAAATAATAGGGACTCGGAACAAACTGTGTTTTCCCTCAAGAAAACCTCACAGATCAGCTCTCTATATTGTGCTCTCAAATATCTCTCTGTCCTAATTAACCTAGAAACTAGTCAGGTCTTTATATAGTATTATTCTACCTAAACTAGTTACCTAAACTAATTAGGAAACACGGTTCAATCTTTCCTAAAACCAAACAATCTTATGTTACCAAAACAAGAAGATCAACTTTAGGAAAGATATCAGCAACAAATCAATTCAAGGTCCAAAAGGACAATTGCTAGGCACTTATTTCCTAACACAAACAATGAAACAAATGAACGGAACAGGGGGAGTATTAAAGTCGTGTTACTCTGAGTCCGACTAAAATCGAATATTACTGCTGAAATTGCGTTGTACATCCAGATCGAACAACCCTAAAAATGCATCTAGCTAGCTAGGGTTCCTCGAACTGTGTGATATTTTGACTCAACTTGAGTAAACCGGTTTGAACCCTACCCGCGAGCTGAGCTTATATATATGCTCCGAAAGAAAACTCGACATTGACCCATTTAATAAAACGGATAATCCATCTCAAGTACGACTAATCGTAATTAATTAAGGACGTCCTGCATGGGAACAGAGTCATAGACTTGTACGTAGGGCACAATGCTTTGGGAATACCATGTAAACATGCATGCACGTTCTTTCTGATTTTGTGTCTGCATGCAATAAATTTGAGATAAGGAAGTACGTATCATTGTATCAGATTATATATAATTATTGTATATTACCGTTGTACCATGCGATAATATTAAAAAAGGGAAATTTCCACTTGCACTCCTCTACTTTTTCATTTTCTCACTTGTATCTCTTTCTTTTTGGAGAAAAAAAAACTTTGACTGATAATAAATCTTAGATACGAATTCAAAAAACGGTAAATCTTTTTTCCATATTGTACGTCTTTACGAGATCTTCAATTTGAAAAAAAAAAATCATTATTTTCTGAATTCGTAATCGGGATTTATGATCGGTCAAATTGTTTTGACGCAATCGGGATTTATTATTATTATTTTTATAATGAGAGAATTTTATTGATGAAACAAAACGTAGTCTACAAAATAAGATAATAATAATAATAATTATTATTATTATTTATTGATATTATTGTTCAAGCTGTAATCGGATATATCCGTCAAAATAAGATAATTAGCATAATATTTAGATGATTATAATCAAATTAATTGATTTTAAATTCAAGTTCAACATGAATAAACGTGTATTAACGACGTTTTGCGGAGGTCAATTAGGAGCATTAATGGCATATAAATATATCACGTGCAGGATTATGAAAGTGCGTGACAGGCACGTGGCAGCTGGAGTTCATATCGGGACACGTTACTTATGGAAACAAGGGTTTCATGGATAAATGCATTTGTTTATTTACCGTATAAATCTCGTGACAGATCGTCTTTCACTAAATTGGTGGATGATATACATAAAAAAGATTAAAAAAAAAAAAGTACGGCAACCAAAAAAAACGAAAAAAATCTTTCATTAATGTTAATAAAATACTTTCCTTTATCCAAGATTATGGGTCTTGGTTGCCCTCTTAAATCATGGGAAGTAAAACTTTTCATGAATTGATAAATTGGGATGCTGTTTGGTTGCTCATTTTATAGGAATTGTCACTTCCCAGGAATTGTTACTTCCTCCATAATGTGGGAAGTTACTCACTAAGCTCTCCCTTGATGTGTAGAATTTCCCGCATGAAGTTATTTTCCACCTGACAATCAAACAATATTTTTGTATGTAATTCCCATGAAATACAAATTCACGTGAATTTAAGTTCCCGCTAACTTCATCTTTCTATGGGAAACCAAACGAGCTCTATATGTGTAATAATGGAGCAGCTTTTACTTGGATATATCAGTTCAAGGGAGACTTACATAAAATCTTTATCTTATTTATCGTTTTTAATTTATTTAATTTTGTGATGAATATTTTTGTTTTAATTATTCAAAGACAAGTAGATTATGTAAGTGCTTACTTTGATTTATTATTATATAAAACTCTTGTAATTATTGTATCCCACTATAGTACGTCTCTCCCTCCCTTAAAGCTTGCCACATTCTTTCATTATAGGTAAAAAGTATTTTAATGAAACGAGACAATCTTTATATTAAGGGACGAATGAATTATTTTTTATGATATATACTCATTACGTACGTTTGCTTTATGCACGTATGTCGATGCTCGCTTTCTTTTGTCCATAGTTTTAGTTACATATTTCTAAAAATTATAAAAAATAATAATTAATATTCACATTGCACTCTGTTAGACGATTTAAATAAGATCTCACTTGACTATTTTTTATTTTATATATTACGTAAAAGTTATATCGAATATTGTTTTCACTTGTGAATAGCGTTAAAATAAAAATAAATGTATAGACTTCATTGGAACAGATCGACTGAGTAATATTTTCAGATATTACTCAAGATATTACAAATTTATCGCTACAAATTTCGAGGCCAACTTGTCAAAAAGAGTAGGTCTTCTGAGAGACAGTCTCTCATTAAATTTATTGAGGGACCAATTACAAATGAAGGTAACGACAATGGTACCAAACTTAATAAAAATAGGTACGATTAACATAAAAGAGTATATATATACAAATATAAAAGAAGTACACTTGTTATAAAAGCAGGTACAAACAAAGTTGTCATTTAGAGGTACGAATAAAACATAAAGTGATACTGAAGAGTGATCTCTCATTCTCTCAATAAATTACTGAGAGACCGTCTCTTTCAAGATTTTGTGTGTAAAACATTATGCAAAACTCAATTATTATCCACTTATTATATTATTTTATATAGATAATTTTTTTTCCCAAGGATTTTTATAGATATAAGTTATTATTAAATTAGTCATGCATTGTGCATTAATTCTAAATGAAGTAGCTAGTGAGATGCAACATGCAACTAGTAATAATTAACATGGCAAATATAGTACTATAATTTTATATAGTGTACGTCCGATCGACGTTACATAATTGCCTATAAAAAGGGTTTCAAACTCGACACATAAATCACAAAACAAACAAACAAACAAACAAACCGATCGAACCCTAAAAACCCTAGAAAACAAGTATCGAAAATGGCCAGGGTGAGTAACGTAGCAGTCGTGGCATTGTTGTTGTCGATGATTGTGGTTTTAGCCACAAGAGTCGAGATAGTGAACGGAAATCGACAACAGTTCAATAATCCCCTCTTCGACATAATGCTTAAGGATGCACTCGACCGTCCCCTTACTTGCCTCCCGTCCGGTGCATATTGCGGGTCTATGTATAGAGAGTATTGTTGTGGATATTGCTTTTGCTTTCCAAGTTTGAGTCGTCAAGTTTGTGCTAACCCTATTCCCCCTTACCAATGTTAATTAATTATTACTCTCGACTTTCTTACTGTCTGTCTCGTTCATTTGTTTGTCCTTTTATCAGAGGATATTAATATATAACAAATGAACGACAGACAGACGAAGGGATCGGAGTAATAATAACTATAATATCTACTTTAATTTACTTGTTTTTATGAATTATATCATCATGTATGTGTGCCCTAGTGTGCATGTCATTTGCTTTTGTACTTTTCAACTTGTGTTACATTTGTAATGTCCTTAGACATCTTGTTGGTGTTGGTGTTGTTGTTGTCATTGAATAAAACTCAAAGTTATGTTATTTTCGTGATGATTATTTGTTTATCTCTGATTAAAATGTTTTACTCGTGAACTGTTTGATCGATCTGATGATCAAATGGTAATGAGTTGTAGTTTAGTCAGAGATCTGGAGTTCGAGCATTGGAAAGCTAAGGGCATCACAGAGATCAAAACAATGTTACGTATCATTAATCAGTACGTGGTTATAATCACAGGTCTTGAATTTGAGCATTGAGAACGCAGTAGTGTTAAAAAAAATGAGTAGCTAGGGCAAAGGGACCAAAAAAAAAATTAAGATATTGATAATCTGATGTTATTATCACAGGTCTCGAGTTTGAGCAGTGAGAAGTTAAAAAATATGAGTAGTTTAGTCAGAGATCTGGAGTTCGAGCATTGAAAAGGGCATCACAGAGATCAAAACAATGTTACGTATCATTAATCAGTGCGTGGTTATAATCACAGGTCTTGAATTTGAGCATTGAGAACGCAGTAGTGTTAAAAAAAATGAGTAGCTAGGGCAAAGGGACCAAAAAAAAAATTAAGATATTGATAATCTGATGTTATTATCACAGGTCTCGAGTTTGAGCAGTGAGAAGTTAAAAAATATGAGTAACTAGGGCAAATGTACCAAAACATTTTTACGATATCATTAATCGGTACTCGGTAGTGACAATCATAGGTCTCGAATTTGGACATGTATTATCCGATCATTTGTTTACTTTTGATCTTAGACTCTTAGTTACCGAGTATTAAGTGTGCATACAGTTACAGAAGAAGGGGTAACCTGAAGCGGTAAAAACTTCCTTACTCTTCTCATCTGTATCGTAGTGCGATTTTCTCTAAATAAAAAATTAAACAGTTACAGGACAACACGGATGGGTTCGGGTCATATCAACTTTGAGTTAAGTCGGATCAGATCAGATCAGATCACTACAAGTTACCTATCATTTGTTTACCTTTGATTTTAGTTACCGAGTATTAACTGTGCATGCGGTATTACAAAAGAAGGGGTAAGCTGAAGCGGTAAAAACTTCCTTACTCTTCTCATCTGCATCGTAGTGCGATTTTCTCTAAATAAAAAACAGTTACATGACAGCATGGATGGGTTCGGGTCATATCAACTTTGAATTAGGTCGGATCAGATCAGATCAGCTCACTACAAGTTAAAAATCAAAATCGAGACTCGTCAATTCAGATGTCGACTGGGGTTCAGGATTGGTTATTCAGGTCAAATTATTCGAATCGGAAGAAATTTACCACGTGTCCATACCTCTAAGTAAGTACGTGTAATAATGCATGAATCAATAATAATTAATTAATTTAATTAGTTGATACTTATCCAAATATAGTAAGTAGGTCAAATGATAGAGCATTATTATTGGCATACACAGAGCTCTCGTGCTACGTTGTGGAAGTGCGTGACATGCACGTGGTAGAGAAGGTGGAGCGCATGAAACCCTAACACAATATTTTTTTTAGTTAACGAAACGTGCATTTAATCGCATTATAATATATGAAAGAGGATTCGAACATGAGATTTATTATAGAGATACGTAGTCTTAACCAATAGGTTAAAACATTTAGTCTTAGTCGAGTGGTTAAGATTAGGTATCTGGATAATAGGTCACAGGTTCGAATTTGCCTCCTATATATGGTAATACGACTAAATGAACGTTTTGTTGAACAAAAAAGAAGAAGATATATTTGACTAAATGTGCATTTTGTTTATCTATCTATTTCATTTTAGGATGTCTAGCTCAAACTCTCCATCAATAGATCTTTGTGCATAAAGTAAAGATAAACAAATAATCGGGACGAAGGCAGTAACATTTTATGTGCCTAAAGTAACATTTTACATGCAAAAATAATAATAATAATAATAATAATAATAATAATAATAATAATATACTCCCTCCGAGTTCCTATTATTGTCCCACTTTCTTTTTTGGGCTGAGTTTGATTTTTGTCCCACTTTCCTTTTTAGGCCATCAATGTGTGGTTCACAATTACTCTCTCATTTCTCTCTCTTCCTCCTTTTTTTTTTGAACCACTCATTTCCCCTTCCTTATTTTTCACCCCAAATCCCTTTGGGACAATAATAGGAACTCGGAGGGAGTAATAGTTTTTATATTGATAGCATTGATTTCAATGTAAATTAAATAATATTTAAGATCACCAAATCTACCAAATCTTTATTTGGCAGAGAGCTTCTATATAATCTCGATCTTCCGATCTTCAGTCTTCACACATTATATATATTAATTACTCAAATGCATGTTATTGATTAATTAATTAATTAGCCATTATTGACGCATTATTTCTAAACAAACAACCAATTGAATGGAACGGAGGGAGTAATAATGAGCTACTACTATCTACCTTAGGAATGAAACCGAGATGGTAACACCTTTATTTATTCAGAAATGCCTTGATCGATAATGATCATGGGCAATGAGGGTGTTATTACAGATGATAGGCCAGCTGTAATGACTTCTGATCTTGTATAATTCTCATAAATCTTTGAACAACATGAAGGTCACAAAAGATTAACTCAGACGAGATTAAAACATACTTCATTCCTGGAATAAGTCAAAATCTAATACGAACGATATTAGATCTCTATAAAACGACTTCATAAATAATAAGACGACTTGAAATAATAATAATACGTCTTCATATGATCTTCAAATAATAATAATAGGTACGGTTTCATAATTAATAGGCATGATTTCTCCATCTCCGTCTTGTCCTATAACGTAATAAGTGTTGTTATCGGTATTCATGCATTACGTTTTCATTCCTCATGGAGTTTTTGATGGGGAAGACTCCATTATATAGGCAGAGAGAGGACCGGTTTCCTATTAGGGTTTAGATTACGGTAATCTTGACCTTCCATCAAGATTGAGTAAATATGGAAAAAACTCCTTATTTAGTCCGATATTATTGTGATAACATATCTCTATAAGATCCCGATTTCCAACAAGTCGATAATTATGAGGAAGAAATATTGTCATAATAATAAGAAAGATATATTGCATATCCCGTAATATTATTATATCATAAAATATTTTTACAACACAAGCCTAATATCTTTTTGAGCGAATAGATCATTTCATTAATAAAAAGTCATACGACATCTACAACTTATATCGAAATTTAACGGATACAATATTATAAAATTTGAGTAAAATAAATTCTCGTTAAAACAAAGATTTCTCACTAAGATTTTGATCTCCGCTTCTACACATCCTCTTTCAACAACACATCGATGTTTAATGATACAACTTTTCACAAGAGGTTTTGACGAGATCTTCTAAGGTTTTGACGAGAATCAATTTCATCTAACCTAATAGATTGTAGCCGCCGGTCTGACATAAATTGAGATACCACATGATGAACGATTATGGTACTGATAATCTTCCGCGTCCTCTCCACTATAGTCCTCTCCACTATAATAGATTATTTAACATCTCTCCTAAAAGAGAGAGTGAAACCCATCAATTGATGGGGGCGAAACTCTCCAAAAGGAGAGGACTTATTATAACTAAAATACTAATAATACTAATATTAAAACGATATAATTAAGAGTTATTTCATTACAATAATACCAACTATAAGAGAGCTTCTTAGATTAATTCTAACATACGTAATTTCGTTTTAATATGAAGTATGCCTTCATTAATCTCTCATTGATATAGGTGACCGGTTACCTAGAAAACCGGTTGAACCTTCCTCTTCAGTTTCGGCTATTGGTTAAATTTTTTTTGAATCTTCCCAAAATTCATCTTGCATTTTTTTTTCCGATAAGTATTATAGAAGCCATGAAAAAAAATGCTTTAATTTTCTTGTTGTTTTGGCTTTCATGAAGGACGACGGAACACTCAAGGACCCTAGAAAGTCAAAATCGGTCACTATTACCGGTAATAGCAGGTCATAATTTTGTCCATACCGAAATGAGATTAATGAAGGCATAGTTCATATTAAAATGAGATTACGTATAGTTGAGATTATTCTAAGAAACCCCTTATAGTTGGTATTATTGTCATGAAATAACCCTATAATTAATTAAAATTGGGGGCATAGTAGCTAAGTTTGCCTATAAAAGGGTTTCAAAACTTACTATTTATATCACATCAACCACAAAACAAAGCAAAACAAAACAAACATCGAATCAAAAATGAAGCTTACTAATATTATTGTAGCAATGTTAGCCATGATTGTGGTGTTAGCCACCACGACACTTGAACCAGTCATTGCTGTTCGTCAATTTAATCCCCTCTCGGCGAATTGCAGACCTCTATCTTACACGTGTACAACTAATGCTGCCGTCCCGGAGCTGAACTGTTGTAAAGAGTATTATTGCGCTTATCCCGTTCATTCTATTGGTACCTGCAAGGTCAGACCAACTCTTGCTGCTGCTGCTGCTGCTATGGATGCAGTTGAATAATAATATTTAAAGAAATAAATTAATTAATTACTCATATTATCAATCCATTATTACTATTATGTAATATTACTACTACTACTAATAATATATTAATTAATATGGAGTAATTATTATTCCACTTTTAATTAATTCCTTGCTTTTTACGTATCATGTTGTAGTTATTATGTGAGACGAGTCTGATACGGTGAAATTAACGGTTCAATTTTTATTATTATATAGAAAAGATTATTCATTTATTAGTAGTAAATGAATTATCTTTTTCTCTCATTTTGAATTATCATGTAATGTGTACTTTGGGCTCCTTGGTCTCATTGAATAAAAGTCAAAGTTAAGTTAATATTAATCCATTATATTACTAGTATGTATTACTAATAATATACGAGTATTAATTAATATGGAGTAATTATTCCACTTTTAATTACTTGTTATTTTTATTTTATCATGTTTTAGTTATTATGTGAGACGGGTTAGATACTGTGAAATGGTCCATTTTTTAATATTAAAAGAGTAATTCATTTATCAGAAGTAAATGAATTGTCTTTTTTTTTAATAGATTTGGACCGTTTTCATATGTGAAACCGTCTCATTTTGAATTATCATGTAATGTATACTTGGGCTTCTTCGTCTCATCGAATAAAACTCAAAGTTAAGTTATTATCTTAATAACTTACTCGCTCGCTTGTTTACAGTCATTTGTTTATAATAGAATATAAATATAATAGTTGGACTTCAATTATCACCCGAAGATTTTGATTTAGTTGATTCATCTGAGAGGTAGCGTGACCAATGATCATGAGTTCGATCCTGACAACCTCCATTATCTCTCATGGTATCAGTATGGCACATGGTTCCCCTAAAAAAAAGTCCTAAATATTTTCAATTGTAACAATGATCATGAGTTGTAACAATGTAATACTCGCTTGTGACGGATCAGGTCGTTATATTAAAATATAGAGCTCGTTCTTTGTTAATTTGTTCGAACAACAACTTGGTATTCGCATTTTGTTCATTTAACTACTTCCTTTGTCGTCTGAGTCATCTATTTATCTTTCATTATAATATCTCTTATAAATAATACAAAAAGTAAATAAATTAACGAGATAGAAAAAGCTTATAATAAACAGCAAGGGCCAATATTGTCAGGATCGTGATTCTACTTTGGATCGATAGGGAGGATACGGTAGAATCGAATTGGTAGAATCGGATCGTAGAATCGTATGTAAGATTCTACTAACTCACTAAATATAACTTTTTGTTTAGCGAAAACATATGATTGAAGATTAAATTACTTATTTATTCATATCTAATGATTTTAATAAACATTTTATGAACTTGTTTCTACGACTCAGAAGAAATTTGAGTTTTACGATGTCATTATATGAAAGTATATACAGTATTATTTTTTATTACGAAGTTGGATCGTAGGATCGTAAGAGCGTAGGATCGTATTATGATCCTACCTTTAGAAATTTTCAAATTAATAGGATCGTAAGACTCTACAACCATGATAGAATCGTAAGATCCAGGCCAGGATCGGTTAAGCATTTTTAGATCGTAAAATCGTAGAATCGTATGTAGGATCGAATCACGATTCTGACAACAATGCATGGCAAGGGCCCTTTTGTGCCATATGGTTAAACGAGGATTGCACTTAGTCGCATTACAACTTAGAGCGAGGAATGAGGTCAAGATTCGAACACGAAACTTACCGTCCAAGTATCTAGTTTTAACCACTAGCCTAATACATTTTCGAAAATAATAATCCTCCGGTATATATAGGGCATTGATAATGCCACTCAAAAATCACCTCTGCCACTCACTTTGATCGAGTCAAAGTCACTCAATAATGGCCGAGCGACTACTTGATACATTATCTCTGCCCTACTTGGACTTATTTTGGGAAAAAAATGTTTTATTTCAATCTCATTTCGATAATTATATTTAAACAACGTTTTTTTTTTCAAAAATAAAATAAAACAACGAAATATCAGAGATATGCTATTTAGCATATCTCTGATACGAACTTTGCTAAACGATCAACAATCGCATTCGAAAATCTCTTATAATCTCTACTAATCTTTAATTAGTGTGTACTTTGCTAAACCATTAGTCAAATGCATGTTATTACGAGTATTTATTAAATATAATTAATTAGCCATTGTTGGTGCATTATTTCTAAATAAGCTAATTAAATGCAAGTTGTAATAGGTTAAGTGCACGTCTCAAAACTATACAATACTTGATATTTGTTTGTCTAGTTAAACATAGCTATAAAAAAGGGTTTCAAACTTGTCATATATATCACAACAAACAAATATATAATCATATATTATATATACATCCAAAAAAAAAAAAACTAGAAAAAAAATATGAAGGTGGTTAGTATGGTTACATTTTTTTGTCATTGTTGTGGTGTTAGCCACCACATTGGGACCTGTCATTGCTGTTCGTCAATTTAATCCCTTGACTTGCGTCGGTGAGGGTTTACAGTGTCACCCTAGTGGTGAAAAGTGTTGCGAAAATTTACTTTGTACCAAAGTCGGAGAACATGGTAAATGCTTGCCTCCCTCAGCTACTGTTCGCCTGTTTAATCCCCTCACTTGCGTCAGTGAGGGTTTACAGTGTCACCCTAGTGGTGAAAAGTGTTGCGAAAGTTTACTTTGCACCAAAGTCGGAGAACATGGTAAATGCCTTACTGCTTCAGCTGTTCGTCAATTTAATCTCCTCTCGAACAAAATGTTTGGCGTTGTGAACATCAATCGTCCCCTTACATGTGTCGGTGAGGGTTTACAGTGTCATCCTAGCGGTGAAAAGTGTTGTGAAAGTTTACTTTGCACTAAAGTTGGGGAACACGGTAAATGCTTGCCTCCCCCAGCTGTTCGTCAGTTTAATCCCCTCACTTGTGTTGGCGAGAGTTTACAGTGTCACCCTAGTGGTGAAAAGTGCTGCGAAAGTTTGTTTTGCACCAAAGTCGGAGAACATGGTAAATGCTTGCCTCCCTCAGCGGTTGCAGTTGAATGATAATGCAATCAAGAAATAATGATGTTTAATACTCCGTAAGATGTTAATTACTCCTTAATTATGTGTTGGGGAGTAATTAATTAACCTAATTTAATTTATTTGCTTAGCTTTATTATCATGTATGAGTGGCTTGTGTGCTTGTACTTGTGCTTATTGACATCTTGTTGTGTCATTGAATAAAACTCAATTTTTTCGGCCAAGGTGTATCATGACTAAAACTTACTCCATTTTTTCATCACAATCATTTGTTTACATTTTATATTAGGGTTAATATCAACTATAAGGGGACTTCTTAGATAATCTCAACTATACGTAATCTCATTTTAATATGAACTATGCCTTCATTAATCTCGTTTCGCCATGGACAAAATTATGACCTGGCCTGCTATTACAGGTAATAGTGACCGGTTGTGACTTTCTAGGGTCCTTGAATGTTCCGTCGTCGTTCATGAAAGTCAAAACAACAAGAAAATTAAAGCATTTTTCTCATGGTTTCTATAATACTAATCGGAAATAAAAAATGGAATATGAATTTTGGAAAGATTCAAAAAAAAAATTAACCAATAGCCAAAACTGAAGAGGAAGGTTCAACCGGTTTTCTAGGTAACCGGTCACCTATATCAATGAGGGATTAATGAAGGCATAATTCATATTAAAACGAGATTACGTATAGTTGGGATTAATCTAAGAAGACCCCTTATAGTTGGTATTATTGTCATGAAATAACCCTTTATATTATTTGTCAGGAATATTTTAATTATATGCAAATATATGACTAAGACGGAGGGAATATGAATACTTACAAAAAATACATAATAAAACCTCAATTTTAGATTTTGTTTTTCTTATGTAATTTTTCGGAGGTAAAAATTATTGAACTTTCAAATTACTCATTTTATTATTCTCCGAAATATTAAACTATATATATATATATATATATATATATATATATATATATAGTAAGAGAGTATAACATATTTCATCAATAAAACATATTTAATTATTAATTTATTTTGTGGATGGATTTTTGGGTAAACTATGAAGTTATAAAATATTAAAAAGGTAGATTAATTTACTAGTCACTCCTCTAGTAAAATGAACAAGTCAAATGCAAGAATAGTACTCATGGTTTACTTGTAAATATGAAAAATGTCGAAGAATAAGTATCTCTTGTAAAACTGTTTTATATTAACATGTTGTGAGATAAAACAGAAATAATCACTTTGTTTCTGTAATACCCTGAGTTTAAAGAGTATATATTGAATATGGTGCTCAGAGGAGCGTGTACTAGATATGATTTAAGATGCTCAGATGAGTGCTTAAAGGGATTGATAGTACTACTCATATCAACAAAGTGCACTTTTTTTTTTTTCTGGTTTCTCCATGATCAGAACTCCATAGTTAAGCGTGCTTGACTGAGAGCAATCTTAGGATGGGTGACCTCCTGGAAAGGTTCCTGGATGCTCATGAGTGAGGTCAAAATGCGCTAGAAAAGACTCGTGTTGATCTGTGGGACCAGTACACGACCAGAGCGGATCTCCCGTCCCATTTTTGTGTCCCACTCCGTGTGCCACACCATACACCGGATGACACCTCTCGCCTATTGAATAGATAAAATAAGCAACAAATATCATACACTTGTTGATGTGTCATCCAGTGTATAGTGTGACACACAGAGTGGGACACAAAATGGGACAGAAAATCCGCATTGGTACACGACCTGTTGAACGCCATAAGTGATACCACAGTCCACAAGTGGTGGCTGGCTTGGGGTGTTACAGTTTCATAGAAGAATTTGTAATTGGGAAAATAATATTCCCTCTGGTATATTATTATTTGTATCAAGTTATATTTTATACGGAATACTTCGTAATTATTGTGTCAAGTTGTATATAATACTCTGTAATTTGTTGTCAAGTTGTATATATACTGAGTATAATACTCCGTAATTATTGTATTTTAATTTGCTATATATAATATATATATATATGATTGATTATAAATACGATTAATTCTTATATAAGACAACATCATAATAAGTTTATGGTTAACTAGACACTCGCTCTAATCATATTTCACATTATTTTCGTTTTTCAGTAATTTTCTTATGAGGTCATCTTAATCATAGAAGGCTTAATTATCCAACTATAAAACGGTTTCAATCTTCCAACATATCACAACAAACAAACAAACAAACAAACAAACAAACATCAAATCATATACTTGTAAAGAAAACATGAAGGTGGCTAGTATGGTTACATTGTTGACCATTGTGGTGGTATTAGTCACCACAACCGGACCAGTTAATGCTGTTCGTCAATTTAATCCCCTGATCTCGAACATAATCCTTGATGGTGCATACATCCGACCCCTTACTTGCCTCGCTCAGGGTACGTTCTGCCACCCGATCTACCAAGAGAGGTGTTGTGGTCGATGTATATGTAGACGTGCTCCCGGAGAACTCGGTATCTGCGTCACCCCGCCTACCCGTACTAAATGTTGAATTATGCAATCTATAATTTATAGTATGTATTATGAAATAATTACTTTTTGTGTGTCAAAGTCATTTATTTACTTTTTATTTTATTTATGAGGATTTTCTACGTGCTACCCCTGAACTTTTTACTTTTCTACCTTGTATCCCCACATTTTTTACATGTATATATGTTACCCTTGTACTTTACTAAAAGTTTCTTTGATACCCCTAAACTTTATTATTATCTTTATTGGTACCCCTAAACTTTTTTTCCCGTCAAGTATTGACAACAAATTACCTTTGTATGTTCAAGATTAAAAGTTAAACGTCATTTAACAAACCTAATTAACGGATAATTGAACTTAAACTAACAATTTTGTACGTATTTGCAGTTATACTCCGAATTTAAACGGATTATATTTTTGACGTTATATTGTCAAATCAAATGATAACGCTTAAATTAAATTAAGCCCAATTACTTGTTAATTATCTAAGTTAAATGATATTGGAGTCTTAATCCTAAGCTAAAAACATAATCTAACGACAAAACTTGATGGAAAAAAAAAATCATGGCGCAAGTTAAATTAATAATAAAATTTAAGGGTATCATGTATAAACATAGAAAAAGTAGGGGTACCAGGTAGAAAAGTGAAAAATATAGGAATACCGCGTAGAAAATCTCTTATTTATATTATTTGTAAGAAATATTTTAATTAAAAGTAAATAAATGACTATTACATATGTGTGGCTTGTGTGTCATATGCTTGATTGCTTGTGTGTACTTCTAAGTGTGCTTCTCGTTGACTTTTTTTAGGGGCATTCACCACTACACATGAGATCGGTTCGGTCTGATTTTCTAGCCTGAGTCAGTTTTTGGTACCCCTAGACGTCAAAACTCAAAAATTATTATCGCGTGTATGGAGTTGGTTGGATATTTTTAATTTGTTTCAAAACGAAAAAAAAAACATCCGATGTAGATGATAAAACAACTTTATTAACTCTCGAATAACTCGATCAATACCCAATTCAGACCTGAATTAAGTCTCGAGCTTAACCCTGAACTTGAATTAACTCGACCTGGTCGACCCGTTTGCCAGATCTAAACAAGCAAGACACAATCACAAGTAGCTAGAAATACACACAAGCAATGCAAGTCAATGCATACAATAAGTGCAAATTAAATACATTTATTCCATACAAGAATCATAAAGATGATCAATTTTCAAAGACCGAGACAGAAAGAGTATCATATTAATAACAAGACCCAGTATAATCAGGCGAGACGCACTGCAGTCTGCGCCAACCAAATGCACATTGACATTTTCCGCAACACTCGCTAGAGCTCCCGCACGGGTCATTTATCGCCGTGCAGGTGAGGGTGAGGGGGCGGATGTGAACGTTGTGAAATATTATGTTTGAAAGAAGATTATTAAACTGATGACGAACAGCAGTAACAGGTTCCACCATCGTGGTGGCTAACACCACGATGGCCAATAACACCACCATATTAACCACATTCGTAATCTTTTTCTGCATCTTTGACTTTTTTATTTCCCCTTAATAATTTGATTAATTGGATTGATTTTTTGTGTGTGTTATAAGTTAACATGTCAAGCTTAAGACCCCTTTTTATACCCATTTAAACCAATTTTTAAATACAGTCTCAAGAACTGTATTTAAAAACTTTAAAAAAAAAAACAAAATTAATACTCAATATTGTCATTAATTACATCAATTTTTGTTTAATTTTGTTATTAATTTCTATATAATAATATCAAATGTAAAATTTTTAACTCTTTAAATACAGTCCTAAGAACCATACTTAATATTATCCTTAATTTAATTATGCTCTTTTAAACTTAGATCTATCATCTAAATTAAATAATGTGCAAATTACAATAATTATATTTAATTTGTACTACAATAGATAAATATTCTACATACATCATGTTACAACTTGCATCTATTGACTAGATTTAGCATTAACGTGCCATGCATGATCTAATTAAAGAATATATATGTTAATCATGCAAGAGTGTTTCTTTAACTTTTCCTTAATCATATCCCTTTATATATATATATATATGTGTATATATATATATATATGCCCCTTAGCACTAAAATAATTTCCAATACATCTTCAGACAGACCGTCTTTCATTAAATTAGTAAAAAACATAACGTGGAAAATGGATATTAAAAAATTTAGATAAATTAATCGAGCAAAACAACCATATAATAAAACCGATAAACTAACAAATTACTCGATGATTGATTAAAAAAATTGTGTTATTTACCTTTTATATTGCCTAAATATTTCACATTTTCACTTAAAAAATTCCGAAAGGCGAAAAATAATTTAAGATAAACTAATCGAACGAAACAACCTTATAATAAAACCAAAATGAACGAATTAATTAATTACTCGATAATTGATTAATAAAAACTTTTGTTTTATTTAACCATATAGTACATGATACAACAACATGACACTACTAGTAATTAAAACTATATAACTAAAACATATACATACTTTCTCCGTTTTAGTTAATAGTTTTAAGTACATTCACTTTATTTTTCCCTTACTATGACCTCGCTTTAGGTCAACATTTACATTTTACATACGTTTACTTTATTTTCCCGTCAGAATTAGGGCATCATGCACAAGTTGAACTAACACCCCAAAAGGTTCCACAAGTGTATATAGCCTTAGTATAACCTTCATATCCATAACCACATTCGCAACCCGAACAACAATCGGAGTCGGTCGTGCATTGATACCCGACCTCTTTACATGCATTCGGGTCGTGTGTGTAGGTATCACCGAGCATTATGTTCGAGAGGGGACGGTTATAGTGACGAGTAGCCGTCACGGTTTTAGGGCCGGTCGTGGCTAACACCAAAATCGCTAGGAACGCGAACATAGTAACCACACTCGTAATCTTATTCATTTCCATGTTAATTAACCTAACAATTAGGTTTTTTTTTTCTTTGTTTTGATTGAGTTTTGTTGTTGTTGTTGTGTGTTGTATGTATATGGCAAGTTTGAGACCTTTTTATAGGCATGGATGCACACTTGCTTACTTGGGTTAGGGCTCTAATTGAGCTGAACCCTAATGAATAATAACGTTATTTGGTTTGGTTTGAATTTTTTTGCTAACATAGTTAAGCAAAATCACTATCTATTTTATACTCTCGCCGTTCCCATTTGATTCTTTGCAATTACTTTTTTTCACACTTGTCCATGCACGTTTTCTTTTGTCGTTGTCTTTAGTTACGTATTTCTAAAAGTTAATAAAAAGTTGATATTTATAACGTACTCGATTAGACAATTTAAACAAGATCCCACATGACTAAATTTTATCTTATATATTAATAATTACATTTACGATTTCATTCACTTATGAATAATGTCTAAAAAGCAAATGCAAAGAATCAAATGGAACGGAGGGAGTATTACCTATTGCAATTCAAATTCACACAAAAACGATCAAGTTTCCAAATCAAATCAAGTTTCAAGTTAGAGTACTGAATTAGGTTTAGGTACGAGTCGTGGATTAATTTGGGCTAGGTATTGGGTATTTAGATGGGGAACAAATCGAGCCAAATATTTGACTTGATCATTTAAGTCAAACATTAAACAAATCATGTTTTTATGAATCGAATCAAATAGTTTGACTAACTCACCACCCTACTTGGATGTTATCATAAATAACATTCAAACTAAAATTTTCGAGTTTAACCCATAATCTGAATTCATCCAACCTAATTACCTATATCGACTACCCAAATATTACATACAAACAAACATGCCTATTATTCTGACGTCTATGTTGTTAAACTTCCCTAACTCATAGGTCATTAATGCATTCTTGGCTCTTGTTTCAATTCACTCAAACACTTGTCACCTCCATGGCTCCACATGGCTTTATATATGTACAATTGTACATGCAACACTTCAATCATGCATGAATCATTGCATGAATCATTTGCATGAGTAGTGATGAGTAGATTAAATTAAAGTAAATTCTTATATGAAACGGACTCATATTAATCATTTTTATAGACCATATTGTAAGACCGTTTCACATCAATAATTTACGAGTAATTATTGTGTATGTACAATTGTTGTATCATGCAACAATAGTAAAAAAAATACTCTCTCCATTCAAGTCCAACCTTCTCTTTTGTTTTGTCACGTTTGCCAACATGCATTTTGCGTTGTTAATATCTTTCGTAACATATTAGTAAAAATTATAGAAATTCGATATTAATAATGTACTTTTAAAGACGATTCAAATATGATACTATATTTTCTTTAATAGATTGTCATGTATATCGAAAGTTCTCTTTGATTGTGAATAGTGTTGAAATTAAAAGAGAAAGAGGAATGTTGGACTTGAACGAAGAGAGTAACATTTTAGTTTAGTTAGTTACCATTTTCGTTCTAGATAAATAGTTACCACTTTTTCTTATTGAAGTGGTCACTATTTAACCTAAAGCGGTCACTAAATAACCTAAAATGCTACTCCCTCCGTCCCAAAATGATTGTCCCATTTAGTTTTGCACAATAATTAAGAAAATTGTGTAATGATGGGGTAATAGGCAATTATGACTACTTTATAGGGTGATGTGCGAGGTGGTGTGGGTTAATGGAATGACAAAATGGTAAATACATTGTCTTAGTAGGGACAAAGTTGCAAAAAAGGATAGACTAAAAAGGAAAGTTGAGAAATGAGACAATCTTTAAGAACTTAACCAAAAAGGAATACGGGACAATCTTAGTGGGACGAAGGGAGTACTTCCTCCGTCCCGATAAATTGTTTGCCTTTGTTTTTGGCGCAAAGGGGAATCGGTCCAATGACGAGGTAACAAGTGGAGCCAAATTCATGAGAAGAGTCAAATTACATATAAAAAAAACATTCCAAAAATAGAAAGACAAAGAATTCATTGAGACGTCTCAATATGGAATAGACAAAGAATTCATTAGGACAGAGGGAATAACTTTGTAACATACATTCATAGTTTTAAAGTCTGTCGTACAATACAACGTAATCTATGGTGACCTACCAATCTACCATGTTGTCTCCAAATGTGCAATGTTGTCTCCAAGTGTTCAATGTGCATGGCTTAATGCATGGCTATAAAAACACAAATTCTTAGTGATCGGTCATATCCGTCACAAGTGTGTAACGGATCAAATACTATCCATGTGGGTAGATAAGACAAAAACAAAATGTCTACTCATGTTTTGTCTTATTTACCACATGAGTAGTATTTGACCCGTCGCAGGCTTGTGACGAATATACCCGTCGCAAGCAAGACTTGCTGCTATAAAAATGGCTCAAACTTCCATATACAACACACCACACAAAAAAAGCCCTAAATCAAGGAAAAATAAAACTTATAATAATAATAATAATAATAAATATGGAGACTAAGAAGATTATGAGTGTGGTCAGTATGGTGGCGATCCTAGCCATTTTGGTGTTAGCCACGAACCCTAAAACCGTCACTGCTGGTGTTCGTCAATTTAATCCCCTCTCAGACATAATGCTTAGTGATGTCGAGTACGTCCATGACCCCCGTAATTGTAAGGATCATGGTGTACAATGCAAAAGCAATTCGGAGTGTTGTGCCGGTTGTGAGTGCTATTATGCGTACGATGGTCGATACGATACAATAAATACATGTCAAACTACCTCTTTTTGGGGTTTCGAGCAAACTTGTAATGCATGATCGATCGATCACATACATGAATGAATGAATGAATGAATGAATGAAGAAGAAGAAGTGTTCTATGTTTGAACTTGTGAAGTTCTAATAATGTATGTTAATTACTATGGTTGAATAAAATAAAAGTTACCCTCGTGTGTTTTTACTTTTTTCATCAGTGCAAAAAGTTCTATAATTAGACGATCTCATGTTACTATGGTTGAATAAAACAAAGTTACCCTCGCTTGTGTGTTTTTACTTTTTTCATCAGTGCAAAAAGTTCTATAATTAGACGATCTCACGATAAGTTTACATGAATGAATGAATAAATAATAAAGAAGAAGTGTTCTATGTTTGAACTTGCGAAATTCTACTTGTGTGTTGTTAATGTGTGAATAATGTTACTATGGTTGAATAAAACAAAGTTACCCTTGTGTGTTTTTACCTTTTCTTATCAGCGCAAAAACTTCTATTAGACGATCTTATGTTACTATGGTTGAATAAAACAAAGTTACCCTTGTGTGTTTTTACTTTTTTCATCAGTGCAAAAAGTTCTATAATTAGACGATCTCACGATAAGTTTACATGAATGAATAAATAATAAAGAAGAAGTGTTCTATGTTTGAACTTGCGAAATTCTACTTGTGTGTTGTTAATGTGTGAATAATGTTAGTATGGTTGAATAAAACAAAGTTATCCTTGTGTGTTTTTACTTTTTTTACCATCGCAAAAACTTCTATTAGACGATCTTATGTTACATACTATGGTTGAATAAAACAAAAGTTACCCTTGTATGTTTTTACTTTTCTATCTGCGCAAAAACTTCTATTAGACGATCTCATGTTACTATAGTTAAATAAAACAAAGTTACCCTTGTTTGTTTTTACTTTTTTATCACCGCAAAAAACTTCTGTTAGACGATCTCATGACTATGGTTGAATAAAACAAAGTTACTCTTTGTGTGTTTTTACTTTTTTTATCAGCGAAAAAACTTCTATTAGACGATCTCATGTTACTATGGTTGAATAAAACAAAGTTACATACCCTTGTGTGTTTTTTTAACTTTTTAATCAACGCAAAAAGTTCTACAATTAGACGATCTCATGATAATTTTACATGAATGAAGATGAAGTGTTCTATGTTTGAACATGTGAAATTCTACATAGGTGCATTGTTAATGTGTGAATAATAATGTTACTATGCAATGGTTGAATAAAACAAAGTTATCCATGCATGTGTGTTTTCACTTTTATATCAGCGCAAAAATTTCTATTAGACGATCTTACAATAATAATTTTACGTGGATATTTGCCTAATCCTAATTCCTAAACATTAAACAAGTCAAGAATCAAGATGTATTAGGGGCAAAGGCCGGTTTAGACAAATCAAAGAGACAAATTTAAATATTTAATGATATCATATATATCTTCATTTAAATCCTACCAAATCACCTACTTAATCTATCTAGAGTATTAAATTATGTAAGACGATTTCACAACGTATAATGATATAAAACTCGTCATAATAATGTGACAGATATATCTGTTACAAAAAAAATTAATTTATTAAATCCACAACTACTACCATCACTTCCTATTAACAATTATGGCATTTATAAATTAATTTATTAATAAATTAATTATTAACAAATTCAATGAAACATAACACGGATTTCATGTGATATATATCGACTAGCTTAATTTAATTACGTGAACAATATAATCACCTTTATAATTCCCTTTAAAATCGTAATTATAAAATTAATATGACTAGATTAGGGCTATGGAATTAAAAAATATATACGAGTATTTTTTTTGGTTATGTGGTTGGCCCTTGACTAAAAATAAGTGCGAGCAGGGTTGCGCGCCTGAATTTTTATCGATTTTATGCATTTGTTAAAAAATCTCTCGACCGCCCCCCTTTTTAATCGAAGGTGAAATTACAATTTAATTCTGATTATATTCCTCATATATTTACTCCCTCCGTCTTGATTAGTCATTTGTTTATCTTTAGCTACTAACTTACTGTAATATATTACTCACAAGATAAAAGTTAAATAAATCAACGAGACAGAAAGAGTGATCAATCTCTCTTTGACATATCTGATATCAATCTTGATAATCAAAAATCGGATTGGAATTAGTCAAAGGCTCGATCTATATCTTTAATTTCACTTCATTTATTTACCGTTCTATTATCTATTAAAAATATTTCAATTAAAAGTAAACAAATGATTATTGTTGAGTATTCTTTTTTATTTAGTCATTTGTTTTTACCATTTACTTTTTTGTGTATATTGTTTGTGGATTATATTTTAATCAACGATAAACAAATGATTGATGAATACAGAGTACGTTCTTTGTGTTACTTACCTATTTATTATTCTTTATGAGTGACATTTTACTTAAAGCTAAACAACTGATTGCACCCGTTTCTGTCATTTGTTTAGTTATTCCATATCAAGGTACACTCTCGTTACTTAATCATTTAATAATTGGTTTTGTTGGATATTATTTTAAAAAAATCTATTTTGTTAGATTTTTTTTAAATCTATGGGGTACCCCTTAACTATTGGCTTTTTCAAGTGGTATCCACCTTTTTTTGAATTACAAGATGTATCCCTAAACTTTATAAATTACTCTATATTGTAACCAAAATTATAATTTTCCAACGAAAATTCTCAATTGATGATATAAATAGTGATTATTCCCTATTTTACCTTCATCAACCATGATATATTTCTTCAATTTGCATTCTTTTACTCGAAAAACTTCATTCCACCACACTACGACATAGGGGTGACGAAGGGATTGAGGTTGAAGGATTTAAAAGAGTGAGTGAGATAGGTCGACGTCGGCCAACAACAGAGGTACGTTGTGATGGACATTGGGTGGCTTGGTGAATGGAAAGAAAAAGAGGTGGTTTGAAGCATCAAATTGGATTGATTAATATGTTAATTATTCATTTTAAAAAAAATTGTACTTCGTAATACACTTATATCACTTTGGTTATGATATGCAGTGATAAGTAAAGTTTAGGTGTACACCTTGTAATTCAAAAAAGGTGGGGTACCACTTGGAAAAGCCAATAGTCGGGGGATACCCATAGAAAAACCCAAAAAAATCTAACGAAATCCGCCTACTAAAACAAAAGAGCATGTACATCACCATCACATTAAGTGCTTATTATGTCTTATATAGTTATATCTCGAATTCTCGATCATTATTATCGAAGAAAAGAAGTCAGAGGTAATAATTGAAGTCGTTAAGAGTTGAGATTAGACTTGTTATCGGTCCAGAGTCCTGACTCCAAACTTGTAAACTCGAAGATGGTACAATTAAACTCGAATCTATGTGTCTTATACATGAGTTTATTCGCAAATTAATTAAAGTTGATTTTATTTATGGAATACCACTCAATGTTGAGATTATTTACGGAGTAACATTTATGTATGGTTGTACTTCCCTTTCATCTAGAATCAATAATTGATGTACAATAATTAACTTGTAACCTTGTGACTACCCATCCATGCCTATAAAAAGTGCCTCACAACTATTAAAAATATACAAAACACAAAGTCACAAACATTAATTAAAAAAAAAAAAAAAAATCCCAAGTGTCAAAAAAAACCCTAAACAAATAACCTAAGTTGTTGATATGGAAACGAAGAAGATTATGAGTGTTGTTACTGTGACGGCGTTCCTAGCCATTTTAATGTTAGCCACCGGCCCTAAACCAGTTACTGCTGCTCGTCAGTTTGATCCCCTCTTCAGCATAATGCTTGAGGGGGATAATGCTGCGTACATCCAGCGCCCCCTCACCTGCACACCGAAGGGCACTAGGTGCTCGTCGGCCAAAGAATGTTGTGGAGAATGTACTTGCCAATTTGATTATGGCTTAACTATAGGGGGTTTATGTACACCTCCCTTCTTTTCTTGGAATTGTTGAATGAATGCATATTTCCTAAGTCTCGATCATTTAGTTATATTTATCTTTAATTAAAATAATCTTTACAAAGAATATAAAAAGGTGAACGAATGATCGAGATAGAGGGAGTATATATGCTTATTATTACGGAGTTTATATGTTCTATGCTATACATATATGGATATGTATTATCCCCTAGCTATGTCTTAATAATAATGTTGTCTTATTGTTATTATATAAAAATAAACAAATCGCATATTATATGTCTTTATTTTAATCATCAAGTTAAAAATTTATGACAAATACATACGAGTATGTTACAATCACTAAATTCTACTCTGTATGACGTACAAACCTTGAATATCTGTAATTTCACCGTTTAAAATTGCTATTTTAGACATTCTTATTCCTGATTTATGATTCGATCCTCGAAGTGCCACAACAATTACTCATACGCCCGAATAACATAATGTTAAACTTGGACTTGATCTTAATTAAATATACTAACTATGTGTATATGATCGTTATTTTACCGTTTCATGTTATGCCCGGCCTACCTAATTTCACATCTAAACAACAAATATAATGTTTCGGATAAAACATAATCATTGGGGTTATTTCATGACAATAATCCCAACTATAAGGGGACTTCTTAGATTAATCCCAACTATAAATCTCGTTTTCACTTCACTTCAAAAAATACGTAATCTCGTTTTAATATGAACTATACCTTCACTAATCCCTCATTGATATAGGTGACCGGTTACCTAGAAAACCGGTTGAACCTTCGTTCCTCTTCAGTTTCGGCTATTGGTTAATTTTTTTTTGAATCTTCCCAAAATTCATCTTCCATTTTTTTCCCCGATTAGTATTATAGAAGCCAAGGAAAAAATGTTTTATTTTTCTTGTTGTTTTGGCTTTCATGAACGACAACGGAACACTTAAGGACCCTAGAAAGTCACAACCGGTCACTATTACTGGTTATAGCAGGTCATAATTTTCCATAGCGAAGCGAGATTAATGAAGGCATAGTTCATATCAAAACGAGATTACCTATTAGTTGGATTTAATCTAAAACGCTCCTTTATAGTTTAGATTATTGTCATGAAATAATCCTAATCATTGTTATTACCCACTTATTGGTAAAATGGGCCCTTAATTAATTTAGTTTTGAAAGGTGTATTTTTGACTTTCCTTTTACAATAGTCTCTCCAATTCAAATTTAATTATCACTTGCTTTTTCACATTTGTTGAATCACGTTTTACATGATCAATATTGACCATGTGACTATGTGACATTTGATCGAGTTTTATTGACTATGTGACATTGACACAAATACGATATCAAACGACAAACTAAACACTAGTAGTTCAGATGTGATGATATATAATTACTCGATAATACATAATTAAGAAGTACTTAACATCTTAATTAAACATCTTTTCTTGATTGTGATTGAAAACTCATTTCAAGGTATCTCAGTCATTTGTTCAAGTTTCTATATTGCAACATACATCAATGAAAAACACCATTTAATTAATCGAGTTTTATTGAATGCAACAACATTGACACAAACACGATATCAACGATACATATAAGATGATCGATACATAATTACTCGATAATACATAATTAAGAAGTAATTAACATCTTAATTAAAACATCTTTTCTTGATTATTGTGATTTGAAACCCTAGGAGGTCATGCACATACAGCTATTCCAGGGTAGGCAATCACAAGGCAATAAGCATTTGCACAACATGATGATGGATGACCTATGTCACATACTTCACCTACAGGGATGCAAGTAAGGGGTTGAACATAATACCCTTTGTTATTAAGTATTATGTTCGAGATGGAATTAAATTGACGAACAGCAGTAACTGGTTCGACGACTGTGGTGACTAATAACACCACAATGGTCAACACTAATACAATCATGCTAACCACCTTCATATTTTTTTCTAGGGTTTTTTTTTTCAGAAGTTTGATTCGATATTTGTTTGTTTGTTTGTTGTGTGTGTATATATGAAAAATTTGAAGCCCTTTTATAGGTAAGAATTTTGTATAGTATGTACGTCTGGTGTAGCACGTCATCATACATCCTTACTAATTAAGAATAGTACATCAGTTACTCCCGCGTCCGCAAGGGTGAAGTCTAATAGTTAAAACTCACATGATCGATATATGGCTTATTGAGACTATGCCTTCTAGACTTCGAGTATGTTGCCCTAGAGCGATCTTGTGAGAGTTGTATGGCTTGAGCCCATGCCTTCTAGCTAGACTTCGAGCATGTTGCTATAAATCATACTTGTGGCCTTACACACATAATTTGGTGTAACCCATCTGATTTAGTTTGAGGCGGATAAAATCTCAAGAAGGGTAAAACTCTCGGTCACGAGATTTAATACTATTGCAGTCACTAGTACGGTAATATAGTGTATCTTTAGAGAGACGGTTTCTCAAAATGGTATTGACGATTTTTCTGTAAACCTACTGGGTTAATTAAGACAACTCAAGATCACATGAAATGTGTGATATGCCTCATTTGTCGATACCATGAGCATTATTAATGCCATGCATGCATATATATATACACATGATTCACGTAATTAATTACATTATTGCTTTCAAGTGAAATAATTGAAGAGTAAATAATTGAAATAGTTGAGGATATTGACAAATTAAATACTCGTAGCATTATTATTGCTTCCACAATAATCTTCAATCTTCATAAAGGGCCCATCTATTGTGTAGGTATATGCATGGCCAAAAATGTCAAATTATAGGTAAGATAAACACGAATTTGTAACGTGTTATTATAACGTGAAACTGTTTATTTCTATAAAGATTACTTAGTTTATAATAAATAAATGCTCTCCCTCAAAAAAAAGAAAAATTTAAATAAATAAATAAATGGTCTATTTTATTCGATGAACTTATTATTATATATAGAGTACACCTGGCGAGTCATGTCGATGCAGCAAAATAGTCTTCGATATAACTATTATTATTCCCTCCAATTCTTTGAAATTGTAGCATATGTTGAATATATCAGATGGACAGTAGGTGCAAGATTTAGATTTTTAATAAAATATTGCAATTACAAAATATTTTAATAATATTTTATTCGATGAAATTATTTTATATATATATATATAGAGAGAGGGGTAGAGAGAGTGTGTGTATACCTGGCGAGTCATTGCGATGCAAAATACTTTTTCATAAGTAATAAACCCCTTTGTTTAATTTCCTTGAAATTGCAACATACGTTGAATATATCTGAATAATATTTTAATAAAATATTACATTTTCAAAGTTTTTTTTTCATTTCCAAAGAATATTTTCCTATAAAAACTCTTTCTACTCCTTCCCAATTATCACACCATAAACAACCAAACTAAACCCTAAAAAAAATGTCTTCTTCACTCTTCTCCTTTACTACTTCACTAATAATAACTCTAACCCTTCTCTCAATCCTCCCAATTTCCACACCTTTCGAGCTTCGAGACACCGACAATGATGTCATAACCACCGGCGGACGATATTACCTAAAATTCCTACCATTGTACTATAGAGACACTTGGGGTGGTTCCTTAACCTACACAAAAAACAAGGGTGGTTGTCCACTTTACATAACCGTAAATAATACAGAAAATTCACCTGGTACCCCTGTCAGAATATCGAGCATGAGCATGTCTTTCTACATTCTTGAAGAGGATAGGGTTAGCCTATCCTTTTTTGTCGACGATGACAAAATCACTAGTAATCCACCGTGCCAAGACTACGCCCAAGCATGGACCGTTCGTGACAATCCACCGGTTGAGGGATCGTATGTGACCACGGGCACCCGTGTACTAGACGTGTCGTTCTCGATTACGAGGAATGATGGTGATGATATTGCATCATTTTATAAACTCTATCAATTGAATTATCACTTTGGAAATGACTATGCTCATGTAGGGTTACTTAAAGAAGATGGACTTTTAGGGCTTACTATGTACCCTAGTGGTGTGACCTTTGTTAAGGCTAACAAAAACACACTATCTACCTCTTGAATTAAATCAATAGTTCGATGAGTAAATATTATGAAATGTATTTCGATAAATTAATCAGGGTACTACTTACGTGTACCTTGTATTATTATCGACTGTTAGGTTTCATGTTCGAATAATAATTACAAAATTGCTCAATTATCTACCTCTTGAATCAAACCTTTATTTACTATAATTCGATGAGTAAATATATATTATGAAATGTATTTTGATAAAGTAATTAGGGTACTACTTACGTGTACCCTGTATTACTATCGACTGTTAGGTTTCATGTTCGAATAATAATTACAAAAATGCTCAATTATCTACCTCTTGAATCAAACCAATATTTACTATAATTCGATGAGTAAATATATATTATGAAATGTATTTCGATAAAGTAATTAGGGTGCTACTTATGTGTACCTTGTATTATTATCGACTGTTAGGTTTCATGTTCGAATAATAATTACAAAATTGCTCAATTATCTACCTCTTGAATTAAACCAATAATTCGATGAGTAAATATTATGAAATGTATTTCGATAAAGTAATCAGGGTACTACTTAGCTTACATGTACCTTGTATTATTATCGACTGTTAGGTTTCATGTTCGAATAATAATTACAAAAATGCTCAATTATCTACCTCTTGAATTAAACCAATAATTCGATGAGTAAATATTATGAAATGTATTTCGATAAATTCATCAGGGTACTACTTACGTGTACCTTGTATTATTATCGACTGTTAGGTTTCATGTTCGAATAATAATTACAAAATTGCTCAATTATCTACCTCTTGAATTAAACCAATAATTCGATGAGTAAATATTATGAAATGTATTTCGATAAAGTAATCAGGGTACTACTTAGCTTACATGTACCTTGTATTATTATCGACTGTTAGGTTTCATGTTCGAATAATAATTACAAAATTGCTCAATTATCTACCTCTTGAATTAAACCAATAATTCGATGAGTAAATATTATGAAATGTATTTCGATAAAGTAATCAGGGTACTACTTACATGTACCTTGTATTATTATCGACTGTTAGGTTTCATGTTCGAATAATAATTACAAAATTGCTCAATTATCTACCTCTTGAATTAAACCAATAATTCGATGAGTAAATATTATGAAATGTATTTCGATAAATTAATCAGGGTACTACTTACGTGTACCTTGTATTATTATCGACTGTTAGGTTTCATGTTCGAATAATAATTACAAAATTGCTCAATTATCTACCTCTTGAATTAAACCAATAATTCGATGATGAGTAAATATTATGAAATGTATTTCGATAAAGTAATTAGGGTACTACTTACATACGTGTACCTTGTATTATCAACCGTTAGGGTTTCATGTTTGAATAATGATTACTTTTGTGCTTGTGTAAAACTCCCTCTATCTACAGTTTTATTGTCTACATTTTCATAATAAAGCAACTAGATGAGTAAATATCAACTCTGATCTTTCTGTTTCAGTTATTTGTTTATCTGTTTTTTTTATTTTTGAAAAATATTTTAATCAAAGTTAATATACTTAAGAAAATGACTGAGACGTAGGGAATACAACAGTATATGATGCCCTACCCCTACCTAGGGCTGTGATCGAGCCGAACTATACCGAATAATGGCATTATTTGGTTTGATTTAAAAAAAATTCGAGTCGACGTTTGATTTGGTTTGATATAGTCGAATAATGAAAATCGTGATTTGGTTTGATATTTGATTTATCGAATCGAATATCGAATAATATTTGATTTGACCTAATAAAATAAAAAAACTAAACAAAATGCAAACCTACTCAACAAAATCTCTACTTTAGAGACTTTAATACGGAGTATCTATTACAATAAAAAATTCAACCACAAATAATAAGTTTTCAAATTAAATCTAGTTTTAAATTCTTATTTGCTTCTTTGTGCTCGACGATGGTTGTTTTTGCAAATTTCTTTGCGATTTTGCAAGTGATGGTTATGAAACTTCTGATTATAAATCAGCATTCGACTCTTTATTGACAGTTTCAATGTTTCATACTTTCAATTGGCCGTGAGTTTAATAAAATTAGGCGTGAATATTTAAGTAAAATGGACCGTGAATACCAACATTTAAGTAAAATTTTAGAGTAAATTTTTAAATAGACCATGAATTTAAATACACCGAAAAAATGGATAAGTAATGAGTTGAAACGAATCGAGCCGAATATTTGGCTTGATTTGGTTCGAATACCAAATTATTATTTGGCCCTATATTTGATCGGACGAATCGAATACGAATCGAACATTTTTTGAGCCGAACTTCAGGAATCGGATCGAATAGTTCGGCTCACTCACAACCCTACCCCTACCAACTTTATCACTTGTCAATATGGCTATAAAAAGGCCCTCAAACTTGCCAATTCAATATACACAAAACTCACACAAACAAGCATATAAATCAAATTAATAAAGTAATTACTAGTAGTTGATATATAATTAAGGAGATGGACAAGAATATAAAGGTGGTTAGTATGGTGGCATTGTTGGCCATTGTGGTGTTATCCACCACCACACTGGAACCTGTCACTGCTGCTCGTCAATTTAATCCCCTCTTAAACATACTGCTTAATGATGCGTATACTCAGATCGCTCTTACTTGCAAGAGCCCCGGAATACTTTGCTCGAACTCCGGTGAGTGTTGTGGGACTTGTACTTGTCAATTGGTTTATGGAATAGGTGGGACCAGGTGCGCCCTCAGCGGGTTTTTCAGTACCAGTTGCTGAATGAATGAAAATCAAGAAATGGTGTTCAACAGCTTCAACTGTAGAAATAATAATCATCACAAATTCTTGTTTGTGACTGATCACGTGTGAATCTTGTTGTCCTATTGTACTTTTGATTAATTAAGTCTCAATGTTGTTGTATGTCTTTAGTGTATGATCGAATAAAAATCTAAGTTATTATTTCGTGTTTTAATCATGTCTAAATAATCACGTCATCCTTCAATTTGAAAGTATACTCATCGATTATATCAATAATGTGCAAGTACTTTCGACTCTGTTTATTTATGCAAAATAACTCTACAGTACAGTTAATCGTGTCTGGCTGGAAACTAATAACAGTCTTAATATTATTAGACTTTAGCGATAATGCGCAAGAGTAAGGTACACAGCCTGACGAGCTACCGTTTTTTTATTTTAAATTTAGTACTTTAGGGTACTATTAGAGTTACTATTAAAAAACAGTGTTCAAGATTTTTCAATAATTAGGGCAAAGATTTGTACTTACCTAAAGTCTCAACCACTTCAATCAATTCCTAAGACTTCTATTATTAGAAAGCGTGAATCATGTTATTCATCTATTTGTGGCTCTTGTTTCCCAATATATATTTTCTCCAATATAATAATTATTGACATATAAGACCTAACACACAATTAATGTAATGTGAAATTTACGTCACGTTAGATTTCGGTCTACTATTTGTCAAAATAAATAAAGTTTAT
This sequence comes from Agrostemma githago, assembly GCA_958450325.1. Lineage (NCBI taxonomy): Eukaryota > Viridiplantae > Streptophyta > Magnoliopsida > Caryophyllales > Caryophyllaceae > Agrostemma > Agrostemma githago. The sequence continues at coordinate 722,707 of OY288253.1, read as the reverse complement.
CCTTTTGAAGATTATATCATCAGATCCATTGATGAATGAAGGCTATGCAGAAACATGGTATTCTAATAACGATTGTTGTTTCACGAAAGATTTTCTTAATTTATTTCTTACAAATTTTTATTCCATTCAATTTGATATCATTTATAAATGTCGTATAGTTTTTTATTAACGAAATTAGTCTTCACTTAATAATAAATATATCTCTCAAAATTCTCAATAATTTCCTTGAACTTCTATTATTAGCAAATCGTGAATCATGCATGTTATTATTCATGTATATGTGGGCTCTTCTCAATAATTCAATTATTCTAGAGTATTCTCAATAATATTGTGATATTTCTTACACTTTTTAGAAATAATATTAAATAAATTAAATAAATGAATATGACAGAAGAAATAGTGTCACACGAATACATAATTATTATTATTACAAATTAAAACACGAGTTCCAACAGTCGATACACAATACGAGGTACCATACAAGTAATACTCTCGTTATTTTACATAAGATATCAAATTATCGATACATTTCATAATATTTATTCAGTAAATTCAAGAGGTAGATAATTTATTTTTGTTGGCCTTAACAAAGGAAATAGTGGAAGTAATATACTTGGTGAGACCTAAGATCTCATTACTCCCTAGTAACCCTACATTAGAGCTTCTAGATTCTTCTTTAATGTAATAATTTAATTGATAGATATTCAGCGCTTGAGCTAAGGCATCTTCGACCTTTGTAATTACAAAAAAGAAGTCCAACACACTACCACCGGTAGCAACGTAAGCTGACCCCACGATCTGGGTCGTGGGGTTAGGAACTGTCCAGACTAGGGAGTAGTCTTCGCACGGGTTAGTGATACCCGTGAAGGCTATGCTAACCCGTTCGTTGAGGGAAATATAGAGCGATCTGCTCATGCTGGATATCTCTACAGGGGTACCACGTGAATTTTCTGTTGTTTGATTTCTGGTCATGTGGAGTGGGCACCCCTTGTACATGTCTTGGGTGTAAACTAGACCACCCGGCTCGCCCCCGTAAAATGTTGGGACAAAGTTAATGAGATATTTACCGCCGTTGATTATGTAGTCGTTGTCAGTGTCGCGAAGCTCGAAAGGTGTGGAGAAGGTGAGGATTGAGAGAAGGGTTAGAGTCATTGAAGTAAAGGTGAAGAGAAAAGAAGACATTTTTGAGGTGTTGAATTGATAGTTTAGGTTTTAGGTTGTGATAATATATTGTGAAGGTGTTGAAAGCTAGGGTTTTATATAGTGCAAAGAAATCTTAAATTATTGACGTTTTTATTTTACGATGGAACCTTTAAAAATCAGGTGGTTAGAGTTTTAGGTGATAAAATTTTCATTGAGAACGTAACACGTGTTCAGTTTATTTTTGGAAACAAGAGCCATAAATACATTAATAATAACATGATTCATGCATGTTTAGATGATAATAGAAGTTTGAGGAATTGATTGAAGTGATTGAGATAAGAACAAATCTTTGCCCAAATAATGTGATTATTAGTACAAGCTCGACTCATGCTTGGACTTGGCTCGAAAACCTTGCGAGTAGCTCAAAAATTATACAGAATATAATTTTTTCACCTATGAAATATTATTAATTACTCCGTAGTTTTTTAGAGTATATATACAATATATATTGGGATTATATTACTAGGTTATTAGAACTGAAAAAAAACGTTAATTTAAGACTTATATATAGGTTCGAACTTATATTTTAACTCGAAAACTTGTTTGTAAGCTCAGATTTTTCAAGTTCAAATAAGTTCAAGATCGGTATTCGAATTCTGAATTTGTTTAACGAGTACAAACCAAAAAAATTAAGCACGTACTCGACTCGAGTCGTTATTATATTAATCACATCACATCAAGTGATTTTTAGGTATTATATTATATGTCAACAATTATTGGAGAAAAGTTATTTTGGGAAACAAGGGATATAGAGACAAGGAGATAAGATCAAATCTTTGCCCAAAATAGCAAATCTTGAACACTGTTTTTTTTCCCTACTGACACCAACTAGGGCACAAGTACCCAATCTAAACATTATAAATTATTATTTGAATTTATTACGAGTTTTTTAACGTACTCCCAGTAAGTACACGTTAATATATTAATTAAAAAAATCGATAAGAAAAGTTGTCTACATATTATAATTATCATTGTAATTTATGAATCTTGCTTTATTTGATATGTTAACAAGTGATCGATTAGATCAATTGATATACGTTAGAAAAAATTACTCATATTATTTATTAATTATTATAGAGACAAAAAAGAACACCCTAGAAACGAAAGGAGAAATAATTGAATAAAAAGATCACATGAAGTTCGTGTTATGCTTACTTATTGGTAAAAAGTAGTTGAAATAGGAGAATTATTAATGATTGAATAAAAATAGTTATTTAATAATAATAATAATAAGAATAATATTAATAATTGCTTTGAATTAAAGACAAGGACATCAGAGCTTTAGTCCTAAAAAATATTTGGGAACAAAATTTATTAATAATAATTAGGAGAATATCTTTGGATTAATAATAATAATAATAACGGTTTTGTTAGGGTTGTATTTAAGAAATTTAAACCTTCCCAAATTAGTATAAGCTTAGAAATTGAAAACCAAATTGCACAAACATTGATGTAATTAATGCATATATCAAAACTTCTTTTCCTCTTTTGGTGTCTTACATACAGCCCCAAGGGCTGTATTTATCAATTTCTAATTGATTTACAATAATTGATTTCAATAGTTAAATAATTACGAGTATATTATTAATAGGATAATGTAAAATATATTTATCCCATAAAGTTGTACTTAAGCATCTAATAACTTCCATATTTTAAACTTCGTATCAACTTACGAAATAAAAACTAAATTACACATAAATCGATATAATTAATACATAGTATATTAATAAACTGATTTCTCAGTTTCTTAAATACAGTCCTTAGAATTATATTATTATATTTATCATTTCCCGTATAGAAGTTAATCAAATAATTACATTCCATTCCATGCATGCAATGGCTATAAATAGGTTCTCAAATTTGCCATTATACAACAACTTACCAAACAAAACATCAAAAAAAAAAAAAAAAAAAAAAAAAATTTTAAGTTTGTAGCTAGAAAACATGAAGATTACGAGTGTGGTTAATATGGTGACGGTGTTAGCCATCTTGGTGTTAGCCACCACAACACTAACACCTGTCAGTGCTGTTCGTCAATTTAATCCCCTCTCAAACATAATGTTGAACGATGTTGCCAACATCGGTCACCCGCTTACATGTAAGCAAGCTTTCCAAGAATGCAGTAGTAACGCAGAGTGTTGCGGAAGTTGTAATTGTATCGTTAATATCCAACCGGGTTTTCCTATTTATATGTGCACCCTTTCGGGTTGGAGTTGGAGTTGTTGAACTGAAAATATATGATCGAGAAATTCTTAGGTACGTCTGGTGTGTGTATCGTGTCATTGTACATTTTTCTCGACGAATTATTACTATAAATCAGCTTGTAAAGGTGTACAATGACGTGGTATATCTGGTGGACATAAGGATTTTTCTATATGATCTTAAATATATATATGTGTGTGATAAGGAAAATGCATGGTCTGTTGTTTAAAAAAATCTACTATGAGATGGTCTCACGATAATTTTATTATATCATATCTTATAATAAAATTATTGTACTGTGAGATCATCTTTCAGAAGATTTACAGTAGTTTCTATTATGTATGCCCTATTATTGTACTTGAGTTGTTGTCTTTGTTTTCTTGTGATAATAGTTGTGATTGAATAAAACTATGTTATCGTTGTGTGTTTTTATCGAGTTTGAAGGGACCTACAGTACGTTGTTACTGTAAGCCTGTAATATATACATTTGATTAAAATATTACTTATATATAATATTAAAAAGTAAATAAATGATCGAGATAGAAAGAGTATATATCCAAGTAAATCTATGTTGTTTATTTACTGATTCGATATAGTCATATAGATCATTCATTCAATTCAACAAGTATTACCCGAAAAACCTTTGCCCTTGCAAACACCAATCGGAGACGGAAAAAGGTAAACGCAGTTACAATCTCCGCAACACTCTGAATGATCTTTATTACACGGTGAACGCACTGGCTTAGAAGTTAGGGATTCGAGGTATACATCATTATGCAAGTTTTCGAGGGGATCAAACTGACGAACAACAGTGATAGGCTCAGTGTAATACCTCAGCCACCATTTGTGGACTGTGGTATCACCTATGGCGCTCAACAGCCTATGTACTGGCCTCACATGTACAGACCAACACGGATCATTTCTAACACATTTTGACCTCACTCATCCCGGAAACCTTTCGATGAGGTCACTCATCCTTATACTACACTCCCAGCCAAGCACGCTTAACTACGGTGTTCTTTTGCATGGACAACCAGAAAAGAAAGTGCACTTTGTTGATATGAGTAGTACAATCAAACCCTTTAATTAAGCACTCATCTGAACACCTTACACAATATCCATTATACACTCCTCTAGCAACATAAATCATATTCAATCTCTTTAAACTCGGGGTATGTATTACACTCGGGGATGGTGGCTAACACCAAATTGGCTAGGAAAGTAGGAATGCCACCATGGTCACCACACCCTTAGACTCTTCCTCATATCCATATTACTCCCTCCGTTCGTATCAAAAGGATACATATTCCTTTTTGGGTCGTTTAAATCCAATTGACCCCTTTCCTTTTTAGTCCATTTTTTGGACCATACGACGCCACCGGATGGCGCTCAATCTCGACGCCACCCCCTCACATGCACCGTTTATGATAAGGGGGACCCCAAAAATAAGGGATGCGTGTGAGTGGGTGGCGCCGAGTTTGGGCGCCACCCGGTGGCGCTAACTCATTTTCCAACTATATATCCCTAACTTACTAACGTATTTACATCATATGTCATTGTAATACTATACTTTTGATAATTAAATATTAATATTAATTTGCGCCCCAAATTATTGTATCTTTAATGGTATTTTAGGTTTTTCTTAATCCATGTGCATAAGTGAAACCTACCCTTTTTATAGTCATCCATGCATGCATGTTGCCCTACTTAGGTGTCACACAATCAAATATCAGATTCTCTAGTTCAACTCCAACCTTCCATTATGCTTTATGCACAACTTTTAAGAGACGTACTCCCTCTGTTCAAGTCGAACCTACCATTTCACTTTATGTACAAGTTTTAAGAATGTATTTGTTTATTATTAAAAGGTACAAATAAGTATTTGTTTAATATTAAATGTAGGGTTGATAGTAAATATGTAAGTTTAAAGTATTTGTTTAATATTAAAACAATGACTAAAATAGAAATGGGAAGGTTCGACTTGAACGGATGAAATATTATTTATTACGTATTAAAGATACAAATGTGTAAGTATTCAATATTTATTTAATATTAAATGCAATGATAAATAGTGACATTTTTTGTAAATATATATACTCTCTTCATCTCAACGAATTCATGAGGTGAAATAATCTCTAATATAATTTCTAATATATAGTAACATTATTAAAACATAGTTATGTGAGATATTTTTTGAATTGTCTTAATAAATACATTAAGGTTATCAAACTTTTAGAATTTTTAATAATATGTAAATAAAGATATGAACGAAACAAAATATATACTACATTGACAAATGTAAAAAATAAACGTAAAGAACTCACTGGGACGGAGGGAGTAATAATAAGAAAGTATTTGCTTAATATTAAAATAATGACTGAAAATTGAAATGAGAAACTTAGAATTGAACGTTTCAAAAAGAATAAGGGGCCGTTTGGTTCGTGAAAGGGTATGAGAATGAAATCAGGAATCAAATCAGGGTGGTATGGGTTTGTAACTTGATTCCTGAAACTTGGTGTTTGGTTCAACTTTTAGATGATTGAGATTCAAATCCAAAATTCTAATTTTTTTTAAAAATTATATTTAATAATTATATTTTAAATATATAAAAATTTATATCACTGACTATATAAAATCTAAAAAATTTAGCTTGAAAGAAAAATTAAATAAATTTCATTAAAAACAACTCTTTTTAGCGATATAAAACACTGAGTTACATTAATAAAATTTTAAAATATTTTTTTTTAGTATTTTAAATTAGTGTTTTTCAATAAAAATATTTCAGTTATAATATTTCAACAAAAAAAATATTGAAACAAATTCTTTCGAAAAATCAAACAATGTTTGATTCCAAAGGTATGAATCTCATACCCACCCCCTCCCTTGGGTATGAGAAACTCATACTATGAGGGTTTGAGGTATGAGTATCGAAATGAAAAACTTGTCAACCAAACACGAGGTATGGGTTTGGTTCATTCTAAACCCATGCCTCATACCTAAATTGAGTGAACCAAACAGCCCCTAAGGGAATGTTGAAATTGAATGGAGGGAATACATATTCAGATACCGATAGAAAAAATTGATCATTTTTTTATAGAAAATGATTTATTTTATACGTAAAAGCAACATTTTATTTGACCTATTTTAATTTTTAAAAATATATATATTTATCTTAAGAGAGATCTACTGTACGGATAGTGGATAACCACAACACATTTGTATTATAATATATACCAACACATAAAGTCATAAATAAATCACGTTTCAACAAAGTTATTGAAGTGGTCCGATCACAACGACGAGAACATCAAGCATTTAATAATACCATATTCTCGAGAATCGAGATAATTTAAAACTTATCGTAATGAATTAATTTTGAAATCGAAGATGTTATAGTGTAATGGTTAAGACAAAAATATTGTGGATAATAGGTCACTAGTTTAGTTAGATGTGAGAAGAATTTATTTTCCTTTTTTTCGTTGTAATCATCCAGTTTAGTCTGAATTCGGACAAGATTAATTAATGGATTGATACATTTATATTCATGCATTCCCATAACTTAATAAACTCATAATTCCTAATTAAACTTGAATATAATTATTTATTAATTAATTTAAGTTTGGGATATTCTACGATGTACCCGGATCATGTTTTCCTATTTTTTATAGCATATTTCTTTTCTTTTTGTTAAACTTGAATATATAATTACTTACTAATGGATTTTGTTAAACATTATCGATATGGCCTGGACAAGGGTTTGCACACTAACACTTATAATCTCGTTGTATTCTGCGTTGTGTATGTATATATAACTTATATATCCGATTTTTTAAAAATATACTCCCTCCGGTTTTTAATTTTTGCCCCATTACCTTTTGCACACAAATTAATGAAAGTATAAAAATAATGATAAATGGAGCAATGATGATGCAAATGAGGTGATGACTAGACATGTATTAGTCATAAAGTTAAGATATAAATGGCATATTTAATTGTTTTTTTATGGCAAAAAGTGTAAAAAGGTGAAATATATAAGGACATTTTGGTAAAAATATACAACACAAATATGGAAAGTGGAGAAGTTGGGCAAAAAATAAAAATCTGCCATATAAGGAATACGGGACAATAATTAAAAACCGGAGGGAGTATATATTGCATTTCTGTACAATGAAACATGCATTTAATCGTATAATCGTATCACTTTAATTTAGCGAAACGTGTGTAATTTATATGGTATATATAATACAAACGTCAATAGGTCATATATGTGTTGTAAAGGCTAATGGCTAATACTTATCGAGTTAGGTTAAACATGTACGATATAACCCATTATGCATTTATGCCCTAGCTAGGTGAAGCATCAATCAGACTCCTCGGATTTATCGTTCTTCTTGATGTCAATGACATATTGGATAACAAATATCGTTTTTCCTCTGTTTCATTCATTTCTTTACGTGTGATTTTTGGGTATTACAGTATTATCGGTTTTTTCTAACGTGTGTTCACACTGGGCACACGTTAATAAGTCGATTAAGGTAAGAATCACATTGATATTATCACGAGAAAATGAAATGTTAAATCATATTTACCATACTTACACAATATCAACGTGATTTGTTACCTTAATCAGCTTATTAACGTGTGCCGAAAAACCGCAGTACTATTCATAAGTAATGAGAATCTTCAAATTAATTTCCAATATATAACATAAAAGATAATAGTCAGGTACATACTCACGTGGGATCTTGTTTAAAATTATGTTATCGAGTGCATTTTGAATTCAAAGTTTTCAAATTTGTAATGATATGCAATTAAATATATGAATAAAAGAAACAAGCATTGATAATATTTGTACGTGTATGAAGCAAACGTAAAGAATTAAATTGAACGAAAGAAGTAGTACCTGCTACTCCCTCCATCCCAAAGATATGTTCCCATTTGCTTTTTCACGGTCTTCGAGACGGTACTTTGACCGTGTTTTATCATCACTATATACGTCATTATTTTTTGTTGAAATTATAATTTTACAAAGATCTTTTGATAACATATGCAATTATGTGAAAATCGTATTATAAAATTGTACTCTCTCCGTCTCAATGAATTGTTTGCCTTTCTATTATCGATCAATTTAAAATTTTGACTGATATGATTCATCTAATTAATACGAGTAGTATTATTTATTGATACGTACGGACCACAATGAAGATTTGCCAAATCTATACGTAAAAGGTTAGTTGTCAAATTGCCATGCATACGGCCATGCAACCCCATGCTATAAAAAGAACGTGCCAAATCGGTACAATTATTATTTTTTCGTCGATTAAAATACGTCTCATAAATAATAATAACAAAAAAAAATTGTATTATGATTCGTATTTGTTCGTACAGTTAATGTTTCTTAAAATAAATATATTCGTTTTAAGATTGAAATTTTTAGAAACGTGTGTTATTTATGTGGTATATAATACGTACAAAATGTCAATAGGTCATATTTATGCCCTAGCTAGGTGATGCCTTGAAGAGGAGGAAACTAGCTATGTCCCATTTATTGCGCGGATAATGTCCGATTTCTTGAGAGTTCGAGATATTGGAGGCAGTCAGGATTAGAACACGTGACCTCCAGCTCTGATACCATGTTAATTTGTTGAATTATCTCAACCAAAAACCTGAAGGCGATGGTTGAAATTCAACTATTATATTTATATTCCATTAATATTGGATAACAAAATTGCAAGCAATATTTGGCCTGCTGGATCGGAATTTCAAGTGATTGGTCTCTCAAATTCTCAAGTTTAGAAGATTATACAACCAGTTGTACATATCTCTATGTACAACTAGTTTTAAGATTTTGAACTTTATCACAAAGGTTTCGAGTTTTGCTGTAATTTTTTTGAGCTTTATTGTAAAGTTGTCGAGTTAAATCACACAAATGTTTAAACTCAAAAACTTACAACTCAACTCAGAAACTTTTATAAGCTCAATAAATACATACAAAAGCTTAACAACTTTGCCTTGGTTGTACAATGCTATTGTACAATCAGGTGTATATTCATATTTTTCTTTGTGTTGACATACGTATGTGTATAAAGCAAACGTAAATAATTAAATTGACGAAATAAACAGTACCTATTTGTTAGTCACAAAAATGGGTACAAATTTATAACCTTAACTACCCCCAAATTGGGACAATAATGGGCATGGGAACATGCCTATAAAAAGGCCACAAACTTGCCATACACAACACCACACAAATCAAACTAAACACATACAAAAAAAATTCTAAGTATCACATCCTTAAAAAAAGTGATTATTATGGAGGGGAAAAAGATTATGAGTGTGGTGGCTTTCCTAGCCATTCTGGCATTAGCCACCACCCCTGAACCCGTCACTGCTGGGTTTGCTCTTCGTCAGTTTGAACCTCTCTTAGGGGTGATGCTCGTGAATGATAATGCTGAGTTCGTCCAGCAACAACCTCTTACTTGTACTAAGAAATGGCAGGAATGTAAGACTGACGCGGAGTGTTGCGATGGATGTAAATGTTATCCACAAACTATGTTTATTGACTTCTTACAGTGTGGTAAAGCTGATATCTTTGATAAAAAGAATTGTAAAGGTGCTCCATGGGAATGATGATATGGGACGCAAATAACATGTAATCCCTCCGTTTCTGATAAAAATAATTCTCACAAATAATATAAAAAATAAATAAATAAGTGAGTGAGAGGGAAAGAATAATGAATAATATGAATTGTTTACTCCCTAGTATGTTTCTATGTGTTATAAAGATAAAGGGTACTATATGATGCCCTATTATCGTAAGTGTCTTATTGTTGTCGTCGTTGTTGTTGTTGCTGCTGGTGGTGTTGTTATTATGAATAAATAAAATAAACAAGTTATAATTGTGTGTACTTTATCAAATAACAAATTTCTTTCAGTTTTATCATCGTCGTCATTTTTCTAATTTAATTTAACTTTATTAATTAGTTATGCAGATAAGTAGTACGAGTAGTTGACTTGACAATGGTGGCCTCGGTTGAAACAAGGATTTTAATTTGAAATCTAAATTTCCTTAATTTTTTTTTAATATTATCGTTCGTATATAAACAAAAACCAAAATGACACATTATAATATTATAAAATCATATGAGTATAACATTTCATATCTCTAAGTTCAAAATGTAATAATATAATCATGCGTTGAGATGATTCATTTAATATGGTATTAGAATCAGTGTATGTGTAACCTGAATTATGTGTTCGAATATTGGTAACCCTCATCACCATAAAGTTGATAATGTCATCATGAGTTTATCCACGTTTCACGCCTACAAACCTCCGTATAGACGAATATCTACACTATACTGGCGAATTCTTGTTTGTGATGACATTATCTAACGCAAACTATAAGACAAGTCAAATATATATACAAAATCATACCAAATCCAATATCTAGCAAGTGAAATTTCAGCACATAATAAAACGTGCGGGAGATCGAGTTAGATCAGTACACTAACCACTCTTGAAGCTCAATTCATCTAACCTCTTCAAAAAAAAAAAATTAATTTTTTTATTTTGTTGGAAGTTAGTTGTCCATACTTATTGAAGAAAAGGACAATTCTTGATTTGTATTACCACATTAAAATGACACAAAATTGTCACATAGATAATGTTGGAGAGGAAGTGGCCCAAGCTAATTAATACTCGTCTGTTTCGATCATTTGTTGTCCTTTTATATTATTGTGATGAATATTTTAGTCAAATAATACTCTATATGAGTAGTTCTTTCAATTTTTGTGAGGATAATTGGATGACATGGACACATGTAATTTGCTTATATGGTCTATGACTCTATGTGTCATAAAGATAAAAAAGAGTACTTTATGATGCCCTAATTGTTGTTAAGAGTGAATAAAAATAAATCGCGACAAAGATAAATAAATGACTGAGAGTCTGAGACACCTTAATATAGAGATGAATAAATGATCGGGACAGAGGGAGTGCGTCATATATAACATCCGGTTAATTGGTAACAAGTTACTTTAACTTATTAGCTTGAATTCTGGAAGTGCAACGATGTTAAAAGTTACGATGTTCCCATCCAACAGAGTATAAATCGAAAATAATACCTTTAAAGGCCTTAACATCGTTTTTTGAGACGTGTCGGAATCAATCGAAACTAGTTGTGTACTCCATTTTATATAGTGTCTGAGAGTTCTAATAATCGTTATAAGGCATTATAAGGCTGTCATCAAGTTTTTGTCAAAAAAAATCGCATTTTAAAACAACGCGTTCAAAAAATAGCCAAAAACGACAGATTTTAAAGGTTATTACCCACGTTTTTTTTTCCATTTTTTGGTCCCGAAATAAAATAGGTTCTTATTCGTCACGCTGAACAAACTCCTCGCCAAATAAAATGCATCGATGTATTATGGGTGTCATTCGGCTTTCAATAGAGTCTGTTAAAGGCCCTAAGATCGCTTTTTGAAACGTGTCAGAATCAATCGAAACTAGTTGTGTACTCCATTTTATATCGTGTCTGAGAGTTCTAATAATCATTATAAGGCATTATAAGACTGCCGTCAAGTTTTTGTCAAAAAAAATCGCATTTTAAAACAACTTTTCAACGCATTCAAAAATAGCCAAAAACGACAGATTTTGAAGGTTATTTATCCACGTTTTTTCGCATTTTTAGATCCCGAAATAAAATAGGTTCTTATTCGCGTTCAGAGCCGGCTAATGAAATTCGGAGGCCCTGTTCCAACTTCAATATGATTGAATATATAATGGTAAAGAAATGAATGTTGGATCTTAATATGTGGTGAAGAATGAATATAAAATAGTGAAAAAAATAAATGGTGGGTTTTATAGTGTAAGAATTCAACGACAAATCTTGTAAATAAAAGATAGAAACAAGGATAATATGATAATTTGGGTATAATTATAAAAGGAAAAGTGAGAAGTGCGGCAAAAAAATAACATGCCAAATAAGGATTAGGTTTGGCAAAAGATCATAATGGATTTGTAATAACTGATAACATTAGCAGAATACAGTTATCAGGACCCTTTTTTTAACATAACTCGTGTTAATTAAGGCCTAGTTTCTCTTACTAATAAATATGTCTCCGATAAAAGACTGTCTCCTTTAAATTTCTGTGATCGAGAATAGGGCCTTGAATCCTTGATGATGTTATGTTGTTGTAGTGAAACTATATGGCATGACATGTATGTCGTTTGTTCGATTCTTGAAAGAGAAAGTCTCTTGTGAAATCGTCTCATATATATATATATAGAGAGAGAGAGAGAGATGGGTTCAGATGAGTTTTTCTATATATTTGAGTTTCTAAGTTCTTATATCATCCATTGGATGGTAATTCAATGGATGGATGAGATGATTTGGAGTAACACGTTTGTAACATAATTACTTTGAGTAATACACGGTGGGTTCAGATGAGTCCTTCTATATATTTGAGTCCCTAAGTCCCTATATCATTCATTGGATGGTAATTCAATGGATGAATGAGATGACTTGGAGTAACACGTTTGTAAAGAATTACTTTGAGTAACACACAATATCTATTAGAGTAACAAGTTTGTAACGTTGGAGTAAATCATTCATATGTTGGAGTTACATTGTTCCTGTAATACACAATATTTATTAGAGTAACACGTTTGTAACGTTAGAGTAGCATCATTCATACGTTAGAATATCTATTAAAGTAACACAAATAAAACTCTATACTAAACCAAACTACCACTGTTGGAGTAACATTGATCATACATTAGAGTAACATTAGCCATACGTTGGGACTGGATGTGAATAGTTGTTAACATTAGTCATACGTTAGAGTAATATTAGTCATACGTTGGAATAACATTCGTCTACCCCTAATCCAGGAGGACTCACGGACTCAATATATATAGAAGGACTCGATCACATGATTTCTTACACACACATGTTAAAATAATGTGAGATGTAAATTTCCCTACATTAAGTTACAATAATACAATATGATACTATAAATATGAGTATGTTTATATTCATAATCAACAAGTTACAATAATACAAATCCTTTGTTTTGGTATGGTTCCTAAACCTACTCGGATATCGTACTACGGTATCTGTAATACCCCGGCCCAATCCTAGGGCCAAAAATGTTAACAGCGGTAGCCCGCCAGGCTTTGTACTGGTTCCACAAACCAACACGAGTCCTTTCCAGCACATTTTGTTCTCACTCATGCACATCCCGGAAACCTTCTCAGGAGGTCACCCATCCTTAGACTACTCCCAGCCAAGCACGCTTAACTGCGAGGTTCTTTTTGCATGGATGACCAGAAAAGAAAGTTAACTTTATTGATATGAATAATACTTTTTAATCCCTTTAAGCACTACTAGTCATTTAAGCTCATAAATAGAACATCTTCAATCAATGCGAGGTGTTTCAGTATCCTCTATCATATATACTCTATTAGAGTAGAAGATTAGAATCAGCATACGCGTAACCAGAATTCCCATGTTCGAATCCTGGTAACTCTCATCAGCTCATAGCCACAAATTAAAGTTGATAAATGATAATGTCGACACGCGTTTTTGTCCACGTTTGACGCCTACAAACTTCCGTGTAAACGAATATCTACACGTTAACGCTTACGAGCCTCCAGTCCTCCACATATATAAAGAAACATGTTAAAAAATATTAAAAATAGTTGAATCTCAATCATCGAATTTATTGATCATTTAAAAATTTTGGCTTATATGATTCATTTGCTACGAGTAGTAGTTCTTATATATGATACGTTCGGACCACAATGAAGATTTGCCTAATCAATACGTTATGGTTAGTTGTCAATTTGCCATGCATACTCCCATTGCATGCACTCATGCTATGAAAAAGGACGTGCAGAATCGATACAATCATACAATTATTATTTGACAACAAATTAAATTAAAATATTTTTCATAAAGAATAAAAAATAAAAAAGATTAGTTGTTGTTCCGGTATGGAAACGGGTCCCTGACCTTGGGCTTCGCGGTTCTCCTCGGCTCCGGGTGCGTGCCGACGGGGATCCTGCAAGGTGAACTCCGGGCCCGGGGGAACCCCCGGGGCGGAGCCTCCGACGCCCAAGTCAGTAAAATGTATGACTGAATATAAATATTTAGGGAGATAAGAGAGGTAGAGAGAGTAGGGAGGAATATGTGAATGAAATTCATTGTCCCCCCTTTTCCCCTCACCCTAAGTGGGGTATTTATAGGGGAAAGGGTGTAGTAGGGTGATGTCACCCATGACATCAGCATAGTGATCAGTAGATAGGTCTTTTTGGGTCAGTTGATGGCTACCCGGAAAGGAGGTCGGGCCTATGCGTCAGGGGGTTTTATCCCCCATCAGTTGTGTTTATTCGATTGATGTTTCTTAATTTGAATATACCGTTATTTAAGTGGTGATAGTAATATGATATGGAGTATAAGACTAGTACCGAAAAGAGTACGATTACATTAATTGGAGTGTAGCGAGATTATTGTATATCGAGTTATAAAGACAAATTAAAATGATAAATAAATAAATATAATTAAGTTAATATAAAATTAAATAGTAATGAGATAGCTTATCTAGATAAAAGATGGTTGTGGCGCGACAGAACCGTCACTGTCCTAAAGTTGATTTATGCCCCGTCTACTACACACGGCCTCAATAGCACTCAACTCCCACGATTACACAACCGCTGTTACCCTAGTGTAGGTAGGAAAACAGATGAGTATCGCCAAGAACATTGCCAAAAAAATTTTAGAGAGGATGTAGAAGAAGAGAAAGATGATTTTCATTGTTGTGTTTCTTTTGAGTTTTGGGGCATTGATTTATATAGTGGTGAATTAGCATAGTAAATAACGATTTCACCATAGAAAATGATGTATGTGGGAGACTTCACAATCAATCATGGAAGACCGCATGAGTCAAGAGTGAAAAACGCATAATTAGTTTGGAAATACGTTCAAAAACTAATTCCCAATATTCGATTCTTTTGAAGCATCAAATCCAACAAGTGGTGGTAAGCCCCCTGATTTTTTTTAAAACCTTTGTACTATTATTGGTGGTGAATACTTATAAAGATGATCGTTCATGCATCCTTACAATACCGATATGCCCTGAACAAGGATTTGCACACTAACACTTTTCTTTTTATCTCGTTGTATTATGCGTTACGTGTGGTGTATATATATATATATATCACTTATCCAATTATTTTATAACAAAACTTTTTTTTTTTCCTGAACGACGAAGCATGCATTTAATCATATCTATTACGGATTTATAGTCATGCTCCTCACATATATATGTGTTCGGGTCAAAAATTTGCACCTTCGGAGTATCACATGACAAAATACGAGTGAACGGTCAAAAGGTCAGAAGTCAAAAGTCAACAACGTAAGGGTCCACGGTTCACGGATGAAAAGTCAAGGTCAGAGACTAAAAGACGGAGGTCAAAATAATCGGAGGACGTCAAACCAAACAAACCCGGGACAAAACACAATAATGGGTCAAATGAAGCATGAGACATATAAAACGATGGTCCACTTAGTCAAGAAGGCCCAACACATGGAAGGTAAAATTCAGCCCACACCAAGAGAGAAGGAGGCAACAAACACTCCTACAAACCAGGAAACTCTCCTGCTGACCAGGAGAGAATCCAGAAGAAGATTGTAACAGCTGAGGAGAGTTAAAGGGCCAAATCTCAAGTAATCAAGAAGGGATTAAATGAAAAGATTCTGGTGGATAAGAAAGGTCATGGTCAGCAGCAACATAAAAGGAGGAGAATAAGAAGTTGACTGTAACAGCCGTAACGGTCATTTGGCATTGAAGAGCAATAATTGCTCCACATTAAAGGGGCCATAAAGACACCAGAGGAGGAGGGGGCCATATAGCCATATATAAAGGAAAGAGAGGAAGAGGAGAGGGGCATTCCAGCACACCATCTCAAGTAAACGTAATAGCAAGCAATCATAGTCCAAGCTATAGCAAAAATTACTTATATTTGTATTCTTTTCCTCATTCTTCCTCCATTCATAGTAAAACTTTGGTGGGATTCCGACTCCCCCCGCGGTTTTTCCCACATCGGGTTTCCGTGTCACCAAACTTTGTGTGTCGTTATTTTCTTTCGTTGTTCCTCGTTCTCTATTTGTCTCGATTTCACCAACCCATAGTTATAGGACGATCGCCGCTTTGACCCGCAACTTAAATCGTAGACCCGGTATATTTTTTACCAAAACAATATGTCACTTCAATTAGTAGAAACGTGTGTTATTATTTATGTGGTATATATATAATACAAACGTCAATATATAGGTCATATTGCATGTGTGTTGTAAAGGCTAATGGCTAATATTTATCGAGTTAGATTAAACAAGTCCGATGACTCATTATGAATTTATGCCCTAGCTAGGTGCCTTCAAGAGGAGGAAATTATGTCTCATTTATTGTGGGGATAATGTCGCATTTCAATGATGATTTCGATATAATTTCTAATATACCCATATATATAATATAAAAGATAGTTAGAGATCTTGTTTAAAATTGTGTTATCAAGTTCATGAATTCAAAGTTTCGAATTTTTAATGATATGCAATTAAAGATATGAATAAAAGAACGGTAATGTTAAATATAGCCCTTCAATTAAAAATTTTCATACTTAGTAAAAACACAGAGATTTAAACCTAAATTACCCATATATCAATTTAATTAATACTTATATTAAATAATTATTACCTTTTATAACCTCTTATATACAACTCTTAGGTTTGTATATATCATTTTCCTATAAACAAGCATTGATATTTGTACGTGTATGAAACAAACGTAAAGAATTCAATTGAACGAAAGGAGTAATACCTATATTTATTACTCACAAAATTAGATGCAAATTTAATTACAACTAACCTTACCCATGATGGGGACATTGGGCATGGGAACATGTCTATAAATAGGGCTCAAACTTGCCATACACAACACCACACAAATCAAACTAAACACAAAAAAAAAAAATTCTAAGTATAACATCCTTTTAAAAAAAAAGTGATTATTATGGAGGCGAAAAAGATTATGAGTGTGGTGGCTTTCCTAGCCATTATGGCATTAGCCACCACTCCTGAACCCGTCACTGCTGGGTTTGCTGTTCGTCAATTTGAACCCCTCTTAGGTCTGATGCTCGTGAATGATAATGTTGAGTCCGTCCAGCAGCAACCTCTTACTTGTACTAAGAAATGGAAGCCATGTAAAACTGACGAAGAGTGTTGCGGAGGATGTAGATGCATATTACAAAATCAGTTTTCTAGTAAATTAACGTGTGGTAAATATAGTATCCTCGAGAAAAATTGTCAAGGTTATCCTTGGAATGCAAATAACATATAATCCCCAGTTTCCGATAAAAATAATTCCCACAAATAATATAAAAAATAAATAAATGAGTGAGTGAGAGGGAAAAAGTAATGAGTAATATGTTTCTATGTGTTATAAAGAAAAAGGGTACTATATGATGCCCTATATTGTCCTAAGTGTCTTGTTGTTGTTGTTGTTATGAATAAATAAATAAACAAGTTATAATTGTGTGTACTTTATCGAGTATTGTAATAAATTTCTTTCAGTTTTATTGCGGTCGTCCATTTTCTAATTTTATTTAACTTTATTAATTAGTTATGCAGATGAGTAGATGAAATTATGCCGGGATTGAAACAAGGATTTTAATTTGAAATCAAAATTTTTTAATTATATTTTATTTATTATTGTTCGTATATAAACAAAAATCAAAACGGCACGTTATAATATTATACTCCCTCCGGTCATTATTTATCGCCCCGCTTACTTTTGCACGTAAAATAAGGAATAAATATAAAATGGTAAAAAAATGAATGGTGGACCTTAAAGTGTAAAATTCAATGACATTTCTTGTAAATAAATGATAGAAAGAAGGATAATATGGTAAAACTGTAAGATATAAAAGGAAAGATGTCCTATTTATGAGCTTTACTTAAAGGGATATCAATCTTAGGTTTCCAAGACTCACATGAGTGTCCAGTTGTAACTTTCTAGGGTTTTATCAGGTCCGTTGCAGTCATCGTGAAAGCCAAAATTACAATAATTTTTTTTCATAGTTTCTATAAGACTAATTGAAAAGGAAATGGAAGATGAATTTTTGGAAATTTTAATTTTTTTTTTATCAATGACCGAAAATGAACACGAAATGTGAATCAGATGAAAAAGAGTCAGATGAAGAGTTGAATAGGGGAGGTTCAACAGGTAGCCGGTCACCCATAGCAAAATGAGGTTAATGAAGGTGTAGTTCGTATTAAAATGAGATTACGTATAGTTTGGATTAATTTAAGATTCACACGAATAGTTGATATTATTCCCATGAAATAACCCTAGAAATTAAAGATTAAATTAGACACACGTCGATCCAATTAATATATATATATTAAAAAATAATTTTCATTTTTAATCTTTTAAATTAAATACCGTCCTTAAAATTGTACTCGTATTTTATCTTGAATTACTTTTGTATTCATGACAAACTACATTCCATCTCGTGACTTTTGTCTCATGTTGTACTATGACAAATTCCCCTTCTTTTCTGGAGGGTAACCCGATTTTCATATATAAAAAAAACCAAATTATCAATTAAAAAAGTGCAATATAATTTCATGCTTTTATTCCCAATTTTGTTTATACTTTACATTTAATTACATTTTGACATTATTCATAAAATCATAAGTAGAGGGAATATCTTATGTACATAACTCTATATACAACTGGTTTTATGATTTTGAGCTTTATCACAAAGTTTTCGAGTTTTATTGTAAACTCTATGAGTTTTAGCGTAAAATTGTCGAGATAAATTACATCAATGTTTAAGCTCAAAAACTTACAACTTAAATCAGAAACTTGTATATAATCCTATTTTCCATTTGATTGTCGATAAGTCATGGTTATAAGCTCAGAATAGGTCGTTGATTGTTTGCACCCAGACACTTTTCTTTTTATCTCGATGTATTCTGCGTTACTTACTTACCTATGGTATACATTACTTATCCATTTTTTTCGAAATATATGTTATCATATTATTAACATGACATAAATAAAACATAATTCCCATAAATCTTTGAACAACATGAAGGTCACAAAAGATTAATTAAGAGAGATCAAGACATACCTCCTGACATTGTGGAATAAGTCGAGATCTAATACGAACGATATTAGATCTCTATAAGACGTCTTCAAATAATAATAAGATGACCCCGAAATAATAATAAGACGACTTCAAATAATCTTCAATCTTTAAATAATAATAATAGGTTGGTTTCTCTCTCTTTTCCTATAATAATTATAAGTGTTGTGTTTCTTAATTTTTGTATGGAGTTTCTGATGGGGAAGACTCCTTTATATAGGCAGAGAGAGGACCAATTTCCTATTAGGGTTTTAGATACCGTAATCTCGACCTTCCATCAAGGTTGAGTAAATATGGAAAGACTCCTTATTTAGTCCGATATTATTGTAATAGCATATCTCTATAGGATCCCGATTTCCAATAAGACCATAATTATGAGGAAGCAATATTACCATAATAATAGGGAAGATATATTGCATATCCCGTAATATTATTATAGCATAAAATATTCTTACAGTCTCCCACTTGGTCGATTGGAACATCTGTAATGTTCGTTAGAGAATATATAAGTTGCGCATACTATGCTAAAACATATATTTTAAATCGGTGTCCATAAACACCTTGACTGATGCAATCGTTAAAGAGAGTCATGACCACTACAAGAAATACTGAATGTAGCTACTAATCACGCGCGACTGATAGATTCAGTCGCTAATTTAGCGACTGAAAGTTCAACGCGCGACCGACATTAGTAGCTGGACGAGGAGACGAAAAATTAAAATATCAATTTTTTTTAGCGACCGAAATCGGTCGCTAAAAACGAATTTCGCGACCGATTTCAGTCGCTAAAAAAGAAAGCGCGCGACTGATTTAGCGACCGAAATCGGTCGCTAAAAACGAATTTCGCGACCGATTTCAGTCGCTAAAAAAGAAAGCGCGCGACTGAATTAGCGACCGAAATCAGTCGCTAAAGGTCGTAATTTTTTTTAAATTAACGAACACCCCCCCTCCCCCGATTCATTCCCTCATTTCACTCTATCTCTCTAAACTCCGCTCCCCCCTCTCTCTAAAGTCGTCCCTCCTCCTTTCCTCTTCATTCTTTATTCAATTCTCTCATTTTCCTTAAGGTATGTTTATCTATCTTTATTTAATTTCAATTATTTGTTAATTTCTGTTTTTATCGATTTAAATAAATTAGTTATTGGGTTGGATAGTTTCTTAGTTGTTGGAATATTTAGTGTAGTTAGAATTTTAATCGCCCAATAGGTTCCCCAATTTGAATTAGATAGATTGTTAGTTTGCGGTTAAGTAGTTGATTGAATTGGGTTGTTTTGATGTGTTAGGAATTTGGAATTAAAATACAATTATGCCGATTTGGTGATGTAATTATGGACGAATTGGGTGGAAATAGTACTATGTTTAGGTGAATTGAGAATTTTACATAATATTTGAATAGTGTATATATATTAGTAAATTACTTTAGAGAAAATAATTTGTCAACGGTTCGAGTGTATATATATTAGTAAATTACTTTAGTGTATATATATTAGTAAATTACTTTAGATGACGTCGAGGAAGAGGATGTCGTCGGTTCGAGTAGGCAAGTTGAAGATGACAACGACAGTGACGATGATTTTTAGTAGTGTATAGTTTCAGTAAGTTATATTATGTGTACATAGTAATCTGCAAACCTTGATTTTTTTTCGAGTGTATTTCAATATTATGATGTCAGTTCCTAACTTTCAACTATTACATGTCTGCAGATATGACGTTGGCCAGCAGGTTGCGGTTTGGAAGTTCGAGCAGCGGCAGCAGCAGGAGCAGGGATCGGGTGCAGCAGCAAGGCGAAGAAGAAAACAGGCAAGAGGAAGTGGAGGACGAGGAGGTGCATGGCAATGATCAGGAACAAGAACAACCGCAGCCACCCCAGGATGAAGGGCTGCAATACACACACGACGGGCGCCTAATCATTGGCCCCGAGGGCACATGGTGAGACATTGTATTTCTTTTTTTTTTGTGAGACATCATCTTATTTCACTCTTTGGTGTATACCTACATGTAGGTTTCGTACTCGTGCGACGGTGACAGGTGTCAAGGACAGTTTCATGGAAGATTTGACTACTTACTGCACGAGCTGGACTAAGTTGCCTCTGTGGCAACGGGAGAAGTGGTTTGCCAACTTCAAGGCACACCAATTTCTGATTTTTATTAATTATCTGTTACTGTTTACAGATTACTTATGCAACGACAACAAACTATCTTGCAGATAAAACACTTCTACAACGATGGTCTCGAGGTGGCTGTTCGAGACAGATACATGGATGTCGCAACTGTAAGATACAAAGACATGATGTATAAGCTGGCAAGCGATGGAAAGTTACAGCAAAAACTTAGAGGTTTGATTACTAAATTGGTATTAGTACCTGAATAGAAAGTCGTATATATATTCAAAACATTTATTGATATCAAAGTGTATAAATTGTAGGTGACGCGATCCAACAGTTCCAAACAGCGCGAGCTGACCCGAAGTTCCTGAAGAGATCCGTCCAGGCTAAGAAGAACAAGAGGCGGGGAGGGGATCCCGAGACAGAGGCGGAGCGCACCCACTACGGTGGGTCGCAGTCGATGCACCAGCGGGCCATGAACGTTAGTATTTTCGTCTCCTTTGATTATTATATTGGATTCTTATTTAATGTTTTCATTATAAAAATAAATGAATAATCTACATGTACTGTCAACAGGCGAAGAAGAAAACCGGAGAATTCCCTCCTCCTGTTCAGCTATTTCTCGAATCGAAGAGTAAGGGGGACGATGAGACCGGTCGATCATTCGCCACGAAGAAGGATTTGGAGACTTGGGTAAGTTTCAAACACAATACTTTGTTACTTTTTTCCTTCAAACAATCAACCTAATCATGACTTCTATTTCTTTCAGAGATCGTATTTGGCGGCCACTAGAGCGCCCGAAAATGAAGGTGTGGACCCGAGCACAATTTGGTTTAGAGTCGCCGAGGGATACCGCAAGGGAGCGGTGTACGGTACGGGGAACGCTCATTCCCTGTACTGGACACCACCCAATGTTCGGGGGGCCCATTCTACGACGACCAAGTGTGTGCCATCCGAGATGGCTGAGATGAGGGCTCAAATTCAAGAGGAGAGGGCGGAACGGGCAACTATGGCCGAGCAGATGAAGGAGCAGAATGAGAGGTTGAAGACGCAGGAGTCCATTAACCTGCAAATTCTGGAAGAGATTCGGCGTCTTAGAAACACGCAGCAATATAACTGCAACTCCGGCCCCACTCCCCGATTCCCGGATCCTAGAGACCCCTTCGGCGGTAATAGTGGTGCGTCCGCCAGTTTTCCTGTTGGCTGAGTTGATTTATTGAAAACAATTTGTAGTGGGAGTAATGCTTGTTGAAAAAACTGTTTGTAACAACACTTTTAATGTAGTGTATGTATTCACGACGTTTGCGTACTTGGTTGACAATTTTGGAGTATGAAGCTTGCATAACGTTTGGAATAACGTTTGGAATGATGTTTGGGATGTATTGTAGTTGTTGTTTTGTTTTATTGTGCAGATTTTGGCTAGAAAAATAATAAATTGAACCGGCCTATTTCTGGCACGGTAGCGACTGATATCAGTAGCTAAGTTTTATATTTAGCGACTGATTTCAGTAGCTAAGTTTTATATTTAGCGACTGAAATCAGTCGCTAAATGAAGTTTTAGCGACTGATATCAGTCGCTAAATCAGTCACTAATGCCGGCTTTAGCGACTGATATCAGTCGCTAAATGAAGTTTTAGCGACTGATATCAGTCGCTAAATCAGTCACTAATGCCGACTTTAGCGACTGATATCAGTCGCTAAAAGCTTCGTTTAGCGACTGATTTCAGTCGCTAAATTTAGCGACTGATTTCAGTCGCGCGCTTTCTTAGCGACTGAAATCAGTCGCTATTCAGCGACTAACTGTAGCTACTGTCGCTTAGCGACTGCTGACGGTCGCACGTCTGTTATTTGCGACAGATGTCAGTAGCTAAAATCAGTCGCCAATGACTTTAACTCTTGTAGTGGGCGTGCACATGTCAATCTGCAACATGTTTACTTCCATGTACCACTACATCAACGATTGAAACAGTTAGGCCATAAGTGGAGTTTAACGTAATGGTCCCATAATGTCTAAAAAGACTATCTGTTATCATTAATCCAATAATAAGTGTGTACACAATGGAAAAACAGAAATAATATTATATAGCAAGTGTAGAAATTGTTAAGAGATCTCAATAAATGTCTTACATAAGAACATAGATATAAAATGGTACAGACTCGTAGTCAATGACTGTCTTCAAGACCCATACGAAGAGTATGTCCTTGAAAAACTTTCGGAGGCAGTCCTTTTGTAAAGATGTCTGCAACCATAAGATCTGTTCCTATATGTGTAATGACAAATTTCTGTAATCTAACATCTTGCTTCAGTGAGAGGTATTTAAGGTCCATGTGTTTTGATCCCTTAGATATCCTATCATGCTTGGAGAAAAAGATTGCAGCTTCATTATCACAGTAAAGAAAGATTGGCTTAGAGATGAAATTCAAAAGTCCAAACTCGATCCGAGATAAAATTACGCAACCATGCTCCTTGAATTGAAGCCTCGTAACAAGCCACATATTCAGCTTCCATGGTGGAGGTATAAAGCAACTGTGATTTCTGGCTTTTCCATGATATTGCACCTCCGCACAAGAGGTAAACAAATCCAAGAGTACAGTGCCTTGTGTCAGAACATCCCCCAAAATCTGAATCAGAATAACAAGTCACCTGCAGGTGATCTGATTTTCTATATGTGAGCATGAAATTCCTTGTTCCCTTAAGATATCTCAGCACTTTCTTTCCAGCTTTCCAGTGAGCGATTCCTGGGTTACTCTGAAATCTACCCAACATACCAACTGCATGACTAATGTCAGGTCGAGTGCAAACCTGAGCATACATTAAGCTCCCAACCAGAGATGCATAAGGATATTTAGCCATTTCAATACGTTCTAACTCGTTCTGCGGACACTGCGTGAGATCAAGTTTATCTCCTTTCTGCAGTGGTACAGGACTAGAAGAACATGTCAGCATACCAAATCTTTCTAGAACTCTATCGATATATGCTTTCTGAGACAGACCCAAAATCCCTAAGGACCTGTCACGGAATATTTCTATTCCAATGACATAGGTTGCCTCACCCATATCTTTCATTTCAAAGTTCTTAGAGAGATAGGTCTTGGTTGCATGTAATAAACCAAGGTCGCTGCTGGCTAATAAGATATCATCAACATACAGAATCAAAAATATGAACTTACTCCCACTGATCTTGAGATATATGCAAGGATCAACGATATTTTCTTTGAAACCAAAATTGGTAATGATTTCATCGAACTTTAAGTACCATTGTCTCGATGCTTGTTTCAGTCCATATAATGATTTCTTAAGTTTGCAGACCATGTCTTCCTACCTTCAATAATGAAACCTTCAGGTTGACGCATGTAGACTTCTTCTTTTAAGTCTCCATTAAGAAAGGCAGTTTTCACATCCATTTGATGTAACTCGAGGTCATAATGAGCTACTAGAGCCATGATAATTCTAAGAGAATCCTTCCTTGACACGGGAGAAAAGGTCTCAGTGTAATCAATACCTTCTTTCTGAGTGAAACCTTTGGCAACAAGTGTGGCTTTATGTCGTTCAACATTGCCTTGAGAGTCGCACTTAGTCTTAAAGACCCATTTACAGCCGACTGTTTTGTGTCCTTGAGGCAAATGAACTACGTCCCAAACTTCATTTTTAGCCATAGATTTCAGCTCCTCTTTCATGGCATCGATCCACTTACTAGAATTAACATCTTTAATGGCTTGTGAATAAGTGACCGGATCTTTTATTTTCCCTTGATCAGATTCTACTTGATAAAGATAATAATCATCATTAGAAATGAGCGTTGAAGGCCTTCTATCTCTAGAAGATCTTCGTAATGTCGCTTCTTCTGATAATTGTTCATTTTCATTTACGATGTTTTCATTAGGTGGTTCTTGATCATCCAGTAATATCTCCTCATTAGTTTGTTCAACAATGGGAGTAGTCTCACTGGCTTTCGAAATAAAAGGCATAGGGATATTTGCCCTTATTTCATTTATGATCACATCATTAAATTTATGACTCCCACTAACATCGCCATTCTCGTAGAATCTAGCATTACCGGTTTCAACAATTCTCGTAGTATGGTTAGGACAATAAATTCTATATCCTTTGGACTTAGCGGGATAACCAATAAAATATCCACTTATCGTTCTTGAGTCCAATTTCTTTTCATTTGGATTATAAATCCTTGCCTCAGCTGGACATCCCCAAATTTGGAGATGTTTTAAACTGGGTTTCCAGCCTTTCCACATTTCGAAAGGGGTCTTTTGAACTGCTTTGCTGGGAACTCGATTTAATATATAAACAGCTGTGCGAAGAGCATCCATCCATAATGATATAGGTAAATTTGCATAACTCATCATTGATCTAACCATTTCTATATAAGTACGATTACGCCTTTCAGCTACACCATTCTGCCAGGGTGAACCAGGCGTTGTGTATTGGGCTACAATTCCAAACTTTTGGAGAAGTTTTGCAAAAGGTCCAGGATGTTGTCCTGTTTCATCATACCTTCCATAAAACTCACCACCTCTATCTGACCTTACAATTTTCACTTTCTTGTCTAATTGTCTTTCAACTTCAGTAATAAACACTTGCAAAGCATCTACAGACTGAGATTTTTCATGCAATAAGTACAAGTAACAATAACGTGAATAATCATCGATAAAAGTGATAAAATACTTTTCTCCGCCAAAAGATGGAACATCAAAAGGTCCACAAATATCTGTATGTATAATTTCAAGAAGCTGTGTACTTCTTGTGGCTCCTTTCTTTGTGTGCTTTGTTGTTTTACCCTTAATACAATCTACACACGCTTTATTATTAGTAAAATCTAGAGTCGGAAGGATTCCATCTTTTACTAACCTTTTAATTCTTTCACTGGATATATGACCCAGCCTTTTATGCCACAAGAAATATGAGTCGTTTTTAGATGACTGTCGTTTTGTTTCAGTATTAACATGCAAAGCAAGGCGATTTTCAGCAAACTGTTTATCAAGACTAAGCTTGTAAAAACCATCAATCAAAATTCCAGAACCAATAGGACTAAAATTCTTAAATAAACTGAAATTGCCTTTGCCGAATTCAAAAGAATATCCAACTTTATCAAGTTCACTAACAGAAATCAAATTACGAGAAACAGACGGTACATAAAGAGTTTGACATAAGTCTAACTGAAAACCGCTATCTAAAATAAGACGAAAAGTTCCAATAGCTTTCACTGGAGCTTTGACTTTATTTCCCATAATAAGAAAGTTATTGCTTGGGTTTGTGATTTGGGTCGTAAGGAATCCCTGCATGGAATTTGAAACATGGACATTAGCACCGGTATCAATCCACCAATCATTAGAGGAAACATAACTAAGATTTGATTCAAAATGACTTACGAAACCCATTGGTTTACCTTTCTTTTCGAACCATTCTCGACGTTTAGTGCAGTCCTTCTGGAAGTGTCCAGATTTCTTACAGAACTTGCAGTTTGTTTTCCTTTTCTTATTGGGTTGTTGGTCAGCCTCAATAGTTTTGGATGATTCCCTTTTCGGTCCTTTGTGGTGCTTTTTTCCAGCATTATTAGATCCAGCTCCTTGAATGAAATGAGCTGCTTTAATACCTTGTTGATTCAGCCTAGCCTCTTCTTGAACCAATTTGTGGGCTAATTCATTAGAGCTCCACTTTTCAGTGAGAGTGTTATAATTCACATGAAATGGTCCGTATGCAGGAGAGGATGATAAACTGTTTAGGATAAATTGGACTAGAAAAGAATCGTCCATCGTCATTCCTAAACTCGTTAGTTTGGCCGCAAGGTTGGTCATTTCAAGAACATGATCATGCATATTGCGAGTACCATCGAACTTCATGGTTGTAAGTTCTGCCATTAATTTTCCAGCAAGGGATTTATCAGCAGTCTTAAACCGTTCTTCAATATCCTCAAGGTACTTCTTTGCACTTTCAGCTTTAGGTAGGGAGGTCTTAATGTTGGTTGCAATGGTCCAACGCAAGAATAAAATGCATAGTCTGTCAGATCTCTCCCAAGCTTCATGGAGAGATTTTTCAGCAGCGGTACTATCAGAAGTTAAGGCAGCTGGCTTGTCTTTGCGAAGACAAGTATCCAGTTCCATTAACCCTAAGGTGAACTCAACTTGCTCTTTCCATTCAGAGTAGTTAGTTCCATTAAGCTGAACAACAGAGTTAGCATATGATTGCACTTGATGATTAGGTACTTTAGCTGTGATTTAAAACAAGATAAAATAAATAATAAGGCCTCAATATGAAACAACACATATCTATTAGTGCTCCTGTGGGTATTCACTAAAAGATTAAATAAAGTGTTACACAAAACAATATAATCTACCTGTGGGTAAATATGTATAATTTATCTGTGTAAACTATATTATGACTGTAGTAAGTCAAAATTAAACTTTAAGTTGTAAATTCACTGCGGTGAAATTTAACCATAAAAAATTTCATATTAACATCATCTAAAACCGAAAAATATGAAATTATATTTTATTATAAATCATTATTTGTCAGACGATTAAATTATATCGAATGAGCATAAATAATACGGTGAAACTAAATCATAATCATATATAGTCATGGATTACACCTCAAGTAATAAAATTTTAGGTCATTCTACATTAAAACATTAATCTATATACTAATCAACATGTACATAGTAAATCATATAATCAGTTTAGCATTATAATAAAGACAATGATAATTGCAATTTCATGTTAAACCTTTATTAATTTTCTTATTAATAATATAAACTTTGTAATGGGATTGACAACTGACAAGTAAAATCAATTAATCATGCAAGCTAATTTGATACACGTCATTATAAGTTTATTGATTTAATTATGGTCATCTTAAGGTCCAAGTTAACAACAAATAAATAGGTCATTGGACAAATCTTATAATCCGTGATTTTTAAACTTTCATAGAGGATGCATTGATACACTACTTCTTATCAATATTAAATACCTTTGAAAAGATATACTACTTGTATAAAGTTTACGTCAGGTTCCCTCCAATTAGTTTGCTTTATCCATATCCAATTTAAAACAAGTTTACACCTTATAATGGACAACAATTAACATGAAAAAAGCTACCCATCAAAATATTACGAGGTACTTAATGATAATAATAATAATAATCTTAATTAATGGACAATCATGAGTTCAATAACCTAAGCTCTGATACCACATGTTATCATATTATTAACATGACATAAATAAAACATAATTCCCATAAATCTTTGAACAACATGAAGGTCACAAAAGATTAATTAAGAGAGATCAAGACATACCTCCTGACATTGTGGAATAAGTCGAGATCTAATACGAACGATATTAGATCTCTATAAGACGTCTTCAAATAATAATAAGATGACCCCGAAATAATAATAAGACGACTTCAAATAATCTTCAATCTTTAAATAATAATAATAGGTTGGTTTCTCTCTCTTTTCCTATAATAATTATAAGTGTTGTGTTTCTTAATTTTTGTATGGAGTTTCTGATGGGGAAGACTCCTTTATATAGGCAGAGAGAGGACCAATTTCCTATTAGGGTTTTAGATACCGTAATCTCGACCTTCCAACAAGGTTGAGTAAATATGGAAAGACTCCTTATTTAGTCCGATATTATTGTAATAGCATATCTCTATAGGATCCCGATTTCCAATAAGACCATAATTATGAGGAAGCAATATTACCATAATAATAGGGAAGATATATTGCATATCCCGTAATATTATTATAGCATAAAATATTCTTACAATATACACTCCATATATTATTTGTCGGTACGAGGAAACATGCATTTAATCGTATTATCGTTATCTTATCGTTATCTTGCTATTCATGTCTCATCATTCGTACGAAGAAACATGCATTTAATCGTATTATCGTTATCTTGCTATGCATGTCTCATCATTCATACGAGGAAACATGCATTTCGTTATCATCGTTATCACTTTAATTTTTGTAGAAACGTGTGTAATTTATGTGGTATATATATATATAATACAAACGTCAATAGGTCATGTATGTGTTGTATAGAGGCTATTGGCTAATACTTATCGAGTTAGGCTAAACATGTACGATAATGTCCCATTATGCATTTATGCCCTAGTGCCTTCAAGAGAGGAAACCCTCTCATTTATCGCGGAAAATAGTATTATATCAGCAGTTGTATATGTACAATAATCTCAAAGTACTTGATCATGTATGTATGTATGCATGTACTATCTCTGTTCCAATAGGTTCTTTACGTTTGCTTTTTGGACACTATTCATAAGTGAAGAAAATTATCGATATAACTTCTAATATATAAGATAAAATATAGTTATATGTGAGATATTGTTTAAATTGTCTAATCAATGAGTGCGTTACAAATATCAAATTTTTATAATATTTAGAAATATGTAACTAACGATATGAGCATAAGAAAACGTGCATTGGCAAGTGTGAAAAAACAAACGTAAAGATTCAAATGGAATGGAGGAAGTATGTATGTATGTATACTTTCTGAACTTATATACAAGTTTCGATTTTTGCATGAAGATCAGATCAACTGGTTAGTAACGTGTCTATCGTGAGCTAGGCTAACCGTGTTGAAAATCAACGGGTTAATTAGCTAATCACATCAGAAAGGGTACATCTCCATAAATAATATCATCTTCAATTCGAATTGAAGAACAATAACCTATCGGACTCTGAACCATCCTCTGAGAGCGAGGATGTTTCATGAGTTGCTCTCCCCGTGTAGTCCCGACCAAATTCAAGCTTTGCCCTCTATGGTTCCAAAAAAAAATTACGGCACTATTCATAAGTGAAGAGATTCATTAATATAACTTCTAAGTATAACATGTAAAAGATAGTCAGGTACTCAATCACGTGGGATTTTGGTTAAATTTTATGTTATTGAGTGCATTATTATGAATTCAAACTTTTTGAAATTTTAATTATACGTAACTATACGAATAAATTAGAAACAAATTAACTATTGATATACATATACTCCCTCCGTTCGAATGAATTGTTTGCCTATTCCATATTGGGACGTCTCAATGAATTGTTTGCCTTTCTATTTTAGGAATGGTTTTTATGTGTAATTTGACTCTTGGCTCCACATGTCACATTCTAATTGGATCTCTTGCCCTTGGTGCCAAAAACAAAGGCAAACAATTCATTGAAACGGAAGGAGTATAAAACAAAAGTATATGAATTTATTACAACCCTAACTACCCCTAAGTGGGACAATGGGAATGGGAACATTCCTATAAATAGGCCTCAAACTTGCCATACATAGCCCCACACAAAATCAAACTAAACAACAAATAAAATCAAGTATAAAACCCTAAAAAAATTATTATTATTATGGAGGCGAAAAAGATTATGAGTGTGGTGGCGTTCCTAGCCATTCTGGCATTAGCCATCACTCCTGAACCCGTCACTGCTGGGTTTGCTGGTCGTCAGTTTGATCCCCTCTTAAGCACTATGCTCGTGAATGATAATGCTGAGTTCGTCCAGCAGCAACCTCTTACTTGTACTAAGAAATGGCAGGAATGTAAGACTAGCGAAGAGTGTTGCGGTGGATGTAAATGCTTTGCACACACTATATTTACTTCCATATTACAGTGTGGTAAAGCTAGTATCTTTGATGAAAATTGTGAAGGTGCTCCATGTGAATGATGATATGGGATGCAAATAACATGTAATCCCTGTGTTTCTGATAAAAATAATTCGATCTCACAAATAATATAAAAAATAAATAAATTAGTGAGACCAAAAAAGTAATGAATAATATGGAGTTTGTTACTCACTAGTATGTGTATGTTTCTATGTGTTATAAAGATCGAGGGTACTATATGATAATGTCCTATTATCGTAAGTGTCTTGTTGTTGTCGTTGTCGTTGTTGTTGTTGTTGTTGCCGCCACTGCTTCTATTTCTGTTGTTATTATGAATAAATAAAATACGTAAGTTATAATTGTGTGTACTTTATCATGAATTTCTTTAATTATATTCCGTATATTTTTATCATGGTTCGTATATAAACTAAAACCAAAATGACACATTATAATATTATAAAATCATATGAATGTAACATTTTATATTTAAAAGTTCAAAATGTAACCGAAGGAGTATATATATTTTCATTCACAAAATGGATGCTCAAATTTACAATCCTACCCCTAAGTAGGGCATTATTAGGCATGGGAGCATGTCTATAAAAAGCCCTAACTTGAGCTTTCTATACATAACACATAAAACCTAAAAATATACAACTCTTACAAAAAAACAAAGTTATTAAGGGGGCGTTTGGTTGGTGAAAGGGTAAGAGAATGAAATTAACAAAGGGAATAGAAAGGAAATGAAAAGGTTACCCTTTGATGTTGTTGGTTGTTTGTTTACGAAATGTAAGGGAATGAGAAATAAATCAATTTCCGACGCCTCACTTTTTACCAATTAAAAAACTAACTTTTTCTTATTCATATTATTCATGTTGAGTATTCATAATATTATTATATTAATCAAATACTTGTTGAAAATAAAAATGTTAAAAAATATATATACAAGCTTACGAAGTACTCCGATCCATATAATATTATGAAGTATTTATGAACATTTTATTACTAAATGATATAAAAATAACAATTCATATAACTTTTTTTGAATTAATTTTTCAAACATGTTAAATAATAACTTTTTAATTATTATTTCAAATATAATATATTAATGGTTCAGGTCTCAATCCTAAATTAATGGGTTATTTCATATTCGGGTCACACGGATCGCATGTCAAATATTTTAAGTCTCTAAAATAACTAGGTCGAGTTTACGATCGGGTCAAAATTTATTAGGTCTAGTATCTAACGGCGGTGAGGAATTGAGGATGGTGATGGTGATGGTGATGGTGATGGTGATGGTGAGGTAATGAGGAATGGAAATCTAAACCCTAGGGGGGTGGGGTAATGAAGATGGAGGAGTTTGGGGTTTTGGAGAGGAATGAAAGGGGGAAAGAAAATGGAAAAATGGTAAAACAAACGACAACAAAGGGAATGAAACAAGTTGATTCCCTTTCCCTTTCCTGTAGACCCCAAACCAAACGGCCCCTAATTAAGTGATTAATATGGAGCCGAAGAAGATTATGAGTGTGGTGACGATGTTAGCCACCACCCCTGAAACCGTCATTGTTGGATTTGCTGCTCGTCAATTTAATCCCCTCTTAGAGCTCGCTTGGGATGGGAGTAATGTATTAAGGGGGTAATAGAGCTAAAATGAACTAGAAAATGGAGGAGACTAGTGATTGTGTTAAGCGAAAATGGAGAAAAAAAGATCAAAATGAGACTAATATGACCTCTTTTGAGGTAATACATTACTCCCCTCTTCCCATAAGTAATTCATTACTCCCATATAGGGGTAATTGTTACTCCCTTCTCCCACTTTACACCATAAAATAGAAACACTAATTACTCATCCCCTCCATTTTCTAGTTCATTTTAGCTCCATTACCCCTTTAATACATTACTCCTATCCCAAGCGAGCCCTTAAGCATAATGATTGAGGATGCTGCTTGCCAGCAGCAACCTCTTACCTGTGCTGGGATAGCTGAAAAATGCAAGGTCAATGCAGACTGTTGCGAAAAATGTCTCTCCAAATCATTAGACGTTCCTTTGACTGACCTTAAATTATGTGGTACAACGCGGTTTTGAGATAAAGGGCATTATGTGATGCCCTAATTCTTCCCTACTATGTTAAATTCCCTCGCTTTTTTCGAGGGTAAGCAGATTTTCATATGCTCTGTATAAAAAAGAATATCGAATCTCATCAATTAAAAATATTCTCATATTTTTCAATTTTTCATAGTATACCCTTGTTTTTTATTATTAAAATAACCTTAAATTGACTGTCGATAAGTCATCATGGTTATGAGCTCAGAATAAGTCGTTGATTGCACACTAACATTTTTCTTTTTATCTCGTTGTATTCTGCGTTACGTACTTACCTATGGAATACATTACTTATCCATTTTTTTCAAAATATATACTCCATATATTATTTGTCCGTACGAGCAACATGCATTTAATTGTATTATCGTTATCTTATCGTTATCTTGCTATGCATGCATGTTTCATCATTCGTACGAGGAAACATGCATTTCGTTATCACTTCAATTTTTGTAGAAATGTGTGTAATTTATGTGGTATATATAATACAAACGTCAATAGGTCATGTATGTGTTGTATAGAGGCTATTGGCTAATACTTATCGAGTTAGGTTAAACAAGTACGATAACCCATTATGCATTTATGCCCTAGGTACCTTCAAGTGGTGGATAAACCGTCTCATTTATCACGGAAAATAATATATACCACCAGTTGTATGTACAACTGTCTCAAAGTACTTGATCATGTATGTATATATGTATGTATACTTTCTGAACTTATACAAGTTTCAGTTTTTGCATGAAGATCAACTGGTTAGTAACGGCTTACGGTTCCTTATCCAACATTGAAAGAAATTGATTGGGAGGACCAAATTGGGTTGTGAAGCTTGTACATGTCTATTGTGAGGCTAACCGTGTTGACAATCAACGGGTTAATTTAATTAGCTAATCACATCAAGAAGTGTACGCCTCCATAAATATTATTATCACCTTCGAATTGAAGAACAACCTATCAACCATCCTCCGAGAGCGATGACGTTTTACGAGTTGCTCTTCCCGACGGAATTCAAGCTTTGCCCTCTATTGTTCCAAAAAAAATTATGGTACTCTTCATAAGTGAAGAGAATCTTTAATATAACTTCTATGAATAGCATAAACGATAGTCAGGTACTCAATCACGTGAAATCATGGCTAAATTTTATGTTATTGAGTGCATTATTATGAATTCAAACTTTTTGAAATTTTAATCATAGGTAAATAGAGATATGAATAAATTAGAAATAAATTAAGTATTACAAATTTATTACAACCCTAACTACCCCTAAGTGGGGACATAGGGTATGTGATCATGCCTATAAATAGGCCTCAAACTTGCCATACATAGCACCACACCAATGAAACTAAACAACAAATAAAACCAAATTATAAAACCCTAAAAAAAATGATTATTATGGAGTCCAAGAAGATTATGAGTGTGGTGGTTTTCCTAGTCATTCTGGCATTAACCACCATTCCTGAACCCATCATTGCTGGGTTTGCTGTTCGTCAATTTGAACCCCTCGCAGGCAGAATGATTGTGGATACTATAGAGGTTGTCCTCGATCAAGTTGCTACTTGTGTTAAGAAATATGACAATTGCAAGGTTGACACAGACTGTTGCGGAGGGTGTAAATGCGTAGCTCAAATTCCGTTTTCTTCCGAATTAACATGTGGCAAAAAGGGTATCTTCGATAAAAATTGTGGCTTAACCATGTGGCAAAAAGGGTATCTTCGATAAATTCGTCCATCTTTGAAGCCACTGTTGAATGATTTAACCAATATTTGCTTTATGGAAGCTTGGATTGTAGAACCCTAGGTTGTGAAAATAATAACAATGGATCAATGAGTCGTTTATTTACAGTTACTGACAACTATAGAATAACAAAATGTTTAACATGAATAAATTTCATACTTATACTTGAATCTACTAAGATGAGTTCGACACCAAAAATGAAAGGTTTTCTTCCAATCTGACTCGCGTCGGTTTCCGATTTCCTTGGAGTTTTTATCCATTTACGCATAACTCTAACCGTGATCTGGGCAAGCTTCGTTGATTCCTTAATGTCAGAAATAAGAACGGGTCTATACTGAAAAGACATGATGTACGTAGAAGGATTTTGTGGTGGTCTATTTTGTGTGGGACGCCGAATATGGGAGAATTGGAAAATTGATAATTGATGATTGATGATTGAGAATTGGGAAATCCTTGATTGAAGAGTGCTGCGTGACAATTGTTGATTGATGATAAAGAAACAGTGATGATAAAGAAACTGTAAAGATTTAGTATTTCAAATTTTAATCCCTCAATACTTCTCTCCACCTTAAAATGTGGGAAGTTTTGTTGTATCAGTTGAGATACAACTCCCCACTATGTAGGGTGGTTTTGATAATTATTTGCCTCTAACTGCCTTCAATTTTGGAAATGTGAATTAAATACATAGGATCCATCTCATCGTCCTAGTCGTAGTCTTACGTGGCGCAATATGGAGGCTCAAATTGTATAAGGGATTATATAATAAGGGATATATCTGTTTTAATAAAATTGAAATGGATAGGGTAACACACTTTCATAGTTGAGATCGATATACTATTTATCAGTTTTCTACTTATTCTAATGTGTTTGCCCTACCTATCGTATTCGTTCGATCACTCTATTCAAATCAAAATTAAAGTTATGCTTTTGACAAATTTGTCCGGCCGCGCGCAATAATTTTACCTCGTGATTATATTTCATTTTGCATAAGTAAAAAAAAATTAAAAAAAAATTGTTATTCTGAATGTATTCATAAAGATTAATCAAATAAGATTTTATTTATATAAACCAAATCTAGGACAAACCCTAGTTCTTATTAATGCAACTAGTACTTCGTACAATAATTCGTGTTCTTTGGACAACGTTAAATACAGTTATAAGAGTTCTATTTAAATGTTTAATATCTTTCAAATTTGTTATAAATTAGAAATCAAAGATTAAATTACACACAAATCGATCAAATTAATACATATATTCAAAAAGTATTTTCATTTTTAATCTCTTGAATTAAATAACTGTCCTTAAAATTATACTCGTATTTTATCTTACTTTTTGTAACAATAATCATGACAAACTACTTTCCTTCTCGTGATTTTTGTCTCATGTTGTACTATGACAAATTCCCTTGCTTTTCTCGAGGGTAACCCGATTTTCATATATAAAAAAATACCTAATTATCAATTAAAAAAGTGCAATATAATTTCATGTTTTTATTTCCAATTTTGTTAATTTTTTACGTTTATATTCTGACATTATTCATAAAATCATAAGTAGACAAAATGATCTTACGTAATTCCTAATGTATAACATTAATCATAGTGGTCATGTGAGTTTTTTTTTTTTAATTGTTTTAATGATTATATTAAAAATATCGAACTTTTACAAATTTTAATAATATTTAGATAAAGACATAAACAAAACAGAATATGCAATGACAACTGTAATAAAGTAAACGTAAAGAATTAAATAGATCGGAGAGAGCAGAAGATAAAAGGAGTATATATTTTTCATTCACAAAATGGATGCTCAAATTTACAATCCTACCCCTAAGCAGGGTATTATTACTTTATTAGGCATGGGAGCATGTCTATAAAAGCCCTAACTTGAATTTTTACCTTCAATTTGTTATGTAGTTGATGATGGTTAGTTTAATAGTTTGATTGATTGGTAATTAAAGTCGAGATGTCAGAATTCTGATAGTATCATAATATGTGCCTATTTGACACATTTTAGAAAAACTCATTTATTAATGATACTTTTTTCGTTCAAGTCGAACCTAGCCATTTGTTTTTTCGACACTATTTACACTCAAAAGAGAACTTTTGATATTCACGACAATCTATTAGAGAAAATATATCCATGTGGGATCTTGCATTGTTTGATTTGTCTTTAGAAGTACATTATTAATATCGAATTGCTATAATTTTTGCAAATATATTAAGAGAGACATTAACGACGCAAAATGCGTGTCGACAAATGTAAAAAAACAAATGGCAGATTTGTCTTGAACGGATGGATTATTGATTTATTGACAACGTAATACTCCAAATATTATTACAATATTAATTTATAAGATTATTACACGCGAATAATCTCAACTATGGATGTGTTTTTTAAATTAATCCGAACTATACGTAATCTCATTTTAATATGAACTACGGTTTCATTAACCTCGTTTTGCTATGGGTGACCGGCTACCTGTTGAACCTCCCTTATTCAACTCTTCATCTAACTCTTTTTCATGAGATACACATTTTGTGTTCATTTTCGATCATTGATATAAAAAAAAAAAAAAAAAAAAAACGAAAATTCATCTTCCTTTCCCTTTTCAATTAGTCTTATAGAAGTTATTAAAAAAATGTTTTTATTATAATTATGGATTTCACGGTGACTGCAACGGATCTAATAAAACTCTAGAAAGTTACAACAAGTCACTGTGACCGGTAATAGCAATTCATAATTTCATACATAGCAAAGCGAGAATAATGAATGCGTAGTTCATATTAAAATGAGATTACGTATAGTTTGGATTATTTTAACAAGCACACGCATAGTTGAAATTATTCTCATAAAATAACCCTAATATATATAATCGTAAACCTTATTACTCTATAACTAATATGGTCAATTTTTTTGTCTAGTTCTTCATTGTATTTATGAGGTGTACGATTTATGTACAAGATTAAGACCACTCGATGATGTTTTCGTACCAAAATTCAATAAAAACCATGTACTATTCCGCAAAAAAAGCTACCAAAAAGTTACCGAGTACAATTATTTGGCCAATTGTGGCGCCACGACCCATGTGTTACACATTGGCTTTTCTTATTGACATTGACTATACATAATCATTGAAAAAAAAAATTAATTAATATAAAAGACATTTTTTTCGAGCGACGCGATTAAATTCAAACTTTTGCGAAACACTGTCAATTAAATAAAATTAAAATAAATGGAGTATATCCTAATATCCTTGTACATAATAAAATAATATTCTTTTTTTATAAGTTATTCTCATTTTTCGAGGCATCTCATTTTTTTTTGGTATGTATCAGGATATTATAAAAATAAATATTATAAAATGTATATTCATTTGAAAGTTCTTATCCTGAGAAATTTTATGGTGTAATTTTTAGAAACATTTGGAGTAATATATTTACATAAAATTTAAAGTCCGAGACTCATCTCGAAACTGATACGGAGGAAGTATTTTTTTTGTAATATATAATCAATTAATATTTTTTTTGTTTTTTATTTGAAATTGTATTATTTAGTGCATTATGAATTCAAAGTTTTCAAATTTTCAATGATACGCAATTAAATATATGATCGAATTAAAGAAACGAACATTGATGTACCTACGTGTATGAAAAAAATTGTAAAGAATTAAATTGAAACAAAAGTAGTACTCCCCCGTTCATAATTTTTTGTCTCATTTCATCATTATTTGTGAGAAGTATTTTAATGAAACGAGGCAAAAAATAGTGAACGGAGGGAGTACCTATTTATTAGGTCCACCGTATTTATACGTTTGTTCACTTTATTTAATATATGTGAGAAATATTATTATTATATTGAAAGTGAACGAACATATATATATATATATAACGAGAGAGTAATTATTAATCACAAAAATAGATACAAATTTAATTACTTTGTACAAGTTTACCACAAACTATACTCTTAATATAAGTGGGACATAGGTCATGGGATCATGCCTATAAATAGAGCTCAAACTTGCCATACATAACACCACACAAATCAAACTAAACAACAAATAAAACCAAAGTATAAAACCCTAAAAAAAAGTGATTATTATGGAGGCCAAGAAGATTATGAGTGTGGTGGCTTTCCTAGCCATTTTGGCATTAGCCACCACTCCTGAATCCGTCACTGCTGGGTTTGCTGTTCGTCAATTTGAACCCCTTTTAGGCATGATGCTCGTGAATGATAATATTGAGTCCGTCCAACAGAAACCTCTTACTTGTACTAAGAAATGGAGGCTATGTAAGACCAACGAAGAGTGTTGCGATGGATGTATATGCGGCCAAGTGGATCCTTCTGGGGAAACAGTATGTTCTAAACAAGTTCCGTTTGACAAAAGATGTAAGGGTTATCCATGGGATTAAATATAACATATAATCCCTCCGTTTCTGATTAAAATGAATATCACAAATAATATAAAATATAATTAAATGAGTGAATGAGACGGAAAAAGTAATGACTAATATGAATTGGTTACTCCCTAGTATGTTTCCATGTGTTATGAAGATAAAGGGTACTATATGATGCCCTATTGTCCTAAGTGTCTTATTGTTGTCGTTGTCGTTGTCGTCGTTGTTGCCACGGTTAAGTGTCTTATTGTTGTCGTTGTTGTTGTTGCCACTGCGGCTATTTCTGTTGTTATTATGAATAAATAAAATATGTAAGTTATAATTGTGTGTACTTTATCAAGAATTTCTTTAATTATATTCCGTATGTTTTTATCATGGTTCGTATATAAACTAAAACCAAAATGACACATTATTATACTATTATAAAATCATATGAGTGTAACATTTTATATCTAAAGTTCAAAATGTAATGCTTCGTATAATCATTGAGATAATTCATCTAATATGGTATTAGAATCAGCGTACGCGTAACAAGAACTCACATGTTTGAATCCTGATATCTGGTAATTAATTAACCCTCATCGCGACAAAGTTGATATGAAATATCTATACGTTTTTCCACGTTTATTTGACGCCTACAAGCCTCCGTGTAGCTAGACACATATCTACATGTCAATGCTTATGAGTCTTCGTGTAACAGAACGTGTTATGAAATATTAAAAATAGTTAAGTACGCTAATTAACGAATCATCAAATTTAATTTATCGATCATTTTGAAATTTTGGCTAATATGATTCATCTATTACGAGTAGTTCTAATGATACGTGCGTACCACAACGAAGATTTGCCTAATCAATACATTAAAAGGTGTTATGAGAGGCTGTTGCAGGACCGTTCTATAGTATAAGATAAACAATTACAAAAAAAATCAAATCAAAATTAAAGATTATAATTAAAAAAAGAGGGAGTTAATTATCAAGTTAACGACCATATTTCGAGATTTTAGTTCATTATTATAGAGATGATTTGACAATTTCAGATAATAATTCATATTAGCAGATACTAAATACTTTTGGAATTAAGGCTATGATGTTGATGTTGTATTATTTTTTTTATTGGTGAACAATATTCATGACTAATTACTAAATTGTCTCATTTTACGACTTGTTAAGTGCAGAAGTGTGTACCTCGTGTTAGTGTCCACGGTCTATAATAGTTTGGAGCTCTCACAGATTTATTCTTGGACTCTTTTCAAAGGCGGTCTCGTACTATTATTGTTGGTGAATACTTATAAAGATCATTATTCATTATCCTTACAATAATGATTCAGTTAATATTTTTTAACATGCATATATCTGTTTTAATAAGATTTAAATGGATCGGGTAACACACTTTGATAGTTGAGATCGATATACTATTTATAAGTTTTCTACTTATTCTATGTGTTTGCCCTACTTATCGTATTCGATCCAATCACTCTATTCAAATCCAAAGTACATTTATGCTTTTGACAAATTTGTCCAGCGGCAATAATTTTACCCCACTATTGTATTTCATTTTGCATAAGTAATTTTTTTTTTTAAAAAATTGTTATTCTGAATATATTCATAAAGATTAATCCAACCGGATTGATCAACATGACTACATTTTCTTTTATATAAACCAAATCCTGGACAAACCCTACAATAGTATTACGAGTATTAATTATCCCCAAACCTATTGATATTCTCCGTACAATAAACTTATTTGAACTGAACTGAACTAAAATGAACGGAACTGAACTGAACCGAATGAACGAATTTGAGGATGAGTCTTTGAAATCAAAGACTCAACTTCAGACTTATCTGAGCCTCAGACCGTCTCAATCACTTTAACCAGGTATGAGTCTCAGACTCAAAGAATCTGAGCCTCAGACTTTTGTTCAGACTCAACTTCAGACTCCCTTTAAACTTAGATCAGTCTGAGTCTTATATTTGTATCAACCACATTATCCAGGTATGAGTCTCAGACTCAAAAAATCTGAGTCTCAGACTCTTACCCAGACTCATGCTCAGACCCCTTTAAACTTAACCTAAGTTTGTCCTTAAATCAATAAAGTAAGACCAATCAACAATTTTTCTTAATTTAATTCAATTTTAGAAAAATTATCCAAGAACTTTATTTAAACGTTCTTCCATTGTAAGATAAAGTTCTTATATTTGGGAGATAGTGCAAAATGACATGGTATAGCAAGAACTTTATATGAAGTGCATCCATTGTGGTTGCTCTAAGAGTTCTATTTAAGTGTTTAATATTTTTCATATTTGTTATAAATTAGAAATTAAAGATTAAATTACACACATCGATTCAATTAATATATATATTAAAAAATTATTTTCATTTTTAATCTTTTGAAATAAATACCATTCTTAAAATTGTACTCGTATTTTATCTTGCTTTTTGTAATAACAATATTCATGACAAACTAGTTTCCTTCTCGTGACTATTGTCTCATGTTGTACTATGACAAATTCCCTTGCTTTTCTCGAGGGTAACCCGATTTTCATATACCGTGACATTGGGCATGAGATCATACATATGTCTATAAAAAGGCCTCAAACTTGCCATACATAGCACCACACAAATCAAACTAAACAACATATAAAATCAAGTACTTCAAAACCCTAAAAAAAGTGATTATTATGAAGGTGAAGAAGATTATGAGTGTGGTGACTTTCCTAGCCATTCTGGCATTAGCCACCACCCCTGAACCCGTCACAGCAGGGTTTGCTGTTCGTCAATTTGATTCCCTCTTGGGCATAATGCTCGTGAATGATAATGTTAAGTCCGTCCAACAGCAACCTCTTACTTGTACTAAGAAATGGGGTGAATGTACGACCAACGAAGAGTGTTGCGGAGATTGTAAATGCTCTATCTGGGATGATTTTGCTCGCAAAAGTTATTGTGGTAAAGAATATGCCTTCGCGAAAACTTGTCCGGGTTATGGATGGGAATGATGATATGGGACCCAAATAACATGTAATTCCTCCGTTTCTGATAAAAATAATTCTCACAATTAATATAAAAAATGAATAAATGAGTGAGTGGGAGGGAAAGAGTAATGAATAATATGAATTGGTTACTCCCTAGTATGTATGTTTCTATGTGTTATAAAGATAAAGGGTAATATATGATGCCCTATTGTTCTAAGTGTCTTATTGTCGTCGTTGTTATTGTTATTATGAATCAATAAAATACATAAGTTATAAATGTGTGTACATTATCAAGAATTTCTTTAAGGGTTATTTCATGGAAATAATCCCAACTATGTGTGTGCTTTTTAAAATAATCCGAACTATACGTAATCTCATTTTAATATGAACTACGCATTCATTAATCTCGCTTTGCTATGTATGAAATTATGACTTGCTATTACCGGTCATAGTGACTTGTTGTAACTTTCTAGGGTTTTATTAGGTCCGTTGCAGTTATCGTGAAAACCAAAATTACAATATAAACATTTTTTTCATAGCTTCTATAAGGCTAATTGAAAAAAAAAATGGAAGATGAATTTTTGGAAAATTTAATTTTTTTTTTATCAATGGCTGAAAATGAACACGAAATGTGAATAAGAAGAAGAAGAGTTAGAGGAAGGGTTGAAAAAAGGAGGTTCAACAGGTATCCGGTCACCCGTAACAAAACGAGGTTAATGAAGTCGTAGTTCATATTAGAACGAGATTACGTATAGTTTGTATTAATTTAAGA
Source organism: Agrostemma githago (assembly GCA_958450325.1). NCBI lineage: Eukaryota > Viridiplantae > Streptophyta > Magnoliopsida > Caryophyllales > Caryophyllaceae > Agrostemma > Agrostemma githago. The sequence continues at coordinate 679,383 of OY288253.1, read as the reverse complement.
AGCACACACATATTATATTATTTTCATGGAATAACTCTATTAATTATCTCCAAACCTATTGATATTCTTCTTTCAATAATTCATGTTTTTTGGGCAACATTAAATACAGTTGTAAGAGTTCTATTTAAGTATTTAGTATCTTTTTGATTTGTTATAAATTAGAAATTAAAGTTTTAAATTACACACATCAATCTAATTAATACATATATTAAAAAATATTTTCACTTTTAATCTTTTAAATTAAATACCATCCTTTAAATTCTAATCCTATTTTATCTTACTTTTTGTAACAATATTTAGGACAAACTACTTTACTTCTCGTGACTATTGTCTCATGTTGTACTATGACCAAATCATCAATTAAAAATATTCTCATGTTTTTTCTATTTTTCGTAGTATATCCTTGTTTTTTTTATTAAAATAATCTTAATTTGATTGTCGATAAGTAATCATGGTTATGAGCTCAGAATAAGTCATTGATTGTTTGCACACTAACACTTTTCTTTTTATCTCGTTGTATTCTGCGATACGTATTTACTTACATATGGTATACTTTACTTATCCATTTTTTCAAAATATATACTTCATATATTATTTGTCGGTACGAGGAAACATGCATTTAATCGTATTATCGTTATCTTATTGTTATCTTGTTATGCATGTCTCATCATTCGTACGAGGAAACATGCATTTTGTTATCATCGTTATCACTTCAATTTTTGTAGAAATATGTGTAATTTATGTGTGGTATATATAATACAAACGTCAATAGGTCATATATGTGTTGTAAAGGCTAATGGCTAATACTTATCGAGTTAGGTTAAACATGTACGATAACCCTTTATGCATTTATGCCCTAGTTAGGTGACTTCAAAGTACTTGGTCATGTATGTATGTAAATACTTTCTCCGTTTCAATAGGTTATTTACCTTTACTTTTTGGACACTATTCATAAGTGAGTAAAATTATTGATATAACTTCTAATATATAAGATAAAATATAGTCATGTGAGATCTGGTTTAATTTAAATTGTCTAATCGAGTGCGTTGTAAATATCAAATTTTTATAATATTTAGAAATATGTAACTAACGATATGGACAAAAGAAAACGTGCATTAACAAGTGTGAAAACGCAAACGTAAAGAATCAAATGGAACGGAGGGAGTATGTATGTATGTATGTATGTATGCTTTCTGAACTTATACAAGTTTCAGTTTTTGCATGAAGATCAACTGGTTGGTAACAGCTTACTATTCCTTATCCAACATAGAAAGAAATTGATTGGGAGACCAAATTGGGTTGTGAAGCTCGTACATGTCTATCGTAAGGCTAACCGTGTTGACAATCAACGAGTTAATTAGCTAATCACATCAGGAAGTGTGCGCCACCATAAATATTATTATCACCTTCGAAAAACAACCTATCGAACTCTGAGCCATCCTCCGATCAAGTGCGAGGACGTTTTACGAGTTGTTCTCCCCGTGTAGTCCAGACAAAATTCAAGCTCTGTCCTCTATTGTTCCAAAAAAACAAATTACGATACTATTCATAAGTGAAGAGAATCTTTAGTATAACTTCTAAGTATAACATAAAGATAGTCAGGGACTCAATCACGTGTGTGGGATCTTGGTTAAGTTTTATGTTATTAAGTGCATTATTATGAATTCAAACTTTTTGAAATTTTAATCATACGTAACTAGAGATATGAATAAATTAGAAACAAATTAAATATTGATGTACATATCAAAAACAAAAGTATACAAATTTATTACAACCCTACCCCTAAGTGGGACATAGGGCATGTGATCATGCCTATAAATAGGCCTCAAGCTTGCCATACATATCACAACACAAATCAAACTAAACAACAAATTAAATAAAATCAAGTATAAAACCCTAAAAAAAGTGATTATTATCATGGAGGCCAAGAAGATTATGAGTGTGGTGGCTTTCCTAGCCATTATGGCATTAGCCACCACTCCTGAACCCGTCACTGCTGGGTTTGCTGTTCGTCAATTTGAACCCCTCTTAGGTCTGATGCTCGTGAATGATAATGTTGAGTCCGTCCAGCAGCAACCTCTTACTTGTACTAAGAAATGGAAGCCATGTAAAACTGACGAAGAGTGTTGTGGAGGATGTAGATGCATAGCACAAAATCCGTTTTCTAGTAAATTAACGTGTGGTAAATATAGTATCCTCGAGAAAAATTGTCAAGGTTATCCTTGGAATGCAAATAACATATAATCCCCGGTTTCCGATAAAAATAATTCCCACAAATAATATAAAAAATAAATAAATAAGTAAGTGAGACCAAAAGAGTAATAAATACTGAGTTTGTTACTCCCTAGTAATATGTGTTATAAAGATAAAGGGTACTATGATGCCTATTATCGTAAGTGTCTTATTGTTGTCGTTGTTACTATTGTTGTTGTTGTTATTATTATTAATAAATAAAATACATAAGTTATAATTGTGTGTACTTTATCGAGTAATAAATTTCTTTGAGTTTTATTGCTGTCGTCCTTATTCAAATTTAATTTAACTTTATTAGTTAATTAGTTATGCAGATGAGTAGATAACCATTATGTCCTGGATTGAAACAAGAATTTTAATTTGAAATCAAAATTTCTTGAATTATATATTTTTTTATTATTGTTCGTATATAAACTAAAACCAAAATGGCACGTTATAATATTATATAAAATCATATAACGTAACATTTCATATCTCTAAGTTCAAACTGTAATATAATCATGTATTGAGAATTTGAGATGATTCATTTAATATGATATTAGAATCAGGCAATCAATCAGCGTATGTGTAATCAGAACTCACGTGTTCGAATCCCGGTAACCTTCATCACCACAAAGTTGATAATGTCATCATGAGATATTTTATGGTCCATGTACTCTCATATTTTTCTATTTTCCATAGGATACCCTTGTTTTTTTTTTATTAAAATAATCTTAATTTGACTGTCGATAAATCATCATGGTTATGAGCTCAGAATAGGTCATTGATTGTTTGCACACTAACACTTTTCTTTTTATCTGGTTGTATTTACTTACTTACACATGGTATACATTACTCATCCTTTTTTTTTCAAACTATACACTCCATATATTATTTGTCGGTACGAGGAAACATGCATTTAATCGTATTATCGTTATCTTATTGTTATCTTGCTATGCATGTCTCATCATTCGTACGAGGAAACATGCATTTTGTTATCATCGTTATCACTTCAATTTTTGTAGAAATATGTGTAATTTATGTGTGGTATATATAATACAAACGTCAATAGGTCATATATGTGTTGTAAAGGCTAATGGCTAATACTTATCGAGTTAGGTTAAACATGTACGATAACCCTTTATGCATTTATGCCCTAGTTAGGTGACTTCAAAGTACTTGGTCATGTATGTGTGTAAATACTTTCTCCGTTTCAATAGGTTATTTACCTTTACTTTTTGGACACTATTCATAAGTGAGTAAAATTATTGATATAACTTCTAATATATAAGATAAAATATAGTCATGTGAGATCTTGTTTAATTTAAATTGTCTAATTGAGTGCGTTGTAAATATCAAATTTTTATAATATTTAGAAATATGTAACTAACGATATGGACAAAAGAAAACGTGCATTAACAAGTGTGAAAACGCAAACGTAAAGAATCAAATGGAATGGAGAGAGTATGTATGTATGTATGTATGCTTTCTGAACTTATACAAGTTTCAGTTTTTTGCGTGAAGATCAACTGGTTGGTAACAGCTTACGGTTAAATTACTTCTAAGTATTACATAAAAGATAATCAGATACTAAATCACGTGGGATCTTGGTTAAATTTTATGTTATTGAGTGCATTATTATGAATTCTAACTTTTTGAAATTTAAATCATACGTAACTAGAGATATGAATAAATTATAAATAAATTAAATATTGAAGTACTATATAAAAAAGGAAAATGATAAATAGAACCCTAGGATTGTATCTAAGAGACTAAAAGAGGAAGCAAAATGTTAATGCTTGTATTAATTGTATCGATGTATGTGTAATTTATTCTTAGATTTCTAACTTTATGTCAAATATAGGTGATATTTAATCCTTAAATACAACCCTAAAGACTGTAATTAATATTACCGATAAAAAAATATACAAATTTATTACAACCCTACCCCTAAGTGGGACATAGGGCATGTCATCATGGCTATAAATAGGCCTCAAACTTGCCATACATAGCACCACACAAATCAAACTAAACAACAAATAAAATCAAAAATAAAACCCTAAAAAAGTGATTATTATGGAGGCCAAGAAGATTATGAGTGTGGTGGCTATCCTAGCTATTCTGGCATTAGCCACCACTTCTGAACCCGTCATTGCTGGGTTTGCTGCTCGTTAATTTAACCCAATTTTCATATATAAAAAAAAAATACCACATTATCAATTAAAAAAGTGCAATATAATTTCATGCTTTTATTCCCAATTTTGTTTATTCTTTACGTTTAATTACATTTTGACATTATTCATAAAATCGTAGAGAGAATATCTTATGTACATAGCTCTATATACAACTGGTTTTATAATTTTGAACTTTATCACAAAGTTTTCGAGTTTTGTTGTAAACTTTATGAGATTTAGCGTAAAGTTGTCGAGCTAAATCACATAAATGTTTAAGCTCAAAAACTTACAACTTAGGTAAGAAACTTGTATAAACTCAGTAAGTATATACAAAAGTTCAACAACTTTGGGCTTGGTTGTACAATGCTATTATACAACCAAGTATATAATCATATTTTCCATTTGACTGTCGATAAGTCATGGTTATAAGCTCAGAATAAGTCGTTGATTGTTTGCACACTCACACTTTTGTTTTTATCTCGTCGTATTCTGCGTTACGTACTTACTTACATATAGTATACATTACTTATCCATTTTTTCAAAATATATACTCCATATATTATTTGTCGGTACGAGCAAACATGCATTTAATCGTATTATTGTTATCTTGCTATGCATGCATGTCTCATCATTCGTACGAGGAAACATGCATTTAATCGTATTATCGTTATCTTGCTATGCATGTCTCATCATTCGTACGAGGAAACATGCATTTCGTTATCACTTCAATTTTTGTAGAAATGTGTGTAATTTATGTGGTTTATATAACACAAACGTCAATAGGTCATGTATGTGTTGTAAAGAGACTAATGGTTAATACTTATCGAGTTAGGTTAAACATGTACGTTAACCCATTATGCATTTATGCCCTAGGTACCTTCAAGTGGTGGATAAACCGTCTCATTTATCGCAGAAAATAATATTATATCACCAGTTGTATGTACAGTCACTTTAAAGTACTTGATCATGTATGTATGTATGTATGTATGTACTTTCTCCGTTCCAATAGGTTCTTTACCTTTACTTTTTGGGCACTATGCATAAGTGAGGAAATTATCGATATAACTTCTAATATATAAGATAAAATATAGTCATGTGAGATCTTGTTTAAATTGTCTAATCGAGTGCGTTATAAATATCAAAATTTTAAAATATTTAGAAATATGTAACTAATAACGATATGGACAAAAGAAAACGTGCATTGGAAAGTGTAAAAAATCAAACGTAAAGAATCAAATGGAACAACGGAGGGAGTATGTATGTATGTATACTTTCTGAACTTATACAAGTTTCAGTTTTTGCATGAAGATCAACTGGCCTGGTTAGTAAAGGCTTACAGTTCCTTATACAACATCGAAAGAAATTGATTGGGAGACCATGCAAATTGGGTTGTCACGCTCGTACATGTCTATCGTGAGGCTAACCGTGTTGACAATCAACGGGTTATTAATTAGCGAATCACATCAGGAAGTGTACGCCTCCATAAATATTATTATCACCTTCGAAAAACAACCTATCAAACTCTGAACCATCCTCCGAGAGCGAGGACGTTTTATGAGTTGTTGATCCCCATGTGTAGTCCCGACGAAATTCAAGCTTTGCCCTCTATTGTTCCAAAAAAAATTATGGCACTATTCATAAGTGAAGAGAATCTTTAATATAACTTCTATGAATAACATAAACGATAGTTAGGTACTCAATCATTATTCACGTGGGATCTTGGTTAAATTTTATGTTATTGAGTGCATTATTATGAATTCAGACTTTTTAAAATTTTAATCAGACTTAAAATTAAACATTGATGCACGTATATAAAGCAAAAGTATATACAAATTTATTACAACCCTAACTACCACTTTAACTACCCCTAAGTGGGACAATGGGCATGTGATCATGCCTATAAATAGGCCTCAAATTAAACTTGCCATACATAGCACCACACAAATCAAACTAAACAACAAATTAAAATAAAATCAAGTATAAAACCCTAATAAAAAAAAGTGATTATTATGGAGAGCAAGAAGATTATGAGTGTGGTGGCTTTCTTAGCCATTCTGGCATTAGCCACCACTCCTGAACCCGTCACTGCTGGGTTTGCTGTTCGTTAATTTGAACCCTTCTTAGGCATAATGCTCGTGAATGATGATAATTTTGAGTTCGTCCAGCAGCAACCTCTTACTTGTACTGAGAAATGGAGGCCATGTAAGACTGACGAAGAGTGTTGCGGAGGATGTAGATGCTTAGCACAAATTCCGTTTTCTAGGGATTTATCGTGTGGTAAATATAGTATCTTCGAGAAAAATTGTAAAGGTTATCCTTGGGATGCAAATAACATATATAATCCCCACGTTTCTGATAAAAATAATTCCCACAAATAATATAAAAAATAAATAAATAAGTAAATCATGAGTTTGTCCACGTTTCACGCCTACAAACCTCCGTATAACGAATATCTACACGTCAACGCTAACGAGCCTCCACATAAAGAAACGTGTTAAGACATATTTCAAAAAAAATAGTTCAACCTCGGTCATTAAGTTTATCGATCACTTTAAGGTTTAATTTTGACCTCATTTCATGATTGAAATAGATCGACAACATATTTTGTACAATAATTTACAATAATTCATGTTTATTTTTTTAGGTAACGTTAATTGTTAAATACAGTCGCAAATGTCGTATTTATGTATTTAATAAGTTTTAGATTTGTTATAAACTTAGGAATTAAAGATTAAATTACACACATCAATACAATTAATATATATTATATTAAAAATTCATATCTACTTTTAATCTCTTAAATTAAATACCATCCTATAAAATTGTATGTTATCTTATTTTTTGTAAGAATATTCATGACAAACTACTATCTAGCTTCTCGTGACCTTTGTCTCACGTTGTACTATGTTAAATAATTCCCTTGCTTTTCTCGAGGGTAACCCGATTTTCATATATTCCGTATAAAAAAAATACCAAATCATCAATTAAAAAAGTGCAATATAATTTCATATATGTTCATAAATTATCATATAAGATGGTCTAACAATAATGTTACTGTGAGACCTCTTAAATGAGGTTGAGTGGATGACTACTTTTAATTTGTTTTATTTTTTTTGTTGATTATTAATGTGTTTTATTCACTATTTTTTATTTTTTACGTTTAATTTTTGACACTATTCATTAGTATAGAGAATCTCTAATGTAATTTATAATGTACGGAGAATATCATTATACTTACTTATGTAGTTTTTTTTCTTAAAAAAAATTGTTTTAATGAGCACATTAACAATATCGAATTTTTACAATTTTAAATAATGAGTATGTAAATAAACACATAAACAAAATAAAATGTGCATTGACAACTGTAAATCTGTGATAAAACAAACCTAAACTCGAAGAGTCTCAAAGATGGAAAGGAAAAATAGAATTATACACCTGGTTGTACAATGCTATTATATATATTTATTGAATTTTTATATATATTTATTGAACTTATAAAAGTTTCTGAGCTGGGTTGTAAGTTTTTGAGCTTAAGCATTTATGTAATTTAACTCGACAACTTTACACTAAAGCTCGGAAAGTTTACCGCAAAGCTCGAAACCTTTGTGATAAATCTCAAAATCGACAACTTTACACTAAAGTTCAGAAAGTTTACAGCAAAACTCGAAACCTTTGTGATAAATCTCAAAATCATAAAACAAGTTGTACATAATAGAACTATATACATCTATGTACAACTGGTTGTATAATATTCTCATTAGATAGAAAGAGTATATACTCCCTCCGTATTTTTTTATATGACGTTTTACTTTTTCTAGGTGAGACTTTGACTTTAATTTTTATGTAAATATATTATTCCAAAATTTTTCAAAATTGCACCATAAAATTTCATACGAAAAGAGCTTTCAAATGAGCATACATTTCATAGTATTTTTCCTTATATTGTGAGAGATATTGAAGAGAGAAGAGGTTGTCTCGAAAAGTGAAAATGACTTATATTAAAAAACGGAGGGAGTATTTTTTATTCACAAAATGGATGATCAAATTTACAATCTTACCCCTAAGTAGGGCATTATTGGGCATGAGAGCATGTCTATAAAAACCCTAACTTGAACTTTCCATACATAACACACACAAAACCTAAAAAATAAATATAAAACACCCTTACAAAAACTAAAGTAATTAAGTGTTTAATATGGAGGCGAATAAGATTATGAGTGTGGTGACGATGTTAACCATTTTGGTGTTAGTCACCACTCCTGAAACCGTCATTGCTGGATTTGCTGCTCGTCAGTTTAATCCCCTCTTAAGCATAATGCTCGAGGATGATGTTGCTGGTGATCAGTACATCCAGCAGCAGCACCCTCTTACCTGTGCTAAGCCAGGTAAAGATTGTAAGGTCGACTCAGACTGTTGCGGAAATTGTGTTTGTCGTACGACAACCAGGTCTTCCTTTTCCCTTACAATGTGTACTAATACGGCTCATGGTTTCGATATAAGCTGTTGGAAGAATTAAAACAAATGAGAAGAAAGAATGGTGTTGAAGAATAAAAGGGTACAATGTGATGATGCCCTAATTATGTTAGTTATAATATGTGTTATATAAAGATATTAGGGTACACAATATGATGCCCTAGTTGTTGTTGTTGTTGAATAAAACACACAAATTATAAATTGTGTGTATGTACTTTATTGAGTAATTGATCGATTTCTGTTTTAAATATTTAACTTTAATTTGTTATGCAGTTGGTGACAGTTAGTTTAATTGGTAATTAAAGACACGAGATGAGCTGAACAGAACTCTGATAGTATCATATTTGGATGATATGGTCACGTCTCACGTGGACACACTTATATAGTATTATTTGGGCGACAAAAAAATTATAAAATCAGCCAACGTACCAAAAAAAAAATTACTATTAATTACAATAATCGATCTGATTAATTTGAATTTCGTTTTAAAAAAAAATCATCACATACATATTTAAAATTTGGAAATATGATTTGATTATTAAGAAATTAATAAAAATCCGTAACGTTATTCTAGAATTTAATCTTATCAATTACTGATACATAACCAGGCCCCTGTAGAAATCGTACATTCGCACGTGGCCTAAGCTAGCGAAAGAATAATGACGTTGAATAAGTTGGAGGACAATTACTTGATCGAATTGATAAATTATAAGATGTGATATTCGTAATATGAGTTGAATCATGTCAGCATTATAACTGTTACTTGTTGCCTATGAATTTGTGTTTGCCCTATCTGGCCTTCAGTCCAGCTGAACACGAGCTTGACCTGTTTATCTAAATCAGAAATGTTTCACACCATAATACTTCGAAAATTATTACAATTTTTTTATTAATATATATATATATAAGAGTTATTTTATGAGAATAATATCAACTATGCGTGTGCTTCTTAAATTAATACAAACTATACGTAATCTCATTTTAATACGAACTATGTCTTCATTAACCTCGCTTTGCTATGAGTAACCGACTACCTGTTGAACCTCCCTTATTCAACTCTTTCTCTAACTCTTCTTCTTCTGATTCACATTTCGTGTTCATTTTCGGCCATTGAAAAAAAAATTCCAAAAATTCATCTTCCATTTCTTTTTCATTTAGTTTTATAGAAGTTATGAAAAAAAATTATTGTTATTTTGGTTTTCACGATGACTGCAACGGACCTAATAAAACCCTTAGAAAGTTACAACAAGTCACTATGACCTGTAATAACAAGTCATAATTTCATGCATAACAAAGCGAGATTAATGAATACGTAGTTCATATTAAAATGAGATTACGTATAGTTTAGATTACTTTAAGAAGCACACATAGTTGGTATTTATTCCCATGAAATAACCCTATATATAATCATAGATTCATAATAAGCTATAATAATATCTTCAAAATTACTCAAAATGTAAATAAATTCCTATTTATTACTTATGTAAATGCGTTTTTATCATTTGAATTAACCCTTATTCTCGATTTCTTAGTTACCGAGTGCAAAGTATTATTATGTACAAGATTGAGTCTAGTGATTTTGATGCTAGTGATTCTAAAATATCAATAATATTTACTTGATAAATTAAGTTAATTAATTTGAATATTTGAAATGGTTCCAATCCTTCCACTAATTTTTTCGTTAGACGGTTACACACTGTAAAATGTAGAAAAAGGTTAACTCACTTATAAACGATAACTAAATTATTCTTTTACATAACTTAACCTCTTATGTATGAAACCGTCTTACTCTATAATTTATGTTTCTCTACATCAATTTTCTTTCTATCTCATCGTAGTTATGAGGTGTACGGTATATGTAATGAGTAGGTCTATTGAGTGACGGCCTCTCATTAATTAACTTTACTGAGAGACTAAGTACAAATGGATGTAACAATAGTACCAAACCTAACAGAAGTAGGTACGATTAACATAAAAGAGTATACGAATATAAAAAGGGTACGCTTGTTATAAAAACAGGTACAAAACAAAGTTGTCATTTAAGGGTACGAATAGTACATAGAGTGATACTGAAGATTGGTCTCTTAATAAGTTATTAAGAGACTGTCTCTTCCAAAATTTTGTGATATGGGATTGAATTATTGTTGTCCTAACGAAATTCAATAAAAACCAAGGACCGCAAAGAAGTACTCTTCATTTGTACTACCCATGTGTGTTATTAATGGGGATTTTTGTGGAAATTTGCGTTATTTATCAGCGATAATGATTACATTTACTATTTGAAATCAACTTTACAAAATATTAACATCGATTATCGTACATAATCAAATGGAAAAGAAAATGTTATATATATATATATAGATTTATCGAAGTTTTACAAATATAATATTTTCAGCACTAAATTTTCTATATTGAAAAATATTCATCATGACAAATGCTATTATCAACAACATGTGTACAAATGACTTTTGTCTCAAGTTGTACTATGTTAAATTCCCTTGCTTTTCTCGAGGAAAACCTAATTTTGTTATATAAAAAAACAATTATTTCTATTGCAGTCATTCGTTTAAATTTATATTATTTATGATGATTATTATGTTACAATTAAAGGTATCAAATGATTGAGACAGAGAGTACCAAATTACCAATAAAAAGGTAAGTCTTTAAAGAGATCATTTTATGTTAAATTAATGAAAGACAGAGTAAAAATAAGAATTAAATAACCGTCTCCTTATAACAATATTAAAAATATCGTCTCTTTAAAAATTATGTGAATAAAATTTAAGGTCCAACTATATAAAGTGTCAAATTAGTACAGTTATTTGGTCCTGCATGTACGATTCCTCGCATCTACCACGCACCTCCATTATCTTCCCCTTTGTCTTCATCAAATTAAAAGTCATCCTCCATTATCAACCTTCAAAAGCTTCATTGATACAATGAGATGTGGTTATTCATCAGGATCCTCCTCTAATTTGTGTCCTTCAAATGTCAGATTTTTTTTATTTTGCAAACGTCAGCTAATATGCTCCAATCTATTTACCATAATTTCAAAGTAAGATGCTCCAATCTATTTACCTGATTTCATAAAATTTAAGAAAATCAATGGCGAGAGGAGATGCCGAGTTCAGCAATGGCAAGAAAAGAGTACGTAGTAATGAGGGAGAAAGTGTACAGAGGATGGTGGAAAGGGATACTTTAATTCAAAAAGAAATTAAAAGGAATTGGGAATCAGCTCATCAGGTAGCTGGTAACTTGTTATAAGAAGAGATTAATGAGAGGATAATTCATATTAAAACGAGATTACGTATAATTAGTACTAATATAAGAAGCACCCTAAAGTTGAGATTATTGTTATGAAATAACCCTAAAATTTTAGGCCCAACTATAAAGTGTCAAATCAGTACAGTTTTTTGGTCCTGTATGTACGATTCCTCGCATCTACCACGCACCTCCAACACTTTATGTCGGAGTATAATCTTTTTCAGATTAAAAGGGGCTCGTATAACAAATACTTTCATATTAGGATCGGATATAGTCTCCATATTTGTATTAAAATGATTTATAAAATAAAGGGTTATTTCATGACAATAATACCAACTATAAGGGAGCTTCTTAGATTAATCCCAACAATACGTAATCTCGTTTTAATATGAACTATGCCTTTATTAATCTCTCATTGATATAGGTGACCGGTTACCTGAAAAACTGGTTGAACCTTCCTCTTTAGTTTCGCCTATTGGTTATGTTTTTTTAAATCTTCCCAAAATTCATCTTGCATTTTTTTTCACGATTAGTGTTATAGAAGCCATGAAAAAAATGATTTAATTTTCTTGTTGTTTTGGCTTTCATGAACGACGACGGAACACTCAAGGACCCTAGAAAGTCACAACCGGTCACTATTACCGGTAATAGCAAGTCATAATTTTGTCCATAGCGAAATAAGATGAATGAAGGCATACTTCATATTAAAACGAGATTACGTATAGTTGGGATTATTCTAAGAAGCCCCCCTATAGTTGGTATTATTGTCATGAAATAACCCTAAAATAAATAAATCGTTTACAATCCTACCCCTAAGTTGGTCATTATTGGACATGGGCGCATGTCTATAAAAAGCCCTAATTAACTTGAAATGCATATATTCATTTTAACATGATTGAAATTTACTTTCACTTTTAATTTTTTACATTAAATACCGTCCTTATAATTGTATTTTATCTTTACTTTTTGTAACGATATTCATGACAAACTACTTGGCTTCTCGTGACTTTTATCTCACGTTATTGTACTACGAAAAATTCCCTTGCTTTTCTCGAGGGTAACCCGATTTTCATATACTCCAAAAATACCAAATTACCAATTAAAAAAGTGCAATACGGAGTACTCCCTCCGTTCGTATCCAAAGGGTACATATGTATTCGTTTTTGGGTCGTTCAAATCCAAATTTTGGACCAAATTACCCTTATTCTACTTATATATTTACACAATATGCCATTAGAAAAGTACAATATTACCCTTATTATTGTACTTTTAATATTATATTACTACTTTTCTCATTCCTTGTGCAAAAGGAAAGTGTATCCGATCCTTTGGATACGAACGGAGGGAGTATAATTTTAGGCTTTTATTCCCTATTATTTATTCTTTACGTTTACTTTTGACACTACTCATAAGTAGAGAGAATATATGATATAATTTCTAATGTTAATATCAAACATAGTGGTCAATGGAAAGCTCTTTTCGTAAGGACTTTAATTTTATGGTGTAATTTTTAAAAATTTTGGAGTAATATATTTACACAAAAATTAAAGTCAAAGGCTTACCTCGAAAAACCAAAACATTATATATAATGATACGAAGAGATTATTTTTTGTAATATATAATCAATCAATATTTTTTTTGTTTAAAATTGTACTCACTCCGTCCCAATGAATTGTTTGCCTATTCCATATTGGGGCGTCTCAATGAATTGTTTGCCTTTCTATTTTAAGAATATTTTTTATATGCAATTTGATCATTCTCATGAGTTTTGCTCTACATGTCACTCCCTCATTGGTTTCCTTAACCTTGGTGCCAAAAGAAAAGACAAACAGTTCATTGGAACGGAGGGAGTATTATTCAGTGCATTATGAATTCAAAGCTTTCAAATTTTCAATGATACGCAATTAAAGATATGATCGAATAAAAGAAACAAATATTGATGTACATAAGTAGGTGTATGAAACAAATGTAAAGAACTAAATTGAAACAAAAGAAGTACGGAGTATTTATTAGTCACAAAATTAGATACAAATTTAATTACTTCGTAATAGTTTACAACTAACCGTACCCTTGAGTTGGACATTGGGCATGGGAGCATGTCTATAAAATGGCCTCAAACTTGCCATACATAACACCACACAAATCAAACTAAACAACATATAAAATCAAGTACTTCAAAACCCTAAAAAAAGTGATTATTATGAAGGCGAAGAAGATTATGAGTGTGGTGGCTTTCCTAGCCATTCTGGCATTAGCCACCACTCCTGAACCCGTCACTGCTGGGTTTGCTGTTCGTCAATTTGAACCCCTCTTAGGTCTGATGCTCGTGAATGATAATGTTGAGTCCGTCCAGCAGCAACCTCTTACTTGTGTTAAGAAATGGAAGGATTGTACGACCGATGAAGAGTGTTGCGGAGGATGTAAATGCGTCTACACGAGTTATTCTAGACAAAAACAATGTGCTAAAAAAGAGCTCTTCGTGAAAGATTGTAAAGGTTATCCATGGAGTCCTTCCGTTTCTAATTAAAAAAAATTCACAAATAATATAAAATATAAATAAATGAGTGAGTGAAACGGAAAGAGTAATGAATAATATGAATTGGTCACTCCCTAGTATGTATGCTTCTATGTGTTATAAAGATAAAGGGTACTATATGATGCCCTATTATCGTAAGAGTCTTATTGTTGTCGTCGTTGTTGTTGTCAGTGTTGCTATTTCTGTTGTTATTATGAATCAATAAAATATAAGTTATAATTGTGTGTACTTTATCAAGAATTTCTTTAATTATATTCCGTATATTTTTATCATGGTTCGTATATGAACAAAAACCAAAATGACACATTATTATAATACCATAAAATCATATGAATGTAACATTTTATATCTAAAGTTCAAAGTGTAATCTTTATAGGAGGTGATATTCGTAATCTGAGTCGAATCATGTTCGCATTATAGTTGTCGTTGTTACTCTTTTTAATTTGCAATAGTATAAAAATTACTTTTTATCTCCTGATTCTTTGTTTACCTTTTCTTTTGAAACAAAAATAAGGAAAAAGAGTAGATCATTTGTTGGTCTAAGGTCTTATTGGATGACTTGTGAACCAAAATTAATTATGTGTAAAGAACTGCATGGATAAACACCTCAAAATAAATTAGGTAAAGAAATTACCGAGATAGAGGAAGTAGTTATATACTTCCTTCGAGTTCCTAACATGTACACCTTTAGATTTTGGGTGGAAAATAAGAGAAAAAGAGTGACTAAAAAAAGAGAAAGAGAGAGAAATGGATAAAAGATCAAACTCAGCCCAAAAAACGAATACGTGTCAATGATAAGAACTCGAGGGAGTATTACTCCAACCGTGTTAATTCGTAATTTTTTTTATCGTTCGTATAAAACAGAACGACACATTATGTTATTATAAAAATCATATATGAGTATACACGTAACCAGAGTCCCGTGTTTGAATCTAAGTTCAAAATGTAATCGTTAAGATGGTTCATCTAATATGATGTTAGCATACACGTAACCAGAAGCGCCGTGTTCGAATCCCGATAACCTTCAACGCTACAATGTTTTTTGGTGTAATGTAAGTATATTATATCAAAAAAATCACAGATTTACAAGAAGAGTACTAGTCAGTTAAATACGTACAACAATGCCTGTAACCATCTAGGATCTTTAGCCGGAACTAGATAATGTATCGATGACTGAATTCTACTCGTTATCTCAATTTTAATCACTGCACTAACCACCTGGACCGCTTAAGGACCCTATCTAATCTACTCTGATTACACTGCCTCCAAACATGATAGAAACAAGCACTCACCACCGCCCTCCCTATTCTGCACTGGAGCTTCGAACCTCTGAGCCTGAATTCCCCAGTCAAATGCTGATGCAAGACTGGGTGAAGCTAGCTTCGCACCTCCCTTAACACCTGCGAACTAAAGGAGCACTCAAAAAACAAGTGTTCCTTAGTTTGCGGATGCGCCTCACATAAACATTATAAATCACTCTCAACAATTCCAAACTGCTGCAATCTCACTCTAGTATTGAGCTCATTCATTTGAACCGGCCATGAAATAAACCTATGTCAAGGAATAATCCAGGAGCTCCACATAAGTCTCCACCAACTCACCTTATCCTTCTTATCGCGTTAAAGATCATAACCAGCAGACACTGTATACCCATTACCCCTCCTCATCCAGACCTCATTAACATGCATAAGAGACCTTGATAAGCTCTTTAGCCTTACAAATTCTAGGCAATGACAACGAGACGTCATTTGGGGGCACATACTCCGCTCAGTCAGCGCCCTTCACATACACGCTACGTACTAACACTACAAGAAAAACGAAGCTTAGCAACCGATATTTACCGACCGTCAAAATAATAGTCGGTAATTATGAATACCGACCGCGAACAGTCGGTAATAAGTATTTCAGTCGGTAATTTACCGACCGAAAATAAAGCAGTTGGTAAATTGGAGAATCGGTCGGTATACACCGAAATTACCGACCGACAAATAGAATATACCGACCGAAATTCTGTCGGTCGGTGCCTACCTTCAATTAACCACCCAGCTTTCATTTATTTGTTCATTCGCCTTTGTTTTAAAAAAAATAAAACCCGACACCCTTACCCTCCCTCCACTTCGCGACCAAACCCTAAACCCTCCCTCCCCTCGTCGGACATCTGCTTCGCCGGACGGCGCCCCGTCGCCGGACCTCCTCTTCGCCGGTCGTCGTTCCGGCCGTTCACCAGACCTCCTCCCTTTTCTTGAAAATCCCCAATTTCAAGTTAGGGTATGATTTTTAATTGAGTTTGTTGTTTAATTTTATTTAGTTTTGCTTTATTATTGTTGTATGTTTGATCAATTCAACCTAGGTTAGTTTAATTTAGAGTAAATTTGTTTGTTAGATTAGGATTTGATTAGATTTAGGGTTAGATTAAATTTTAGTTTAATTTAGGGTTAAATTAGATGAAAAATTGTTTAAGTTAGATGAAATTGGTTTTAGGTTAGATTTATTGTTAAATGTTGATTAATTATTGACAAAGGTTTAGTTTTCTAATTGTTGAAGTTGGTAAAATGAATTAATTAGATGAAACAATAATCATTAGTATGAATTAGATGAAACAATAATCATTAAGTTTTTAATTTTTTTTTATAAGTTATTAAGCTTAGTATGAATTATTGTTATTATTATTAAGTGAATTATTATGAAATTTGTTAGAATGGAAGAAGTTGATTATTTATAATATGAATGTTATTGTATACGGAGTATTGAGTAGTCCAGGCTTAGCAATTAGCTATATGTATATTCACTTAGCATAACATTTTGGTTTCGCATTACAATAAAGAGTAGAAGACAATCGAATTTCATGAGTAGTTTAACCAACAATAGTTCTCTCTTAAGACAAAACTTTCATATATGAGTATATGACAAAACTTTTACTTTTCCTAACCCTTGTAGTTAGATGAGTATATGAGTAGTACTCCGTAGTAAAAAGTCTCGAGGGTAATATAGAAAATCTAATATAGAAAGTCTCGAGGGTGAGTAATTGAGTAGATGATACAATATTAATAGAAATGCAACAAAAGATAGAATGAGTTGTTCAATATGATAAAGATAGGCTCATATTAGTGAGGAATGCAGTACCCAAACAGATAGAAAAGGGAACCTGGTTCCAAACCTTGTATTGATAATAATGGAGAATATTAAGACAAGAAAGTTTGGTAAATTCATTCATGACCTACATCACATCAAGTAGCATTATTTATAGAGTATTAGTGCAGTGAATTAGCCGTTGTAATACAGCCCATTAGGTGTGAGATTCATTGCATTCCCATGTATCCTGAGCTTGATGTGGTCCTTGGTTTGTACTGACTGTACTAGCTTGGTTGTCAAGTTTCTGGTGAGTCATCATTCCTGAGTGGTCCGTGCTATTGTGAGCTGTCAACAATCTTGTGCATTCCTTCAGTAGTCCTTCTTGTATCACTACCTTCCCTTGATCCTTCATCGTTCCTGTAATATTGGTGAGTAATGTATCAGTAGATTTTAGAAGGGTAGGTAGTCTTAGTAGTTTGTAATAAAATGTCTGAATTTGAAGTAATTGTGAATTATATGAGGTGCAGAAGATATATTCCGCATATTTGAGGAATAATCTACTCCAATTAAGTATTGTGAAGACCTTCTTTACCACCTTGATAATATCGGTGAGGCCAATTGTTGTAACCTATTTGATATCTTCCACTTCTATTATTAATGACACAGTTTTCTTTGGGTCTATCAATACATACGAGTTTTTGTCTGTTTAAGAGTGAGTCAATGCTTATGATGCTATTCTTGGTGAAGTGAATGGATGCTTTCAATGTTTCCTTGCTTATGTCAGGTCGTAAAGGTAACGAGTGTAGTATGCTTCTGCAATGCATTGTGCTTATGTCAGGTAATTTATCTTGAGGATCATTCCTTTCCTCAGTCCGAAGTTCGTGAATTTCTTCTACTTGAGGTTAATTTCAATGTTGGTTTATTTTCTTATGATTACAGATACTTGCATTTTCTTAAAAAACAACTGGTAAGCATTTTCTCGCCCTTCATTGCCCTTTGTTTTCCTTGCTCAATCCATTGTTGCCTGTACAATGGAGTTAATTCCGATGTTCTATCCTTTCACACAGCTTTCTCTTGTCATCCATAATTTTCAGGAAATTCCCTTTGTTGAGTACATGGTGAAAGGAAGCTGAAGGCGAACAAGAAGTCAAGGATACTTTGATGTCCCCGAAAACCATGAGTACAAGGCAATGTAGCCATGTAGGTGTTTAGATAGTTTATGCTGTTGTGACCATATAAAGACATATAAGTAGCTGCATGCTATTGTTAGTGTTTAAGAAGTTTAAGTTTTTGTGTCTTGATCCCTTTGTTAGTTTGTATAAGTAGATTTTCTAGTTTGATAAAACTTTGTATGGATATTGTATTTTATTTGAATGACGTTCAATATATAAGACAATTTCATGTGTGACTTCTATTACGTATTGTCGTTGAAGTGGCGGGTAAAATTATAATTGGAATTGGGAAACACCTAAAACAACAAATTTAGTGCACAATAGACCAAATATTACCGACCGAAATAGGCAATTACCGACTACACAATAAAATTTACCGACCGATTTTCTAATTTTACCGACCGATTTCCTAATTTACCGACCGAAAATCAAATTTACCGACCGATTCGTCGGTAGGTAATTTCCGACCGCCAAAATTTTTACCGACTACACAATCGGTCGTTAATTTTAGCGACCACAATATCGGTCGGTAAATTTATTTACCGACCCCGATTACCGACCGAAAATATGCAGTCGTCAGATTAAAGAAAACGGTCGGTAAGTGGAATTACCGACCGTTTTCTTGATTCACCGACCGATTGTTTCAGTCGCTATTGAGCCTTATTCTTGTAGTGTATAACCCACCTAACCCACACCACTCCGATTGTTCGAACATCCAGGACCCCAACTTCGCCACAACAGCCTCATTCCAGGCTTGCAAATTACGCAGACCCAACCCACCTTCAACCTTAGGGCAACACATTATCTTTCCCCACAACACCAAAGCCCTGCAAGAACTCTCCACACCGCCATCCCACAAGAAATTCCTACAAATGGCATCAACTATGGCTAAAATCCTCTTGGGCAAAATAAACACCATAGCCCAGTAATTATGCAGCTAAGAAAGCACAAATTGGACTAGGGTCAATCTCCCTGCATAGGAGAGCTTCCTAGCACCCAAGCTCAAAATTCTAGCAGTGATACGAGATAACAGAACAAAACATTCAATCTTACATAATCTGGTAGTCTAGATGGGAATTCCTAAGTTGGTGAAGGGAAGGGACCCCTCAAAACACCCCGAGAACTGGAGGATCCCCTCCTTCAAGTCCTGCTGTATTCCTGCAAAAAATGCATGCATTTTCCAACACTGGTAGTCAGACCAGAGGCCCTACTAAAGGTAGCAAAATTTCTCCAAAGCAGCTGAACAAAAGTCAAATCTCCTTTGCAGAAAAATAATAAATCATCCGCAAACAGAAGATGGCAAAGCCTGAACGACCCACATTTAGGGTGAAACTTAAACTCGTACTCATCAGTTGCATACCTTAAGATTCTCGAGAAGTATTCCATCCAAAAGGTAAACAACAAAGGGGATATGGGGTCTCCCTGCCTTGAAAGAACCCCCTCTTACCCTGAAAGAACCCAAAATTCTCCTCATGAAAAGGACCCCGTGCGCACACATTCTTATAATCATCTCCCGAAAATGCGTAGGGAAATCCAACGCCACAAGCATCTGATTAAAAAACACCTACTCGACGCTATCATACGCTTTGTGGATATATTATCAATCTTAAACAAGCACCTAGACGAGACATGTCATTCCTCTAGCGTCTAGCTATTGTATAGTATGAATCTATCTTGTCTATTCTTTTAAGGTAATCACCTAGCTAGCTCACATGTATTTTAACTCTTGTGTAAACTAATGATAATTATCTTCTCCCATATAATAATACTTATACTCGATTTATCTAAATCACAATTGTTGACAGCATAATACTTCAAATATTATTATATTACAACATTAATTACGAGTAATACATATAATTGTAAACTTTCTTACTCTATAACTCGTGTCGTCAATTTTCTTTCTATCTCATTGTAGTTATGAGGTGTACAATTTATGTACAAGATTAAGACCCGTAGTTATTGTTACCCTAACGAAATTCAATAAAAACCAAGGACCACAAAGAAGGCTACCGAATAAATACAATTATTTGGCCCATTGATGCCTCTTCATTTGTACGATCCATGTGCGTTATTTATCAGTGATAATGATTACATTCACTATTTAAAGTTAACTTTACAAAAATATTGACAACGATTATACATAATAAAATTGAAAAATAAAATAAAATTATACTCCGTATATAACAATAACATATTTAAATTTGTCGTAACCAGAAGTTTCATAAAATAATATTTTCCACACTAATGTTTTTATTGTTGAACAATATTCATGACAAATTACTAAACCTTCTCATCTTATTTTGTTATATTTCCTTTACTTTCTCGAGTGTAATATAATTTTCTTATATGTAAAACCGTCAAACCAAATTATTAATCGATAAAAATAGATGCAATATTACCGAGTATTATCCAAATTATTATCACAAATGACATCAATAATTCATTGTTGAATAACACACTTTTTTTATTACACAAAAACTTCATCGAGACAATCTCTCAATACAGACATTTCATTTTGTTAATTATCTCATTGTATTCTGAGTAGAGTACTGTGGTTTATCAATTATCCGATTGTTTTAAATATATATTTTTTTTACAAAAAAACGTACATTTAATCATATTACAAAACGAAAAATTATCTCACCATGTATGTCTAGTCATTCGTAGTACTACTTCAATAGTTCAATCACTTTCTCTAATATATGTAACAATAAAACGTTTGTTATTTATGTGGTGTGTATATATTATACGTAAAAACGTCACTATGTAAATTTAATTCATTGGTCCATTTAAGATAACATATTAAGTAGTACGAGATTTTTCGTTAGTTTCTATACTTGCATTCATTTTGAGTTTGTCCTTAATCTCATATTTGATCTGTGTAATTCGTCGAAAACAAAAACGTCATATATACTGATACGGAGGGAGTATTTTTTTTTATCTGTATATTAGTATTTTTTTTGTAATACTCCCTCTGTTTTTTTAGTAAGTCATTCTCATTTTTCGAGATACCTCTTTCTCTCTTCAATATCTCTCAAAATAAAAGAAACAATATCATGAAATGTATACTCATTTGAAAGCACTTTTCGTAAAGAATTTAATGGTGTAATTTTTAAATTTTTTGAACTAATATATTTACATAAAAATTAAAATCAAAGACTCACCTCGAAAAAACAAAACGTCAAATATACTGATACGGAGGGAGTATATAATCAATCAATCATTTTTGTTTAAAATTGTATTATTCAGTGCATTATGAATTCCAAGTTTTCAAAATTTCAATAATGATATGCAATTAAAGATACGATCAAATAAAGGAAATAAACATTGATATACGTATGTATATACAACAACGGGTTATTTCATGGGAATAATACCAATTATAGGTGTGCTTCTTAAAATAATCCAAACTATACGTAATCTCATTTTAATATGAACTACGCATTCATCAATCTCGCTTTGTTATGTATGAAATTGTGACTTGCTATTACAGGTCATAGTGACTTGTTGTAACTTTCTAGGGTTTTATTAATTAGGTCTGTTGCAGTCATCATGAAAGCCAAAATAACAATAAAAACATCTTTTTTCATAGCTTCTATAAGACTAATTGAAAAAGATATGGAAGATGAATTTTCGAAAAATTTAATTTTTTTTTTCAATGGCCGAAAATGAACACGAAATGTGAATCAGAAAAAGAAGAGTTAGAGAAAGAGTTGAATAAGGGAGGTTCAACAGGTAGATAGCCAGTCATTCATAGCAAAGCGAGATTAATGAAGACATAGTTCGTATTAAAATGAGATTACGTATAGTTTGTATTAATTTAAGAAGCACACACATAGTTGATATTATTACCATGAAATAACCCTAAAACAAATGTAAAGAATTAAATTGAAACAAAAGAAATAGTACCTATTTATTAGTCACAAAATTAGATACAAATTTACAACTAACCCTACTCCAAAGTGGGACATTGGACATGCTCATGTCTATAAAAAGGCCACAAACTTGCCTTACATAACACCACACAAATCAAACTAAACAACCTATAAAATCAAGGACTTCAAAACCCTAAAAAAAAGTGATTATTATGGAGGTGAAGAAGATTATGAGTGTGGTGGCTTTCCTAGCCATTTTGGCATTAGCCACTACTCCTGAACCCGTCACTGCTGGGGTTGGTGCTCGTCAATTTGATTCTCTCTTGGGCATAATGCTCTTTGATGATAATGTTGGGTCCGTTCAGCAGCAACCTCTTACTTGTGTTAAGAAATGGGGGCAATGTAAGACCGATGAAGAGTGTTGCGGAGATTGTAAATGCTCTATCTGGGATGATTTTGCTCGCAAAAGTTATTGCGGTAAAGAATATGCCTTCGCGAAAACTTGTCCAAATTAACCATGGGAATGATGATATGTGATGCAAATAACAAGTAATCCCTCCGTTTCTGATAAAAATAATTCTCACAAATAATATGTGAGAATAAAGATATAAAGATATAAGGGTACTAAATGATGCCCTAGTTGTTATGATAAAAGGGTACTATGTGATGCCCCTAATTATATAATAATTACTCCCTATTATGTTTGTTATAATATGTGTTATAAAGATATAAGGGTAATAAATGATGCCCTAGTTGTTGTTGTTGTTGAATAAAACACACAAGTTATAAATTGTGTGTACTTTATTAAGTAAATGATCGATTTATGTTTTATACTTGCTCGTATATTAATCGTCCTCTTTTTACTCGTATTTTTAACTTTAATTTGTTATGCAGTTGATGACAACTACTTTAATTGGTAATTAAAGTCACAAGATCACTTAACACTTTGACAGAACTCCGATAGTATCATAATTGGATGACATGGTCGCATGAACACACTTATGTAGTTATATACTATCATTCGTGTGACAAAAAACTTTAAAAAATTAACTGACCAAAAAAAATTATTACATAATAGATTAATTTATTACTCATATTAATAATAGAAATCAGTAATGTTATTCTCATCGATTACCGATCATCTAATATGATGTCAGAATCAGCATAGATGTAACCAGAAGCCCCATGTTCGAATCCAGTAACCTTCAACGCCACAATGTTTTTTTTGGTGTAATGTAAGTATATTATATAAAAAAAATCACAGATTTAAAAGAAGAGTATTAGTCAGTTACAACAATGTCTGTAACCATTTAGTATCTATAACCGGAACTAGATAATGTATCAATGACTGAATTCTACTCAATAATCTCAATCTTAATCACTGCACTAACCACCTGGGCCGCTTAAGGACCCCATCTAATCTACTCTGACTGCGCTGCCTCCAAACATGATAGAAGCAAGCATTCACCACCGCCCTCCCTATCCTGCACTGGAGTTTCGATCCTCTGAGCCTGAATTCCTCAGTCAAACGCTGATGCAAAACTAACTTAAGCCAGCTGTGCACCTCCCGTAAAACCTGCGAACTAATTAAAGAAACACCCAAAGAACAAGTGTTCCTTAGTTTCCGGATGCGCCTCACATAAACAGCATAGATCACTCTCAACAATTCCAAACTGCTGCAATCTCACCCTAGTATTCAATCCATTCCTGTGAACCAGCCAAGAAATGAATCGCTGTCGAGGAATACTAATACTCCACGAGCACCACACAAGTCTCGCAGGAGATCATAACCAGCAGACACTGAATACCCGCTACCATTCCCGTTCCAGACCCCATTATAATACGAGGCCTTGATAAGCTCCTTAGCCTTACAAATTCTACGACAGGACCATGAGACATCATTCGGTGGTACATAAAACCACAATTGTTGACAGCATAATACTTCAAATATTATTACGATATTAATTACGAGTAATATATATAATCGTAAACCTTCTTACTCTATAACTTGTGTCGTCAATTTTCTTTCTATCTCATCGTAGTTATGAGGTGTACAATTTATGTCCAAGATTAACACCCGTTGTTATCATTATCACAAATGTAAAAAACGATTCATTGTTGAATAACACACTCATTTTTATTACACGAAAACTTCATCGAGACAATCTCTCGATAGAAACATCTCATTTTTTATTTTTTTTGAGCGAATAGTATGGTTTATCACTTTTCCAATTATTTTAAATATATACGGAGTATTTTTTTTTCTGTACAAAAAGACGCGCATTCAATCGTATTATAATAAAGAGATTATCTCACCATGCAAATGATGCAATCGTGCATGCATGTCTAGTCCTTCGTACAATTCTCTCACATATTGTACTACTTCAATAGTTCAATCACTTTCTCCCATAGAGTACTTAACAATAAAACGTGTGTTATTTACGTGGTATATATATAATACGTACAAACGCCAATTTAATTACTTGGTCTCTGTTAATATACAGTAACATCCCTCCGTCCCTAAAAGATTGTCTCATTTCCCTATTATATGTGAGGAGTATTTTAATGAAACGGGACAATCTTAGTGGGACGGAGGTAGTATTAAATAGCCGGTTAGTCGGTTGTACATCCACCTCAAATTTGTTGAACTTTTGTGTATATTTATCGAGTTTATACACGTTTCTGAGCTGAGTTGTAAGTTTTTGAGCTCAAAAATTTACGTGATTTAGCACGACAACTTTACATTAAACTCAAAAAATTTACAACAAAACTCGAAAACTTTGTGATAACACTGAAAATCATAAAACCAGTTGTACATAAATTCAGGTATAATTTACTCATTGGCAATATTGGGCATGACCGCATGAGAACATGTCTATAAAAAGCCCTTACACTTGAACTTTCAATACATAACACACAAACCCTAAAAAAAATATATAACACACCCTTACAAAAAACAAAGTAATTAAGTGATTGATATGGAGGCGAAAAATATTATGAATGTGGTGACGATGTTAGCCATTTTGGTGTTAGTCACCACCCCTGAAACCGTCACTGCTGCTCGTCAGTTTAATCCCCTCTTAAGCATATTAATGAATGAGGTTTCTGCTGGCGAGTACATCCAGCAGCAACCTCTTACTTGTACTAAGCGAGGTAAACATTGCGAAGACAGCTCTGAGTGTTGCGGAGATTGTGTCTGTCGTCATGTCTATAAACCTTGGGCTACCTTACAACTATGTGGTGCGAATCGTTTGACAAAGAATTGTTAATGAATGAATCAAAACAAATGAGAGGAAAGAATGAATAATGGTGTTGAAGAAGATAAAAGGGTACTATGTGATGCCCTAATTATATAATAATTACTTCCTATTATGTTTGTTATAATTATGTGTTGTTAAAGATGTAAGGGTACTAAATGATGCCCTAGTTGTTGTTGTTGAATAAAACACACAAATTATATAAATTGTGTGTACTTTATTAAGTAAATGATCGATTTATGTTTTATATATACTCGCTCGTATATTAATCGTCCTTTTTTAACTTGCATTTTTAACTTTAATTTGTTATGCAGTTAATGAGAGTTAGTTTAATTGGTAATTAAAATCACGAGATGAGCAGAACCGAACTCTGATACCAACATAATTGGATGATGTGGCTGAGCACATATATACAGTATATAGTATGATTTGGACGACAAAAAATTATTTCGTGAGACAGTTTCACTCTGTAAAGCCTTCTCTTTGTATAAAAAGGTTAACACATTTATCAGTGATAGCTGAATTATTCTTTTTACAGAACTAAACATCTTATATATGTGAAACTGTTTTACTCTGTAATCTGTGTTTCTCTACGTCAATTTTCTTTCTACCTCACTGTATTTATTATTAGGTGTACGATTTATGTACAAGATTAAGACTTGTCCTTATTATTGTCGTAACGAAATCCAATAAAAACCAAGGATCGCAAAAAGGGTACCTAATGGAGTACAATTATTGATGCCTCTTCATTTGTAGGACGACGACCCATGTGTGTTATTTATGGCGAATTTCGCGGAAACTTGTGTGACTTATCACGAAATATTGACATTGATTATATCTAATCAAATTGAAAACAAGGTCAAATGAATCATACAGAATAGGAGTATTTTTCAAGCAAAAAATTGATGCTCAAATTTACAATCCTACCCCTTAGGGCAAATAGTATTCTACACCTTGTTGTACTCAGGCAAAGTTGTTGAGTTTTTGTATATATTTACTGAACTTATATAAAATTCAGCTAGTTGAGTAGTAAGTTTTTGAGCTTAAACATGTATGTGATTTAACTCAACAACTTTATATTAAAGCTCAGAAAGTTTACAGTAAAATTCGAATTTTTTGTAATAAAGCTCAAAATCATAAAATCAGTTGTACATAGAGTTATGTACAACTTGTTATATAATCTTCTTATTGACCCCTAAGTGGGACACTATTGAGCATGAGAGCATGTCTATAAAAAGCCCTAACTTGAACCTTCAAATACATGAAACACACAAAACCTAAAACAAATATACATATATATATATATAACACACCCTTTACAAAAACCAAATTTATTAAGTGACCAATATGGAGGCGAAGAGGATTACAAGTGTGGTGACGGTGTTAGCCATTTTGGTGTTAGCCACCACCCCTGAAACCGTCGTTGCTGGATTTGCTGCCCGTCAATTTAATCCCCTCTTAGGCATAATGCTCAAGGATGTTGCTGGCAAGTACATCCAGCAACAACCTCTTACTTGTGCTTATCCACCTTCCGAATGCAACGTCGACTCAGACTGTTGCGGAAAATGTGAGTGCATAAATTACGGGGTTTCTTTAAAATACATAAAATTATGTACTCGACCAAGGTTTTTCGAACTTTGTTGAATGAATCAAAACAAATAATGAGAAGAAAGAATGGTGTTGAAGAAGATAAAAGGGTACCATATGATGCCCTAATTACTCCCTATTATGTTAGTTATATGATGCCCTAGCTACTTGTTGAATAAAACATACAAATTATAAATTGTGTATGCATATACTTTATTATGTAATTGATCGATTATTTATGTTTTATATATTGATCGTCCTCTTTTTACTTGTATTTTGATCTTGAATTCGTTATGCATGTTCAGTGGATAACAGTTAACTTAATTGGTAATTAAAGTCATGAGAATTGATATATATGAGCTGATGAGCAGAACTCGATCCGTCAGATCATAATTCTCCTTATTACTCCATTAAAAAAAAACTACTCCACTTTGTGTTGATCGTTTGTGTGCTTTTGCTTTGGCGAAAAGCAAGGAGGGATGAAGGTTTTGGCTGATATGAATCATCTAATAGGAGCCATAATATCTTTCAATTATTTATTACTCACAAAATAAAATAAATTTATACCCCATTTGTTACTAATGAGTAGATTATACAACCAGTTGTACATAGTGTTGGTTGATAAAACAATAACAATGAAATAAGAGACGGAAACATGAACTGAAAATCGTAGCGCTATGGTATGAGTCACTGCCTTGAAAACTATTTCGGCACGACCATGTTGGCGATCATCAGTTGCCAGTAGTTTCGCAAGGTTAACACTACAGTACCCGGAATCGCCCACTCGACACCCAGCACTTGGAACGAATCAAAACTGATTTACTTAACCCAGAATTTGTGAGAGAGAAGAAGAGAAAGGAAGAGAGGAGATGAGGTTATATTCTGAAATGTGTGAAGGTAACCATTAACACACACAAGTTTGACTACCAAAACAGTCGGCTTAAGGGTGAACTTAGACACAAACAAACAAAACAACTCCTATTATTGGGCCTAAAAACCTGGCAGGGCCGCCCGCCGCAGGCGATTTACCAAATCCCGATCCCAACCTGAGTCGAGAAGGGTCGGATCGAGCCGGGCGCGCGCGCATGCAAGCTTAATTAAGCACCTCGCAACCCCATATAAAAAGCCCCCTTTCACCCACTAGTTGAGAAGGAAAGAACAACAATGAAGTTATAAAACATCAATATACTTCATTTACTCTCCAACGTAGGATAGTGGAAAAACCACTTGGCTATAAACCAAGCCCTTATTTTATTTTATTTTTGGTGACAAGGGAACCCGCAGCCGCTACCTTTGGTGTGCTCTCGGTAAACCCTCGGGTGTACGCAATAGCCTGCAAACCACGCATACCATGTAAACCGTCATTTGGACGACAGGCTCGAAGTTTAGATGGCATAGCCTCAAGCCATACAACTCCCACAAGAACGCTCTTGCAGGGGCTTGAACCTGAGACCCATGGGGTTGTAGCCACATGTTTTAACCACTAGGCTCCACCCTTGCGGGCCAAAGCCCTTATTTCCAACACATAGCTCTATGTACAAATGGTTTTATGATTTTGAGTATTATCACAAAATTTTCGAGTTTTGTTGTAAACTTTTTGAACTTTAATGTAAAGTTGTCAAGCTAAATCACGTAAATGTTTAAGCTCAAAAGCTTACAACTTAGCTCAGAATCTTGTATAAGCTTAGTAAGAACAAACAAAAGCTCAATAACTTTGAGGTAGTTGTACTTACAACTGATGGTATAATACAATTTTCCATTTGTCATTGGTTGGAGTAAAAAAAGTTCTTAACACTCAAGTTAATCCTTATTTTTAAGAGTAGGTCTCCTGAGAGACGGTCTCTCATTAACTTTATTGAGAGACTAATACAAATGGAAGTAACAATAGTACTAAACCTAATAGAAGTAGGTACAATTAACATAAAATAGTATACAAATATAAAGATGGTACGCTTGTTATAAAAACTGGTACAAAACAAAGTTGCCATTTAAGGGTACAAATAGTACATAGAGTGGTACTGAAAAATGGTCTCTCAATAAATTATTGAGAGACCGTCTCTCCCAAGAATTTGTATATTTTTAATCCTTAATTAATTATATGAGATTGAGTCTAGTAATTTAATGTCATACCATGCGACTAGGCTAATTTTGATGCTAGTGATTCCAAAATATCTAATACTCTATTTTCTTTGTAAATTAAGTTAAACTAATTTGCATATTTGAAATAGTTTTGTTCCTTCCCGTAATTATCTCATGAGATGTTTCACACGTAAAATATTCACTTTGTACAAAAAAATTAACTCATTTATCAGTGATAACTTAATTATTCTTTTACAGAACTAAACCTCTTATATGTGAAGTCGTCCTACTCTATAATTTCTGTTTCTCTGCAATCAATTTTCTTTCTACCTCATTGTATTTATTAGGTGTACGATTTATGTACAAGATTAAGACCCGTCGTTATAATTGTCGTAACATAATTCAATAAAAACAAAGGACGGCAATAAAGACTACCAAATAATTACGATTATTGATGCCTCTTCATTTGTACGTCGACTTCATGTGTGTTATTTATGGCGATTTTTGCGGAAACTTATTGTGACTTATCAGCGATGATGGTTATGTTCACTATTTGTAATTAACTCTACGAAATATTGACATCGATTATATATAATCAAATTGAAAACAATGGATACTCAAATTTACAATCCTACCCCTAAGTGGGGCATTAATGGGCATGAGATCACATGTCTATAAAAAGCCCTAACTCTTGAACTTTCCATACAAAACACACAAAACCTAAAAAAAATATAACACACCCTTACAAAAATCAAAGTTATTAGGTGATGGATATGAAGGCAAAGAAGATTATGAGTGTGGTGACGATGTTAGCCATTTTGGTGTTAGCCATCACCCCTAAAACTGTCATTGCTGGATCTGCTGCTCGTCAATTTAATCCTCTTCTTAGTATAATGGTTAATAAGGATGATGTTGGTGAGTACACCCAGCAGCAACCTCTTACTTGTGGTAACATAGCTTCAGAATGCAACGTCGACTCAGACTGTTGCGGAGAATGTGTTTGCATACAGCTCAGGGTTTTAAAAAACCGAAAATTATGTGCTCAAACAAGTTTTATCGGAACTTGTTGAATGAATCAAAACAAATGAGAAGAAAGTATGGTGTTGAAGAAGATAAAAGGGTACTATATGATGCCCTAATTATGTTACTTATAATATGTGTTATTATAAAGATATAAGGGTACCATATGGTACCCTAGTTGTTGTTGTTGTTGAATAAAACACACAAATTATGAATTGTGTGTATATGTAATTTATTAAGTAATTGATCGATTTCAGTTTTAAATATTGATCGTCCTCTTTTTACTTATAGAGTATGATCGACAAAAAAATTATTAAATCAACCCACCAGAAAAATTACTATTACTATTATAGATTGATTTATTGAATAATGTTGTTAAAAATATCATCACATACATATTTAAAAGGGTTATTTAACAGGAATAATCTCAACTTTGGGTGGTATTCCATAAATAAAATCAACTTTAATTAATCTGGAAATAAACACATGTATGAGACACATCAAACATGAATGGATTCGAATTACCTGCATGCTACGCCTGTATACTATTCCATTATGGTTAACTTGATGTTACTAAACTAAATGATAACAACCATAATCGTAATTATTGAGCTTATTACCGGCCATAATGGACGTTCATAAAACTTCTTCCCGGTGTTTTTTCCCTTCTTGATAGTCCTAATCACTGCCCGTAACTTGTGGTTGCAGAAAGATCTTTCGAGATGTTAAATTCCCATGAATTCGAAGAACATGAACTTGATGGATTACCCATGGTATTCTAGAATTGTTGAACAAAATTAGGGTTTAAAATTTGGATTTAGGGAAAAAATCAACCTTGATGTGGAAACGAAGAAGATGTAGCTGCGTTAATTAATAACTATGGGACCAACATAAACCTGCTACATCAGGTCATTAATGAGCCAATTTCATTCGTGTTTGATGCGTCTCATACATGAGTTTATTCCCAGATTAATTAAAGTTGATTTTATTTATGGAATATCACCCAAAGTTGGAATTATTTCTGTTAATTAAATAACCCTATTTAAAACTTGAAAATATGTTTTGATGATAGAAAAAATCAGTAATGTTATTTTTAAAATTTATTCTCATCAATTACTGATACGTAACCACGCCCTTATATAAATTGCACCTCCGCGCGTGGCCTAAGCTAGCAAAAGAATAAATAATAGCTTTGAATAAGGTAAATGACAATTACTTGATAGAATTGGTACTTTTTTTGGTAAGAATTAGCTCTTTATTCATCCAAAAAGGGAGAAAAAAGATAGACTTACAAAAACAACCGCCTACAGACTAGAGATCGATCTAATAAATTTGTTAGATTAGGAATCATGTCTTCTATATCTATGTTAGATCTATACAAAAGTTTGATGCTGTGATATAATATTTGATGGTATGAATAAGTTGCTCTTTCCTACTCTTTATGCCTCCAAATATCATTCAGTTCCTTTAATTTCCTGCCAGATCATGTAAATACAAGTCACCACACTGCTAGTATACTGTCGATTCCTCCCCTTCCTACGCACACCATGCCGATAAAACTTCTTAACTTCATAATTAACTAAGGCTCATGGGGGCTTGAGAGATCCCCGCCCAAGTAAAAAGCCCTTGCAGAACCCGAGACGAGAAGGGACAAGAGAAGTATAGGTGCTCTATACTTTCTGTAATACCCCGAGTTTGAAGAGTATTGGAATGGTTTATGGTGCTCAGATGAGTGTGTATTGGATATGGTTTAAGGTGCTCAGATGAGTGCTTAGAGGGTTTGGGAGTACTACTCATATCAATAGTACAAACTGCACTTTCTTTTCTAGTTTTCATGCAAAAGAACTCTGCAGTTAAGCGTGCTTGGCTGAGAGTAGTCTAAGGATGGTGACCTCCTGAAAGGTTTCCGGGATGCGCATGAGTGATGTCAAAATGCGCTAGAAAGGACTCGTTTTGGTCTGTGAGGTCAATACATAGCCTGTTGAGAGCCATAGGTGATACCACAATCCAAAAGTGGTGACTGGGATGTTACACTTTTCTCATGACTCTGATCTCACTGAGAACACACCAGTTAGCAACGGTAAAACCCCACATTTTCAAAGTATCGACCGTGAGCAACTTTCTTTGGACAGCAAGGGAAGCAACAAAGCTATACCTGAGGATAACATAAGCATGCCAAATGGCCTTAGGTAGCGTTTGGAAACCTATATTTCATTTCAAATCGTCATTGTCAAATTAGAAAGTGAAATGATGAATTTTAGAATGACATGTGTTAAGGTGTCATTTTGAAATGAGCCTTTTTGTGAAGTTATTGTATTTGGTTGGATTTGGCAAAATCCAAATTCACAAATTCACTTTGTTTCTCAAACAAAGTATTTGTGTCAAATCCAAATTTTAAAATGAAATCCGTGTTCCCAAACGGACCATTATAGAACTTCTTTTTACCATATTTGACACCTCTTCTTAAAGAATTGGTAAATTATACTCCATCTTTTTGTTTATAAGTCATTCTCACTTTTCGAGACATTTCTTTCAATTCATTCTCTCTTCAATATTATCTTTCACAACATAAGAATAAATGTTACTCTGTATGATATGTGTACTCAGATCATTTGAAAGTATTTCGTAAGGAATTTTATGGTGTAACTTTTAAAAATTTTGGACTAATATATTTACATAAAAATTAAAGTCAATGCATCACCTCAAATAAACCAAAACGTCATATATATTGAAACGGAGGAAGAGAGTTGATATTCATAACCTAAGCCGATTCACGTCAGAATTATGATCGTCATTGTGACTCTTTTTGCATAATAAATAAATAATGTAGTACTCCTTTCATCTCGATCCTTTATATATTTATTATCTTTTCTTTTGACACGAAGACCAAGGAGAGAGGAGTGTAGCATTTTTTTTTATGAACGAGGGAACCCGCAGCCGCTACCCCTATTTTTTTGTGCGCTCTGGGTAAACCCTCGGGTGTACGCATAACCTGCAAACCACGCACACCAGGGTGAACCGCCCGCGGGCGACAGGCTCGAAGTCTAAAAGGCACAGTCTCAAGCCATACAACTCCCACAAGTTCGCGCTTGCAGGGGCTTGAACCTGAGACCCTTGGGCTGGTGACCACAAGTTTTAACCACTAGGCAACACCTTTACGGACGAGTAGAGCATTTGTTGGTGTACGATCATATTGGATGACTTGCGAACCAAATTCTAGGTAACCGAACGATCTGTCTATAAAGAGCTACATAGACACCCGAAAATGAATTAAGTAAGCAAATGATGTGTTCTACTCATGGACAACAAGCTCAATGCTTTAAGATGTGTTATTAACTAAACTTTCTTTCATTCTAGCGAGCATATCCGTCACAAATTTCTAACGGGTTAATATTACCTACACATATAGTTCGATAAAGACAAAGCATTTTCTAATACACCAATGCATTCCGATTTTGTCTTATCGAAACATGTGGTGATATTTAATCCGTTATAACTTTGTGACAAATATACCCGTCACAAGAGAAACTAACCGAACTTTAACAAGTGGGTACTATTGTGAAATATGAGCATGTGGAGTATAATAAAGCAACAACAATAATGTCCTAGGTTCTTAAGGTAGGGCTCATGAACGAGGTTATTATTTCTAGACCATCTTAAATTAAATTATTGACAATTATTGAATTATAAATAGGTCTTACTTGTGATGGACATAATTTTTATATTAAAAACCATTTATAATTTTTGGTGTAATTTTATTTATTTATTTATTTAAGCCATATAAATTTCACATGGGTTAGTTAATGCTACTAAGAATTAAATAACTTACTCGGTACTCCCCCTATTATGTGAGATTTATCTCAATAACGATATTAATAGACCGTCTTTTTTTTAAAAAAAAATTGTGAATAAAATTTAAGTCCTAGCTATAAGTGTCGAATCAGTACACCTACATTTGGCCCTGTATATGTACGATTGGCTAAGTTTTTATAGTGATTGCCTAATTGGTACGACTCCTTGCATTTACAATTCTACCAAACTACCATATACCTCCAACACTTTATGTCGAAGTATTCGTTTTCATATTAAAACAGGTTTGTATAACAAACACTTTCATATTAAGATCGATCTTATAGTAGTCTGTATTTCGTTATTTGTAAGTTATATTGTGATAATAATAATGTAAAATGAATAATTAATTAATTAAATTACTTTTGATTTTTTTATTAGAATTTAGTTTGCCCTATATGAAATTTATTACTCGTGATTTAGAGAAGATTCACTGACGATGAGTTAATCACAACCAAATGCAGAATAATACCAAAGAAATGATCGAATTCTTTATCACACATGGTCATTGAATAGCGTGATCAAAACGTTCTTAAAGCTGAGGTCAAATATTGTCATTATCGAATAACAAGATCAAAAGGTTCTTAGATCAAAACGTTATTATGTGGCGCAAGCTAACTTTAATTTTTTTGTAGTGTTAGTATTATGATATTATTATATTGCGTGGTAAAAACCATAATACAGTATGTCTTACTTGTGACGTGTGTATCCGTCACAAATCTGTAACGGATCAGATATGATTCGCATGAATCAGATAGATAAAACAAAATCATAATACACGATGAGTACCAGATATTTCTCTTCATCTACCTGGGTGAGATAGTTAACCCATCACAAACAAAAATTCTCAAAAACGTATTGAAAGACGGTCTCTTCTATAGTTTTTGTGATTTATTTATTTCTCAATGAAGTGCACGTACAGTACACTTAATCGCATTCACAGGGGCGAGAAAATCAAACCTAGGAACATGTTGTCCACACTCCATAGTACATGTGACCATAAAAGTGATAAATAATTAAATACACAATGAGAAGATTATACAACCAGTTGTACGTAGTTCTATGTATAACTGGTTTTCTGATTTTGAACTTTATCACAAAGGTTTCGAGTTTTGCTGTAAACTTTCTGAATTTTAGTGTAAAGTTGTCGAGTTAAATCACATAAATGTTTAAGCTCAAAAACTTACAACTCAGTTCAGAAACTTGTATAAGCTCAGTAAATATATATACAAAACTCAACAACTTTACCTTGGTTATACAATGCTATTGTACAATCAGATGTATAATCCTATTTTTTAAAACGGATACAAATGTACAACCCAACACCTAAATGGCTAAATGAATCATGCACCCCTATAAAAAGGGTCTCAAACTTCTTATACATAGCACCACAAAAATCAAACCAAAAAAAAATCAACTCTAGTGATAATAATTATGGAAGGGAAGAAGATTATGAGTGTGGTTAGTATGATGGCGTTCTTAGCCATTCTGTTGGTGTTATCCACAACTCCTGAACCTGTCATTGCTGTTCGTCAGCTTAATCCCCTCTCAAACATACTGCTTGATGACAATAATGTTGCGTTCATCCAGCGCCCCCTTACCTGTAAATCGAAACATGAAAGGTGCGAGGAGGACTCAGAATGTTGCGGAAAATGTACTTGTGGATCGGGGTTTGTTATTGCTTTCGAGACAATATGCTATGTTGATGAATTTTCTGTTTGGGAGGATTGTTGAATGAATCATAACAATGAAAAAAAATGGTGTAAGAAGATGATATTATGTTCTACTATGTGTGTTATGAACTAGGGCATGTAATGCTTAAGTGTTGTCGTTGTTGTTGTCGTCGTTGTCGTTGTTTTGAATAAAACACACAAGTTATAATTGTGTGTACTTGATTAAGTAATGGATCGATTTCAATTTCATTACCGTTTTACATTACTTTCTATTTTCTGTCTGAAGGACAAGTAGAAGAATTCATTTAAACTTTCGAAAATACTCATAATCGAAACCAATCTAATAAAAACCTAAGAAAACGAAATCTTTTGTAAACTACGATTTCAAATTCAGATCTAACAACTTAGGTGTTGGACCAGACATTTCGATCCATTTTTCATTAGGTCTAAAATGAATCGACCTTATATCATCGAAAAGGGTCATTTAGGTTGGATTCGTTTTAACCATGACCTTGTCACGGGTTAGACCTTGAGCACTAGCCCCTCAAACAGTCATGGATCGACTCATAGCCGGCCCGAACCCCTAGCTTCCAATCAAGATATTGAACCCAGGTCAGAGCGAATCGATGAGCCGACTTTATTGAGCCCGAGTCCATCCCGGGTCAACGGACAAACCAATGCAGGATGCCGGGATGCATGGTGGCAGATAAGTCCGACTATATATATTTTTTTCATTATTTGTACTCCCTCTGTTTCATTGAAAGCTTCCACTTTTCCTTTTTCGTAAATTTCTTTGATAGCTTCCACTTTCTTACTCCCTCCGTTCCAATGAATTGTTTGCCTTTGCTTTTGACACCAAGGGCAAGAGATCCAATTAGAAGGTGACATGTGGAGCCAAGAGTCAAATTACACATAAAAAACATTCCTAAAATAGAAAGACAAACAATTCATTGAGACGTCCCAATATGAAATAGACAAACAATTCATTGGAACGGAGGGAGTATTTGGTATCACTTTTATCTCTTACCTAGGTGATCCACCTACTTTACTCTCTATCTACTTTTGAATATTTTATTATTTTCCTTAAAAAATGTGCCTTTTTTCAGGTGTAACCTTTCAATGAAATGGAGGGAGTAATTTACTAATTTTTAGTGGGTCAGAGCAAACCGATGAGCCGACTTTATTGAGCCCGGGTCAACAAACAAACCCGTGAGGAATGCCGGGATGGTGGCGGTGAGAGTTCGGCTACCGGAAGGTTGATCCACGGGCCAAGCCGACTCAAACCGAGTCAGGTCAGGTCCAGTCGAGCCGATCCATTATCTTGAGATCGACCACGGTCCACGTCTACGTACAATGTCACAACTCACAAGTCGCTAACAACCTTATAAAACGAACCCATCATCACTCTCCGAAATCTCAAAAAAAAAAATCAAATCGAAATCTAACGAACTTTTCTGCAGAATTGCTTCGATCCGAAATTCATGCATCAGAGAGGAAAAACCTCCAACTCCAGATCTAGAACCTTCTCTCGTTCTCGTCTCGCCATTGAAGGATCTTAATCTCTTCATCTTTTCATCTTTCGTCTTTTCTTTTTTGGAATAATCTCAATTTTCGATCGGATTATCAGTAATTTAAGGTAAATGTCGCTTGTTTTATTGATTCAATCGTTTCGATTTGATTTTTTTTGTGTGATTATAGTTTTGTGATGATTATAAACATGATGAAATGTAATGTGATTCGATTTGATTGTTGTATAATCTCAGTTTTTGATCAGTTTATCAATGATTTTAGGTAAATGTCGTTTGTTCTATTGATTCAATCGTTTCGATTTGATTCATTTTTGTGTGATTATAGTTTTGTGATGATTATAAACATGATGAAATGTAATGTGATTCGATTTGATTGTTGTATAATCTCAGTTTTTGATCAGTTTATCAATGATTTGAGGTAAAATGTCGTTTGATCTATTGATTCAATCGTTTCGATTTGATTCATTTTTGTGTGATTATAGTTTTGTGATGATTATAAACATGATCTCACTTTTGATTGTAATGTGATTCGATTTGATTGTTGTATAATCTCACTTTTCGATCGGATTATCAGTCATGTAAGGTGAATGTCGTTTGTTCTATTGATTCAATCGTTTCGATTTGATTTTTTTTGTGAAGATTATAATGCTTGGTGAAATGTGATGCGATTTGATTTGATTGTTGTATAATCTCAGTTTTGAATCAGTTTATCAATGATTTTAGGTAAATGTCGTTTGTTCTATTGATTCAATCGTTTCGATTTGATTATTTTTGTGAAGATTGTAACGCTTGATGAAATGTGATGCGATTTGATTTGATTGTTGTATAATCTCAGTTTTGAATCAGTTTATCAATGATTTGAGGTAAATGTCATTTGATCTATTGATTCGATCGTTTTGAATTGATTTTTTTGTGATATGATGACATGTAATGTGATTTGATACCTTTTCGATCTGATTATCAATCGTTTGAGGTAAATGCAGTTTGTTCTATTGATACAATCGTTTCGATTTGTTTTGTTGTGATGATTATAAAGCTTGATGAAATGTAATGTAATGTGATTTGATTTGATTTGATTTGATTTGATTGTCGTCTAATCTCGGTTTTGGATCAGTTTATCGATCATTTGAGGTAAATGTGGTTTATTCTATTGATTCAATCGTTTCGATTCGATCATAGCATTGTGATGATTATAAAACGTGATGAAATGTAATGTGATTTGAATTTTCGCAAAATCTCACTTTTCAATCAGTTTATGAATCATTCGAGATAAATGTGGCTCTCTATCGATTCAATCGATCTGATTCATTTTTCTTGAGAAATTGTGTGATGATTATTACATGATGAAATGTAATGTGATTTGAATTGTCGCATCATAATCTCACTTTTCGATCCGTTTATAGAATTCATTCGAAGGTGAATGAGTTTTTCTATTGATTTGTTCATTTCGATCTTGATGTAATGTAATGTATGCGATTTGATTTGATTTGATTTGAAGGATGATGCAAGAAAGAGAAACGATGAAGAAGTACTGGATTGAGCATTCGACTGATTTGACAGTTGAATCCATGATGCTTGATTCGCAAGCTGCTGATCTCGATAAACAAGAACGTCCCGAGGTATCAATTTCTCGATTACTTTTGTTCGAATCATCGCGAAGTAATGTCTATGTTGATCGATGAATATCTCGTTTTTTCACTCTTTTGATAAACAGATACTCTCCCTCCTTCCATCCTATGAAGGGAAGTCGCTCCTCGAACTTGGTGCTGGTATTGGTCGATTCACGGGTGAATTGGCCGTGAAGGCTGGACAGGTTATCGCTTTGGATTTTATCGACAGTGTTATCAAGGAGGTGATTTGCCTTTTCATGTCTCTTCCGTGATCTCTAGTCGGGGTGTTCAAAAAGTGGCCCATGGACCGACCCAGACTCGGTCCACACCAGGGCACGTACCGGTCCGGTCTCCGGGTCGCAAAAAACTTGGTGACCGGTCCGGGTTTCAATATTTACCGGTCCGGTTTGCGGGTTTGGATTTTTGGGTTGCCGGTCCGCGGGTCGATCCGGTTCGGTCAAGTTTGGACTGGTGAACACCCCTAATCTCCAATTACTATAGACCTGACAAACAGATCGGGTCGTGTCGTGTTCGTGTTTATGTCATTGTTAAACGGGTCACGAACCCATCAACCCAGACCCGACCCATTTAAGCTTCGTGTCGTGTTCGTGTTGACCCACTTACATAAATGGGTCATCAACCCTCAACCCGAACCCATTTATTTCGTGTCGGGTTTGTGTCGTGTTTTCGTGTCAGGTCTATATTTGGAAAGTATTAAATTATTTATGTTAAAAATGATTAAAAATATTTACACTAATTTAATAAACAGGTTATTCGTGTCAGTTTCGTGTTTTGGGACCTCAACCCAATCCCGACCCAATTAAATCTCGTGTCGTGTTCGTGTTGACCCACATACATAAATGAGTCATCAACCCTCAACCCAGACCCGTTTATTTCGTGTCGGGTTCGTGTCGTGTCATGTTTTCGTGTCGTGTCATTTTTTGTCGGCTCTAATTATTTACGAAGTGTGTATATGTTCTTCGACAGTGTCGGTCACAAATAATTTTCTACGTTGGTTGCAGAATGAAAGGATAAACGGACATCACAAAAACGTGAAGTTTATGTGCGCTGATGTTACATCGCCCAGCCTCAACATCTCACCAAACTCTATCGATATAATATTCTCGAACTGGTTACTCATGTATCTTTCTGACAATGAGGTATATTGCATGCTTTCGTCGTACTTAGTGTTTGGACGTGCCAACTTGCGAGCATATAAAACCTTTCTTTCCTGAATGGCTTCTTCTCGTCTCGTGGGATTGCAGGTTGAAAAGCTGGTTGAAAGGATGTTGAGCTGGTTGAAACCAGGAGGATTCATTTTCTTCAGGGAATCGTGCTTTCATCAGTCTGGTGACCACAAGCGTAAAAACAATCCAACTCACTACCGTGAACCTCGATTCTACACCAAGGTTGTCCTTCAATTTATCTTTTAATCGCTTTCAATTTTGGTCATCGGATATGTCATGCTGAACACTTTTTTACTCCTTGAAATCGATTCTTCCACGAACACATTAACATGTTTTTGGTTCAAGATCTTGCTTACATTGATATATCATTAAATGATGCGGAAAATAGAATTACACATCTGGTTAACATTGTATATATTTACTGGGTTATCCAAGTTTCTGAGCTGAGTTGTAAGTTTTTGAACTTAAACATCTATGTGATTTAACTCGACAACTTTATACTAAAGCTTTGAAAGTTTACAGCAAAACTCGAAACTTTTGTGATAAAGCTCAAAATCATAAAATTTGTTATACATAGAACTATGTACAACTGGTTGTATAATCTTCTCATTGAAATGGTTGTATAATCTTCTCATTGAAATGATGCAGGTGTTCAAAGAATGTCACAAGAAAGATGTCTCGGAAAACTTTTACGAGCTTTCCCTAATTGGTTGCAAATGCATTGGAGCGTATGTCAGAAACAAGAAGAATCAGAATCAGGTCTCGATATATAATAATCCCGTATGCTTGTTTCCAGTTCGGTAATTTTCTGATCACGACCTCAAACCAGAATCCAGAATTTCTGACACTGGTGCTGTTGTGTGTATTCTGACTGCAGATATGCTGGTTGTGGCAAAAAGTCGACTCCGAGGGTGATAAGGGGTTTCAGCAGTTCTTGGATACTAGCCAGTACAAGTGCAGTAGCATTCTGCGCTACGAGCGTGTATTTGGCTCTGGCTATGTGAGCACTGGAGGACTCGGTAGGGCTTTTGATCTTTGTTTTATATTCTTATGCGAAGTTGCCTTGACATTTTTGTAGACAATTTTAACTGTCTGAAGCAGTAAGCATTTAAGCGATGATCTGAGTTTCATTTAACGGGCATTTGAATACGGAGTATAACTTATTCAGCACTAGTTACATACTTACATAATATCGTAAGTTTATAACTATCGAGCTTCAAAAACGATTTTGTTCGAGTTTGAAATACGCTTACTTTTGAGATAATAGCTCCCAAAATAATCTCGACTTTGAAATCTCCCAATATTATTGACAACTACACCTGGCAAACGGGTCAACTCAACTTGGTCGGGTTCAGTTTGGGTCAGGTCATCTTCAGGTCAAATCACTTTCGGGTTGCCGGGTCATTTCAGGTTCGGGTCATTTTCAAGTTTGTGGGGTATTGACTCATTTGTTATAATAACATTTGACCGAGTCATTTCGGATTACGAGTCAAATTCAGGTCTTTAGTTCAATTGTTGGGGTCAGGTCATGATCTCGTTTGGGTCGAGGTAGCAATATATTGAAATGAATTTGTGTGTGCAGAAACGACTAAGGAGTTTGTCTCGAAACTTGACTTGAAACCGGGCCAGAAAGTCCTGGATGTAGGTTGCGGAATAGGTGGGGGTGATTTCTACATGGCTGAGAACTTCGACGTTCACGTCGTTGGCATTGATCTCTCCATAAACATGATCTCTTTCGCCCTTGAGCGTGCTATCGGTCTCAAATGTGAGGTCGAGTTCGAAGTGGCAGACTGTACCACGAAAACTTACCCTACAAACTCCTTCGATGTAATTTACAGCCGTGATACCATTCTGCATATCCAGGTAACATCCCCGAGTCCAAAATCTCAAGATGAATGTCATCATATTCTGCAATTCAGATGAAATTAACAATGTTCGTTCTCGTTTCAGGATAAACCCGCGTTATTTAAGTCGTTTTATGACTGGTTGAAGCCCGGAGGCAAGCTTCTAATTAGTGACTACTGCAAGAACAGTGAACAACCTACTCCTGAGTTCGCGATGTATATCAAACAAAGGGGTTATGATCTCCATGATGTGCAAGCATATGGAAAGGTAAATGCTTAAATCATTTTAAAAATCGTCGTTCTAAATCCCGACTTCTCGATTTTAATAACCAAAGTTGCCGATGTTTTCACCAGATGCTTAGAGACGCGGGTTTTGATGATGTTCTTGCTGAGGACCGTACCGATCAGGTAAATATTTCACTTTGTTCAAACTCCTTAAGTATCGCTCATCTAATTTCAGCTTCTTTAAGTTCAACTAAGCTTCTGTAAGTCGGTTGCTATAAGTTCATCCCAACTCCTATAAGTTCACCTCATCTCATCTCAGCCTCAGCTTCTTTAAGTTCAGCTAAGCTTTTGTAATAAGTTCAGCTCAGCTGCTATAAGTTCGTGATGGCTAAGTCCGTTGCTATAAGTTCATCCCAACTCTTACTCCCTCTGTCCCAATGAATTGTTTGTCTATTCCATATTGGGGCGTCTCAATGAATTGTTTGTCTTTCTATTTTAGGAATGTGTTTTATATGCAATTTGACCATTCTCATGAGTTTTGCTCCACATGTCACTTCCTCATTGGATGGATCCCTTACCCTTGGTGCCAAAATGAAAGGCAAACAATTCATTGGAACGGAGGGAGTATAAGTTAAGCTCATCTTATTTCGGTTGCTTTAAGTTCAGCTCAATTCTTATAAGTTCATGTTCATCCAAGCCTCTATCATTTCACTTTCACTCAGCTCAGCTTCTATCAGTTGAGCTCAACTCCTATAAATTCAGCTCAGCCAGCTGAGCTCAACTCCTATAACTCCAGCTCAGCGGACCTCCTATATGTTTAGATCGCTCTTAAAAATTCAGCTCAACAACTCCTAGAAGTTCAACTCCTATAAATTCGGCTCGGCTCAGGTCGACTGCATTGTTGGCGAGAAGAACAAGGTTTACTCTCTTATAAACTCGTCTTGCATCAACTGAGTTGTTGCCAAGAAGAACAAGGTTAGTCTCCCCAAAGGGGTCTTAACCACTAGGGGCATTCAACGGTTCAAACTCGGATTGGACCAGATTGACCCGCGGATCAGCAATCCAAAAAATCCAAACCCGCAGACCGAACTGATTAACAAAGAAACCTGGACCAGACCGGACCTGACCACGGACCAGTAACTGAGTTTTTGGAGACCTGTGGACCAGATCGGTATGTGCCCCGGTCCGGTTTGCTGATCCGGGTCACTTTTTGAACCCCCTACTAACCACCTACCACCCCCATGTATTTACCCACCGAGGCCTCGTTACCAATGAATACCGCTAATTTTTTATGTTGCTCCATGTAGTTCATCCGAGTTCTTGAAAAAGAACTCGATACAGTCGAGAAGGACAAAGATGGCTTCGTCAAAGAATTCTCCGAGGTCTGAACTTAACTTTACTTAACTTAACCAATCATTTTCCTCATCGTACCCTAATTTTCACCATTTGATACCATTAATGACGTTTTTTTCGATCTTTTTTTTTAATTTTATCATCCTTAGAATGATTACCACGACATCGTTGGTGGATGGAAGTCGAAGCTGGTGAGGAGCGTGTCAGGCGAGCAACGATGGGGTCTTTTCATCGCTCAGAAGAAGTGAAAACTCAAACTCGAAACTCAAATGCTCTCGTCGAAGGACGATGATTACTTCAACTCTCAATGAATTAAAACTCTTGCTTTGATTTGATTCTTTCCCTAAAAATTGAACTTTCATTTGATATTTTGCTCTTATTATCCTAAAAATAATGTATGATTACAATACCAAACAAACTATATATATCCCTCTTGATACAATATTCAACAATTTCTCGCTGAACCAGCGTGAACAAAGGTCGTGTGTTTGAATCTTAGGACCCTCAATAGGAGCAATTGCTTTTATCTCTTTATGTTTTACTCCTTATCATACTAGTATATTTTTACTAATTAAAAACGGTTTTTCTAATGTGTGTCCACTGGGTACACCGTACATGTTAAGAGGTA
Organism: Agrostemma githago; assembly: GCA_958450325.1. Lineage (NCBI taxonomy): Eukaryota > Viridiplantae > Streptophyta > Magnoliopsida > Caryophyllales > Caryophyllaceae > Agrostemma > Agrostemma githago. Next base: position 634,741 of record OY288253.1, on the reverse strand, counting down.
ATAATATTATCATCAGAAATCATAATTATATTATCATCAGAAATTAACATAATAATCCATAATTACCATACTTTAATTTTTTAATTACCATACATAATTGTAATTTTTAATTTAATTAGCATAAATTACAAAACAAACTATATCCCTCTTGATTCAATAGTCAACAATTTCTCACTGAACTAGCGTGAATAAAGGTCGTGTGTTTCAATCTTACGACCCTCAATAGGAGCAATTGCTTTTATCTCTTTATGTTTTACTCCGTATCATACTAGTATATTTTTACTAATTAAAAACGGTTTTTCTAATGTGAGTCAACTGGGTACACGTTAAGCAGTTAATTAAGGAAGAAATCATAATTATATTATCATCAGAAATTTACATAATAATCCATAATTACCATACTTTAATTTTTTGATTACCATACATAATTGTGGTTTTTAATTTAATTAGCATAAATTATTACAAGTATGTATGAAATATTGCCTAAAACTGTAGTAGTAAAAAGAACTTACAATTATTAAATCACAAATTGTGCACTCTTAAAATTGTAATCAAAACTTACCATTGTCAAATTGTGCACTTTTAAAGATTAATTAAAAATACAATAAATCTTCATCTTTTTTTTTTTAAAAAAAATACATTATATCTTCTAATACATTATGAAAACCCACTTTTTTTTTTAATTTGTGATTCAAAATAAATAATAAAAATAGCATACAATTAATTTTTGTATAATATAACCAATTATCCAAAAATTATGATCCAGCTTCCCATATTGAACTCTCGATCGACTTTGTATCCATTGGGCTTAATTCACCTACAATTAAAATTAAACAATTCTCGTGTAAGACCGTCTTTAACACATGCAACAAAAACCGTCTTATCTAAATTACACTTGAATTTACATAATTTTATACTCGTGTAAGACCGTCTTTAGTATATACGAGTATTTATTTTTGGAAGAAACTTTATATTTTATTTTTGACAACTTTATTTTGTAATAATTAACAACTCGCTTAATAAAATATATGAATTCTCACCGTAAATTAATGTAAAATCAAAATAAAACTAAAAAATTATTTATTTTTTATTATTATTATTATTATTATTATTATTATTATTATTATTATTATTATTTGTGCTTGTTATAATTAGGTTAATCTCATGGTGAACCAACATGTTAACTATTGAACTACAATTATTTTTCTAGAGGCGACGGGATTTAGATAATTAATTAAAATCATTTTATATAATTAATTAAACAGTAATTATTGTGTGCAATCGTTGTACCATGCGATAATAGTAAAAATATATAATTTATGATAAAAAAAAGTGACCATTTTAGATTAAATAGTTACCATTTTCAGATAAATAATCACCACTTTTTCATATAAAATGTGATCACTATAAAGTGTTATAACCGTATAATTTGTGTTAATTAAAACCGTCTTATTAGATAATTAGTGTTTAAGTTATTCACCTGGAAGATAATAATGTTGATTAAAACCATTAATCAAATGTTGTTGTGGAGAAATAATTAACGTTCCATCACGTGCATCTCTATCTTCCCTTAATTTATTTGCTCCATGCAAATCATTTGTTGGCCCATAATTACCGAATAAACCCGAATCCACAATCGGGCCACATTGAGCCCGAATACAATTCACTAATGCAACACTTGCATCAATACCTCCATTATTATAATTCACCTTATTGTTACTATTATTATTAGTAGTAATATTATTGTTATTGTTATTGTTATTTGGGACCGACCCGTTACCATTTACGTTCCAACCGATTAATCCTGAACCCGATTTGTAACCCGTCCCGTTATTGTGCCCGTTTTGGGCCAGTATCGGGACGGGTTGGTTGTTGTTGTTGTTACTAAGTTGTGATTGGACTCGGGTTTGGTACAACTTGAGTTCATCATATAATTTCCGGTACTCGCCAAACGGGCCTAGGATCGGGTCCTTTTGACGGCACAAGGCCTCCCAAACAAGGGAGTCGGCGGCCCGTCTTCGGTCCTCGTCCGTGTGGAGGCTACGGACGATTTTCTGGACGTTGCTGACGCCGAAAACTTTGTGAACTGCTTGGAATTCACGTGCTTTTTCAGCTGGAAAGAACGGGGCCAGTACACACTTTTCCGTGCACCTTTTCCTTTGGTGTTTGCATGCCGCACATGCTTGGTGCGCACCTGAAATCCCGTTGTTAGTTCTATGCATGATTTCACAAAAACCCGTTAAAAAAACAAGATTTCCTAAAAGAAAATGATATGAAAAATAAAAATAAAAATTTAAGATTGGAAAAGGGTGATTAAAAGGAAAGAAAATATACTAGTAAAGTGAGCAAGTTGTATATATAATGTTGTTTACAATAATTAACATAAAATTGGGAGAGAATTAGTCTATGGATTATATAATTAAATAATGGTTAAATGACAAGAAAACTATCATTAGAAGTTGATGAACTATGATGTTTTTTGATGCATGGAAAGATAGTTTATTATAATTAAACAATAATTATTGTTTAATTATTGTTATTATAAGGTTTTTGTGAGAGGTTGATTTGAGATTTAGGTTGCTCACAAGAAGATTAAGGACTAAAAATTAAGTAGTTTATGAACTAGTGAAATTAAACAACAACATTAACTAACTTTAAGGAATAGATAATATGGGTTTTTCCATTATTAATTAAAAACCTTTTATGATAAATAATATTTTGGAATTTTTGTAATTTTCTATTTCATTCCTTCATTTGATGTATATTTTGTTTTTTCTTGTCGGATGTATTATATTCAAAATTAAATAAAAGAACGATCTGGTTTGGAAAAAAAATAAAACATTTTTTGAACAAAGAATATACGAACACAATTCGGACCGAAGGAGAACCTTTTTAAAATATAAGACAACATTTTGACTTTTCATTAATTTTCTCGTGTAAATTAGTGTTTTTTTTTTGTTATAAAATTGTATTATATTTTTCAAAATTTCACTATATTTGACATGATCGTTTAATCGAGTATGTTATGTATATCATGTTGTGGGGTTGAGTCTCGACCACAAGCCAATACGACATGGGGACAAAGTAAATTAAAATAATGAATATTATGAATTTTTATGAATTAATTTAATCCCGACTATTAATAGACTTATTAAATTATAGTTAATAGATAATTATTCCTTTATTCTTGCCCTACCTTCCCTCTTTTTTCTCTCTTGTAAGATTGTTATCCCTTGTTTCTCTCTACCTCATTTGTCTTGAGAAAACACATTTGTAGGAATACATAGATTTTTGAGAAGGAAAAATAAAAATAATTAAAAAAAAAACACAAAAAAAAAAAACATTTTTCTTGTAAATTAACACAATTGAATCGATCTAGGGCCGAATTAAGGAGGGGGAGAGAAAGCAAAATCTTCGAAAACCAAAAAAAAAAAAAAAACTTTAAAAAATCATATTTGTTTCGCAAGTGCTCTCCCCCTAACCCTTTTAAAGCTAAGCTAAGGCTCATTTTATTGTAATTTTTTAGGGTTATTAGTTAGTGTAGACGTTAATACTCGAGGTTGTGTATATTTGAACCCCTTGAATAATAAAATTTTAAATTAGTATTAGTATTCACACTTTTTTTTTGTTTTTTTATGTGAAAAAATGGCAAAGTTACCCCCAAAAATCCCAAACATTATGATATCTCTTGACCACCAAAGTCAAAGTCAATGGTTAGACCTACCGCACGACGCGCCACCAATCCAAGACACACAACCGTGGGTGGACGAGTTTATGGAGTTCTCAGCTGCTAAGAGAAACGCTCACAGAAGATCTGTGAGCGATTCCTCAGTGGCGTTCATTGAGGCAGGAACGGTCCCTTTTTTGGGACCATTCCGTGGAATAGACACGGGAAATGAAGTAACATTACTAAACAACAAGGGTGACCAATTTGACAAGTTTGATGATGAACAATTTATGTGTATGTTTAGTAATAATGACCTTGGTGGGTCCTCCTCGAACCCGTCATCCACTTCGGACCATAATAGTACGAATGAGGATCGGAAAAAGAGGGCGGGTGTGGCGGGTGGGGAGGCCGGCGAGAGGGTGGTTGATGGGGAGGAAGAGGTTAAAATGGCGACCGTGACGGTGAAGAATGAGGTTGAGGAGGTGCAAAGTTCTATGGTTGAGAAACAAGGTGATTCAAGAGAGTCTAAAGATAATGGTAGTAATTTAGGCGGCGGCGGCAACAGTGGTGGCGGCGGTGGCGGCGGTGGTGGTGAAACTAGGATTTTTCTAGACAATAATGCAAGTGATGGTGGTGGTGACCAACAACAAATTGTTGATCCTAAGAGGTTTAAAAGGTAATTAATCTCATAATATAGGCGACGTTTGTAAAATTGTTTTATATAAGAAGTTTTGATGTTTTTCCAAGTTTTAGTAATTTAGGGTTATATATTATGTTCAGAATATTGGCTAACAGACAATCAGCCCAACGATCAAGGGTGAGGAAGTTACAATACATATCTGAGCTTGAACGAAGTGTTACTGCACTACAAGTGAGTATCTCTTTTAAGTTTTCTCGAGTCCTCTACAACGGATTTATAGGTTTTATAAACGGGTTTTCTAACATATGTTCACTATGCTTATGTTAACATGCTAATCAGAGCAAGATTCACATCATGAGAAATTGAAATATTCTCTCATATTTGCCATAAAATCTTACTGCAATTAGCATGTCATATAATTCTTATCATGAATTATACGGAGTATAATAATATGTGATTTAACTTATATACAGAATGAGGTGTCGGTATTGTCTCCGAGAGTGGCATTTCTCGATCACCAACGTATGATCCTTGGCGTCGACAATAGTGCTCTTAAATCCAAAATCGCGGCTCTTGCTCAAGATAAAATCTTCAAAGATGGTAAGCTAATAAGATCAAGTTTTAACAGATGTGATCTGATAAATATCAGATCAGGTTGCGTTTTCGAATCCTGAAAGAACATGATCAATCACATAATTAGTTATTACTGTAGTTAACAATGTCTTGTGTTTATCAACGTAGCATTTGACATTGACATCCTTTTACTAATTTGAAGCTCACCAAGAAGCATTGAAGAGGGAAATAGAGAGACTAAGGCAAGTTTACTATCAACAAAGCTTAAACAATTCGGAAGACCCATCGTCAACTACATTGCCGCCATTAACGGCCGTTCAACACCATCAACAACAACAACCGGACACCATAGCCAACGAAAACGAACAATTTACCAATAATTAACATAACCAGATTTTTCCCTCGAGGAAAATGATTTAGCTCCACTCGATGATATACACACTTCTTGTACTTTAGAGAACTAACTTTTGCTAGATGAAAACTAAATGGTTCTTGTTTGTAATGTACAATTGTACATACCTCTCACGAGCGAAATTTTCACGTAAATGCATTTTTCGACACAATTTTCAGACTACGTGTAAGCTCATACTCCCTCCGTGTCTGTCAGCGTGTCGGATCCAGCCGTACCCATGCCAGACACGGACTTCTCACCCAATTCGCTACCGAGGTCCAACCCGAGACACAGAAGGTCGTGCCCGTGCCAGGCACGATTTTTCACTCGAGTCGGGCCGATAAACCAACGCCTGGCCCGGATTGCCTGGTCTAACTATACTCCATTACTCCATAAGACCATAACTATAACTATCATGGTTTATTTTTTTAATTTTTTTTAAGTGAAGATCAATATCATTATAATAAGCCATCCGACATCTACAAACGATGTCAAATTGAACTGAATACAGATTTGTGAAAAATAAATAAAGAACATCATTGAGACAAAGATACAAATTCTTGTTTATCACGGAGATATCCGTCACAAACATATAACGGGTCAAATAACTGTCAAATAGTTAGATAAGACAAAAGTATAATTGGTGGACCATTGATTCCGTTTTAACCCAACGACAGATATAGGGAGACCAACTGATAAATTATAACCTAACCCTATGACTCTATGGGCAGAGTACTGCTACATCTTTCATCTTCCTCCTCCTAATCAACCTAATTGAAATCGAAAAATTTGGGGAAAATTGAAATCGAATTGGGGAAAATTGAAACATCGAAAAAATTGAAATCAACCTATTCCTCCTCCTCCTAATATATCATCTCTATTTCCTCCTCGATTATCATCCTCCTCCTCATCTCTCATCTTCCTCGAAAAAATTGAAAAGTTTGGTGGTGTTCGAAAGTCGAAAGTCGAAACTCTGAAGATTTTTCATTCAAGGGAGTCAAGGTAATAGTATTTGTTCCGGATTGATTTTTTGTTGTTTTCATGCTTGATTGATTGATTGAGCAATTTCTATTTAAAAATTCAGTTCGTTGGTGATGGTGATGGTGAATTAGTTCGTTCCCGAACTAATTCGTAAATCGGGCGAACTAGGGTTTAGAAGTTCGGAAATCGTGCTGGCGAACATCGAATCTGCTCGATTTTTGTCAATCTAGGGTTAGGGATTGATTTTTGTTGTTTGATTGAACAATTTCTATTTCAAAATTCAGTTCGTTGGTGATGGTGATGGTGAATTAGTTCGCGAACGAACTAATTCGTAAATCGGGCGAACTAGTTCGGAAATCGTGCCGGCAAACTGCAAATCTGGTAACACTGATCCCATTTGTTTCCTCGAGGTTAATTGCCAATCTAGGGTTAGGGTTAGGGTTTAACTTCGAGGATTTAATCTTGTTTACGCTAATTATTCTCCATCCTTGGTCCTTTGCCATTCAAACCAGGATGCTCGATGAAATGAAATTGATGTATGTGTACGAGTTACATTTTGTTAATTGAACATGAGTTCTCTCTTCCATTCATGGACCCGTGCCAGATTGATTTTTGTTGTTTGATTGAGCAATTTCTATTTCAAAATTCAGTTCGTTGGTGATGGTGAATTAGTTCGGAAATCGTGCCAGCGAACTGCGAATCTGGTAACACTGATAGAGACAATCCCACTCGGGGAACAGATCTAGGGTTTAGAAGTTCCTTAGGACTAAAATTGAAATTCATCGAAAGTCGATTTCAAATTATCGTCTCATTGATCTCCATAGTTTCTAAGCCCTTTCTTGCAGAAACAACTGAAATCGAGATTTGTCGCACAAATCGTGCCGGCGAACTGCGAATCTGGTAACACTGATAGAGACAATCCCACTCGGGGAACAGATCTAGGGTTTAGAAGTTCCTTAGGACTAAAAATTGAAATTCATCGAAAGTTGATTTCAAATTATCGCCTCACTGATCTCCATAGTTTCTAAGCCCTTTCTTGTAGAAACAACTGAAATTGAGATTTGTCGCACAAATGCCCATTTTATGCAAATGCTTGTGTACGGCGATGTTAGGTGTAAGTTTTGTTATATAAACGACGTGCGACCATTCTGTCATATGATTTTAAGTAACATTAATGTTGTTGTATGATGAAGTCGATTTTTGTCATTCATGAGTTAACAATATGTTTGTGTTCATACATATTTGTCATCTTGTCGGCCACAAATGCCCATCATGAGCTGAAATCGAGATTTGTCGCCTTGTCGGTCACAAATGCCCATTTTATGCAAATGCTTGTGTACAGCGATGCTACATGAAAATACTTATGAAGGTTGTTAAACATAGACAGGGAAAGCTGTTTGGTGCAAGTTTTGTTATATAAACGACGTGCGACCATTCTGTCATATGATTATTACTTTATTAGTAACATTAATGTTGTTGTATGATGAAGTCGACTTTTGTCATTCATGAGTTAACAATATGTTTGTGTTCATACAAGATAAGCTCATATACGGAGTACGTCCCAACGTAATTGTGCCAATGATACCAGAGCTGTTTGATAGTATAATCTTTTATATTCTTACACTCAATATTCTTGGCGATACAAATAATTTAGCGATATTCAAATTGGCAATGTACTTATTTTTAGTTTATCTCTTGCAATTCAGAGTTTTCGTCTTCAACCAAAGTTCACGCTGTCCAAAAACAAGTGTAACCGGAAAATGGCGATCCCCGGTAGTCTCAGCCCTGAACAAATCGAGTTCTACAAAGCACAAGGTTAGTCACCCACACATACGGAGTACTATTTTTCTTTAACCCCATTCCATGTAAAAGTCTATAATGCTTTTTTTGAATCATATTTTTGGCAGGATATTTGGTTTTAGAGTCTTTTTCAAGTGCAGAAGAGATTGTTGAAATGAGGAGTAGAATGAAGCAATTGCTTGATGAATTCGATTGTTCAACTTCTGTTATATTTTCGACTACAAATTATGTTAGTTTTCTATCTAACTTTTTTAGTTTTTACTTTTTATTTGCAATTGTATTTTTTTAACATGATTTAATTTAATTTTCTTATTATTTGGTGTTTATGTCTTGTTTTGTGGTCAGTCTCATGCAAAGGACCAGTACTTCTTCGATAGTGCGGAGAAGATTTCATTTTTCTTTGAAGGTATTATGAGCTTATTCTCTTAAACTTGTAGGAGACGATAGCACATTAACATTTGCTACCTAATTGTGTATCACCATTTCGCATGCTTGTTTAGAGAGTTTTTAATCATGAAATTCAAGATAACTAAATAATTAAATATGGTCAATTCAAGACGACATTCGTTGTGTATGATGTGCATAGATAGGCTAAGGTTGAAAGAAAGTTAGACCTGTGGAGGCATACTTTGAAAGTGGAGGCCTTAGGCTCAACAACAGAAAAAAGTGATTATTTTGAGTGTAGAATTAGTGAAACCAGGGAAACGGAGGTGGGACAATCACTCATGATCTATGTTACTCGGACTCGTTTAGATGTATATAACACATGACTCAGCTGTTTTTATGAAAATTTTGCATATAATGGTATAAAATGAAGAGGCAAAGTGTCATAACCATGTCCGAGTGTCAAGTGTCGGACACGGGTACACGTGGCAATTTGAAGAGTCGAAGTAACAGCTCTTGAAGGCAGCTCATCAGGAATCCGTTTAGTATGTTGGTTATCTAGAATTGATTATCCATAACGATAGTTTTGGATTCATTGCGCTTTATTCGATTCAGGGCTGTGTGTGATATAATATGACTTTTTCATGGCTAGTAATTCTCAATTTTCACTCTTATATCATCATATGTTGATTATTTGATTTCTTTTTAGAGAAAGCATTCAATGAAGATGGTAAGCTAAAGCAGCCCAAGCAACTCTCTATCAACAAAGTTGGCCATGGTATGTCAACATTTTAAGAATTACTCGCACTACTGTATTTGTCAGCCGAATCTACAGTTTCCCCTTCCCCTCTTTGTCTCCCCACCGTCTCAAGGTGGAGTGGAGGTCATTGTGGGAATGTTGTTTGAAGAATTACTATTCATCTAGGTTACTTGGACTTGTGTCCAAGTGCTCATATTTTGGCTTAAAATGAAGAGTCCAAGTGTCATAACCATGTCTAAGTGTCAAGTGTCAAGTGTCGCTAGTTAATTAGAAGAGTCGAAGTAAGATATATAGCTATTCATTGCTTAATTCTGAGGTTGTTGTGTTTGTAATGTTTGTGCAGCGCTGCACGAGCTGGATCCTGTTTTCAAAAGATTCTCCAGTTCAGAAACTTTTGCAAAAATGCTGTCGAGTTTGAATTACAAGAGACCTGCCGTTGTGCAGTCTATGTACATCTTCAAGGTAAAGCGACAGTGCTTTTACTGTCTTAATAGTTCCCTTCTGTTTCATTTGGCGGGGATCTTTAGTCAAGCACTCAAGCAAATAACCCGTTTCAAAAAATAGCAGTTTTCTAAACATAACGACAGTGCCTAAACGTCTGCAGCTAATGATTGAGTCGATACTTCACATGGGTGCCGTGTCGCGTGTCCGACACCGACATGGTACTTCGATACTTCAATTAAACTAAAAATAAAAGTACTGTCCGACACTTCGACAGTTTCGAATTGGAACAATTGGACATCTTGTAAAACGCCGGATATTTTACTGTTAAGTTTTTTCCTTCCATGATTTACAAACTTTTGATATCATGTGAATTCCTTTTCCAGCAACCAGGCATTGGCGGGGAAGTGGTGCCGCACCAAGACAATTCGTTTCTCTACACCGATCCACAAACTTGTACAGGGCTATGGCTTGCATTAGAAGATGCCACTACTGTGAATGGTTGCCTTTGGGCTATTCCTGGATCCCACAAAAGTAAGTTACCTACATTTGCATGAAATACAAACCTGTCATTATTGACCGACTCAACTTAGTGCGATATGACCTCTATCCGACTAGACACTTGACCTGAAGATATGAGTCTTACTTGTAATCCGACCTAACCCTAATGTTTTAATTGCCACATACGAACCGATAACCTTTTCAAATTTGATAGTCACCCGAAAAAGACCCCTCTTGACTATATCTAACCCGAATTCTTACAAACCCGCAAATGACTTGTCCCCAATCCTACTTGATTGACCTGTTAAAATAAAACACCTAACGTTTTTTTACCAATGTGTTACAGATGGCCTTGTGAGAAGGTTTATCAGAGATGATGCAGGTGTCCATTTTGACAATCCATCCCCGTCCTACGACTCAAAAGACTTCGTTCCAATCGAAGTGAAAGCCGGGTCCTTGGTTATCCTCCATGGCGATCTTATTCATCAAAGGTCGGTCATCTTTTTTACTTTTAACTTCGAATATTTATTAACCCACAGAATGTTTCAAATTTTGAATTTTGCATTTCGACTTTGTAGCTTTGAGAATCAATCGCCAAGTTCGAGGCATGCTTACAGCTTACATGTTGTGGATACTGAAGGCTGTAACTGGGCTGCAGATAACTGGTGAGTCCATAGTTTTAGTTTCTCTTGCACCTTATGCTACTCGGACACGTTTAGAATCATCCAACACGGGCGTATGTCCAAGTTTCATACCCATGTCCGAGTATCAAGTACCGGTATATGTGAGAAATATTTCCCCGAAAGGGAAAAAACATTAAGAATCGGAAACGGTACAGAGTAATTGATATTAAGGAAACCTTTGATCACATACTTTTCGTCATTATCCTCACTAAATGATTACATTTTCGTCATTTTTAGGAGCTTATCGTTCGAACTTCTAGTCATCAGATGCCCCTTCTTGATAATTGCATTAGTGTTCACTCGGTATTATAATAAGCATTTTGCTGTGCTTTCAGGATCCAAAGAAAAACCGAGCCAGAACCGATATATGTTTCTTAATCTTTCTGCTCGGCATTTCATTCCAGTGAGTAAGACTCTTGTTCTCCTTCATCCTTCATCTTCATACTAAATTCTGTTTGAAATATACATGACTTGCACAACCTAGTCTATGGGAGCGACGGAAGAAAAAAGTGATCATCTTATGGTGAAAAGTGTCGGTTTTATGTCCAAAAGTGACGAGTCTTTAATACTAGTAAGTGGGTCACTTTTACACATAAAATGACGTCTTTTCATTATATAATAATGATCACTTTTTCACCCGTCGCATGATACAAGTCAACACACTTTTAGGTTTTTATGTGCTTGAATTTCACTCGACTTCTTTTCGTCTATTCTTTTCACATGTTTGATCTCAATCGCTAGTATGTACTCTTTATTTGTTTAGCCCACAAAATATAACGAACAAAAATCAGGAGAAAATAAATCCGACCCGGTTCGACCCCCCGAACGTCCGAAATCGTAGTGTATAATACACGTTTTTCGACGAATCGGGGGTCCGAAAAAAAAAAGGCCGAAAATCGTACTGGATGTTTAATGGGTCTCATAGAGTAAGCACACAAAGTTTTAGCAGAAACAGAGAAGGTTTGAGGTCCCCGACAGACGATAAATAGTGTTCGGTCGAAAAAACGATTAGTCATGCAAATGCCACTTTGCTTGTTTTTTGGGCTCGAAATTGGAAAGGATACATCCTTAAGCGACCCCAAACACGTGGTACAAAAATCGGATGAAAATAAAACCCGACCCAGTTCGACCCCCTGAACGTCCGAAATCGTAGTGTATAATACACGTTTTTTGGAGAATCGGGGGTCCGAAAAAAAAAAGGCCAAAAATCGTATTGGTTGTTTAGTGGGTCTCATAGAGTAAGCACTTGAGGTCCCCGGTAGACCATAAACAGTGTTCGGTCGAAAAAACGATTAGTCATGCAAATGCCACTTTGCTCGTCTTTTGGGCTCGAAATTGGAAAGGGTACATCCTAAAGCGACCTCAAACACGTGGTACAAAAATAGGGAGAAAATAAAACCCGACCCAGTTCGACCCCCTGAACGTCCGAAATCGTAGTGTATAATACACGTTTTTTGGAGAATCGGGGGTCCAAAAAAAAAATGGCCGAAAATCGTACTGGGTCTCATAGAGTAAGCACACAAAGTTTTAGCAGAAACAGAGAAGGTTTGAGGTCCCCGGCTCCAGATTTTTAGTTGTTTTCTCTCTTGAAGTAAACTTTTCTTTTTTAGGAAAACTCGAATTTTTGTCATTATTCCGTAGATTTAAATAGATACTTGAGGGGGGTAAATAGAAAGTTTGGGTTAAAATAAGTTCTCATGAGCTTAACTTGAGCCTATATATAATTGTACGTATTAAATTTTACATATTTTTCAACGATATGTTTTAATAACTTGAGGTTCGTAAATATATTCAATAAATATTAGATAAATCAATATCAACTACTCCGTATAATGACAATTATTCTTATTATAATTGTTACTCCTATTTTAGTACTCCCTCCCTTTCACTAAGATCTTCCACATTTCCTTTTTAGGAAACTTCACTAAGATGTTCCATTTTCCTTTTTAGTAAATATTTTGTGGTTCATATTGTTTGTGACCCCACATCCTTTTCTCTATCTTTATTTTCCTCCACATATATCCATTTTCTTAATTTCTTCCCACAATCAAATGTGGAACATCATAGAGAAGCGGAGGGAGTATTAATTAAAATATCGGAATATATACAAAAAATATTAGATAAATCAATATTAACTAATTATTGTTATTATTTTAGTAAAGAACAAAATATTAACTTCACGTGATTTCGACAGGAACCTGCGAAAGAAAGTAAACACAAGGAGCCCGACAGGCGTGTTCTCAGGTCAGAAGTATTCATTAAGGGGTAAGATGTTTTTGTCCGAACCCGTGTCGAAAATAGCGGAGCAGCTGTTTCTTAATTTAAATCTGCAGGTAAAAAAATGAAGAACTAACGCAATCCCTGTCTATATTTCTCTCTGCTCTATCTCCATGTATTTACCGTGTTTTATTTACTGTGTTTTATTTACCGTGGCTTTATGTTTTTCGTCTGCCCTAAAGTATTTTCATCATATCGTTAACCTACAGTTACGGGTTGGTACTCTCTTGTTTGGTCATTGATTTGGAACTGGTTTTTTTTTTTTTTTTACCGTGTCCTAAGAAATACCCGTTGTAATACTGTTCCCGTCTCAATCATTTGTTTATTTATAACATATAAAAAATGGGTCACAAATAATACATATAAAAAATAAACAAATGATTGAGACGGAAGGAATATATTAAAACGGGTCAAATAACGTCGTACGTTGAAGATTTTGTAAATTAATTTATCACGGGATTGCCTCGTAATTAAAAGGGTTTTGGATAAAGAAATATTCCCTTTGGTTTTTAATGTTCGCCCCGTTTTCTAATTATGTGTGAAGAGTATTATTATTATTATTATAATTAGAGGGGACGAACTTAAAAATTCGGTGGGAGTAAAACTTACGAGATATAGTGGATTATGAAAGCAATTTTATAAATCAGAAGTATTTCGTTATGTATACCTTGTCAGTTAAAAAATTTAGTATTACGTCGCGAAAACAGAATTTCTGACGCAAAATAATTTTCAAAACGTGAAATTCCGTTGTATGTATAAATTCTGAGTGAATTTGAATAAGTCTGCCGCAGAATGCCATTAAATAATAATAAAAAACGGTTACGAAAGCGTTAAAAAACAATAGAAATTCAGCCGCTAAATTTGTAAAATCGGTCACAGAAGTATAATTTTTTTGAAATACGTCCCAAGTGAATTTCGGTTGCCAAGAAAATCTGTTTTTTAAAAAAAAAAAAAATAAAATTACAAAAGAACTGATTTATTTAAATAATTTAGTAGCAAAAATATAAAATTGGTCGCAAAAACACTAAATCTTTTTTTAAAGAATCGGTCGCAAAAACAATGAAATCAGCCAAAAAAGTGCTGATATTTTTTTAAAAAGTCGGTCGCAAAAATACTGAAATCGGTCGCAAAAACGCAGGTTTTTCTAATTTTTTTTTAGAAAATCGGTCGGAAAAGTAAGGTTTTTCTAAAAATATCGGTCGCAAAAACACTGAAATCGGTCGCAAAAACGCAGAATTTTCGGATATTTTTTAGAAAAACGGTCACAAAAGCAGAGTTTTTTTTAAAAATATCGGTCGCAAAAATATTATAGTACGTGCATACATACGTACACACACAAGTACAATATGTAAATACGTATAATATACGTACATAAATACGTAAAATATACATACATAAATACAGATAATATACGTACATAAATACGTATAAGTATAAAAAAACGTACATAAATACGTATACATAGATAATAAATACGTACATACATATAATATACTTACACAAACACGTATAAGTATAAAAAACGTACACAAATACGTATAATATACGTACAGTAATACAAATACGTAGACAAATACGTATAATATACGTACATAAATACGTATAATATACATGCATACGTATAATATATGTACATTAATACGTATGATATACGTACACAAATACGTATGATATACGTACACAAATACGTATGATATACGTACACAAATACGTATGATATACATACACAAATACGTATGATATACATACACAAATACGTATGATATACATACACAAATACGTACAATATACGTACATAAATACATATACGTATAAAAAACGTTAATAAATACGTATAATATACGTACATAAATACGTATAATATACACACATAAAAAAAACTGAAATTCCATTTTTGCAGTCTATTCATTGAATCTGTTCTGTCGCGTGTTCAAGTTAACGGCGACAAAAGACTAAAGACAAATAACAGAGTCCAAACAATAACAGAGGCACTATTTTCTATATACTCAACATTGACGTGATTTGGAACTTGTGTCTGGTAAAACTTGTGGCCCTGATTCTAGCCTGCCGTGCTTGCTGACTTCGTCTCTGAAGCGTTTTTGACTACAACAAATGATATATATATGCAAGTAAATAAACAATTATACAACAAGTACTCAATGTTATTAATTTAATCACTAATATATATACACGACCGAGATCATAGTGTATAATACACGTTTTTCGAAGAAACGGGACCCCCAAACAAAACTCGTCAAAAATTGACTAGTCTATTCTTTAGGTCAGATAACGCGTCCCCCCAGAATTTTGGGGCCAACGGAGGAGATTTGAGAGCAGCGGGAAGCGATAAACTATCGTCGACAAATACACGAAAACAACTCCAAAGGGGACGTGTGCTCGATATTTGAGGCCGAACCTGAAGTGGGGATGTACGGAAGAGTCAGGGAAGACGTGGCCACAAAATCGAAAGAATCCGGGACACTGCCCGAAATGAGCCCCGGACGGCCGAAATCGTAGTGTATAATACACGTTTTTCGGAGAATCGGGGCCCCGAAACAAAACTCGTCAAAAATTGACTGGCCTATTCCTCGGATCAGATAGAGCGTTCCCCCAGAATTTTGGGACCAACGGAGGAGATTTGAGAGCATCGGGAAGCGATAAAGTAACGTCGACAAATACACGAAAACAACTCCAAAGGGGACGTGTACTCGATATTTGAGGCCGAACCTGAAGTGGGGATGTACGGAAGAGTCAGGGAAGACGTGGCCACAAAATCGAAAGAATCCGGGACACTGCCCGAAATGAGCCCCGGACGGCCGAAATCGTAGTGTATAATACACGTTTTTCGGAGAATCGGGGCCCCGAAACAAAACTCGTCAAAAATTGACTGGCCTATTCCTCGGATCAGATAGAGCGTCCCCCCAGAATTTTGGGGCCAACGGAGATTTGAGAGCATCAGGAAGCGATAAAGTAACGTCGATGAATACACGAAAACAACTCCAAAGGGGTCGTGTACTCGATATTAGTGGCCGAAACTGAAGTGGGGATGTACGGAAGAGTCAGGGAAGCCGTGGCCACAAAATCGAAAGAACCTGGGACACTGCCCGAAATGAGCCCCGAACGGCCGAAATCGTAGTGTATAATACACGTTTTTCGGCAAATCGGGACCCCGGAACAAAACTCGTCGAAAATTGACTGGCCTATTCCTCGGATCAGATAGAGCGTCCCCCCAGAATTTTGGGGCAACGGAGGAGATTTGAGAGCAGCGGGAAGCGATAAACTATCGTCGATGAATACACGAAAACAACTCCAAAAGGGGACGTGTACTCGATATTAGTGGCCGAAACTGAAGTGGGGATGTATGGAAGAGTCAGGGAAGTCGTGGCCACAAAATCGAAAGAATCTGGGACACTGCCCGAAATGAGCCCCGGACGGCTGAAATCGTAGTGTATAATCCACGTTTTTCGGAGAATCGGGACCCCAAAACAAAACTCGTCGAAAATTGACTGGCCTATTCCTCGGATCAGATAGAGCGTCCCCCCAGAATTTTGGGGCCAACGGAGGAGATTTGAGAACAGCGGGAAGCGATAAAGTAACGTCGATGAATACACGAAAACAACTCCAAAAGGGGACGTGTACTCGATATTAGTGGCCGAAATTGAAGTGGGGATGTATGGAAGAGTCAGGGAAGTCGTGGCCACAAAATCGAAAGAATCTGGGACACTGCCCGAAATGAGCCTCGGACGGCCGAAATCGTAGTGTATAATACACGTTTTTCGGAGAATCGGGACGCCGGAACAAAACTCGTCGAAAATTGACTGGCCAATTCCTCGGGTCAGATAGAGCGTCCCCCCAGAATTTTGGGATCAACGGAGGAGATTTGAGAGCACCGGGAAGCGATAAACTATCGTCGATGAATACACGAAAACAACTCCAAAGGGGACGTGTACTCGATATTTGAGGCCGAACCTGAAGTGGGGATGTATGGAAGAGTCAGGGAAGACGTGGCCACAAATTCGGAAGAATCCGGGACACTGCCCGAAATGAGCCTCGGACGGCCGAAATCGTAGTGTATAATACACGTTTTTCGGAGAATCGGGACGCCGGAACAAAACTCGTCGAAAATTGACTGGCCAATTCCTCGGGTCAGATAGAGCGTCCCCCCAGAATTTTGGGACCAACGGAGGAGATTTGAGAGCACCGGGAAGCGATAAACTATCGTCGATGAATACACGAAAACAACTCCAAAGGGGACGTGTACTCGATATTTGAGGCCGAAACTGAAGTGGGGATGTACGGAAGAGTCAGGGAAGACGTGGTCACATAATCGAAAGAATTTGGGACACTGCCCAAAATGAGCCCCGGACGGCCGAAATCGTAGTGTATAATACACGTTTTTCGGAGAATCGGGACCCCGGAACAAAATTCGTCGAAAATTGACTGGCCTATTCCTCGGATCAGATAGAGCGTCCTCCCATAATTTTGGGGCCAACGGAGGAGATTTGAGAGCATCGGGAAGCGATAAAGTAACGTCGACAAATACACGAAAACAACTCCAAAGGGGACGTGTACTCGATATTTGAGGCCGAAACTGTAGTGGGGATGTAAAAAACAACTCCAAAGGGGACGTGTACTCGATATTTGAGGCCGAAACTGAAGTGGGGATGTACGGAAGAGTCAGGGAAGACGTGGTCACATAATCGAAAGAATTTGGGACACTGCCCAAAATGAGCCCCGGACGGCCGAAATCGTAGTGTATAATACACGTTTTTCGGAGAATCGGGACCCCGGAACAAAATTCGTCGAAAATTGACTGGCCTATTCCTCGGATCAGATAGAGCGTCCTCCCATAATTTTGGGGCCAACGGAGGAGATTTGAGAGCATCGGGAAGCGATAAAGTAACGTCGACAAATACACGAAAACAACTCCAAAGGGGACGTGTACTCGATATTTGAGGCCGAAACTGTAGTGGGGATGTACGGAAGAGTCAGGGAAGACGTGGTCACATAATCGAAAGAATTTGGGACACTGCCCAAAATGAGCCCCGGACGGCCGAAATCGTAGTGTATAATACACGTTTTTCGGAGAATCGGGACCCCGGAACAAAACTCGTCGAAAATTGACTGGCCTATTCTTCGGACCAGATAGAGCGTCCCCCCAGAATTTTGGGGCCAACGGAGGAGATTTGAGAGCATCGGGAAGCGATAAAGTAACGTCGACAAATACACGAAAACAACTCCAAAGGGGACGTGTACTCGATATTTGAGGCCGAACCTGAAGTGGGGATGTATGGAAGAGTCAGGGAAGACATTGCCACAAATTCGGAAGAATCCGGGACACTGCCCGAAATGAGCCCCGGACGGCCGAAATCGTAGTGTATAATACACGTTTTTCGGAGAATCGGGGCCCCAAAACAAAACTCGTCGAAAATTGACTGGCCCAATCCTCGGATCAAATAGAGCGTCCCCCCGGAATTTCAGGCCAACGGAGGAGATTTGAGAGCATCGGGAAGCGATAAAGTAACGTCGACAAATACACGAAAACAACTCCAAAGGGGACGTGTACTCGATATTTGAGGCCGAACCTGAAGTGGGGATGTATGGAAGAGTCAGGGAAGACATTGCCACAAATTCGGAAGAATCCGGGACACTGCCCGAAATGAGCCCCGGACGGCCGAAATCGTAGTGTATAATACACGTTTTTCGGAGAATCGGGACCCCGGAACAAAACTCGTCGAAAATTGACTGGCCTATTCCTCGGATCAGATAGAGCGTCCTCCCAGAATTTTGGGGCCAACGGAGGAGATTTGAGAGCATCGGGAAGCGATAAAGTAACGTCGACAAATACACGAAAATAACTCCAAAGGGGACGTGTACTCGATATTTGAGGCCGAACCTGAAGTGGGGATGTACGAAAGAGTCAGGGAAGACGTGGTCACAAAATCGAAAGAATCTGGGACACTGCCTGAAATGAGCCCCGGACGGCCGAAATCGTAGTGTATAATACACATTTTTCAGAGAATCGGGACCCCGGAATAAAACTCGTCGAAAATTGACTGGCCTATTCCTCGGATCAGATAGAGCGTCCCCCCAGAATTTTGGGGCCAACGGAGATTTGAGAGCATCAGGAAGCGATAAAGTAACGTCGATGAATACACGAAAACAACTCCAAAGGGGTCGTGTACTCGATATTAGTGGCCGAAACTGAAGTGGGGATGTACGGAAGAGTCAGGGAAGCCGTGGCCACAAAATCGAAAGAATCTGGGACACTGCCCGAAATGAGCCCCGAACGGCCGAAATCGTAGTGTATAATACACGTTTTTCGGCAAATCGGGACCCCGGAACAAAACTCGTCGAAAATTGACTGGCCTATTCCTCGGATCAGATAGAGCGTCCCCCCAGAATTTTGGGGGCAACGGAGGAGATTTGAGAGCATCGGGAAGCGATAAACTATCGTCGGTGAATACACGAAAACAACACCAAAGGGGACGTGTACTCGATATTTGAGGCCGAAACTGAAGTGGGGATGTATGGAAGAGTGTGGGAAGACATTGCCACAAATTCGGAAGAATCCGGGACACTGCCCGAAATGAGCCCCGGACGACCGAAATCGTAGTGTATAATACACGTTTTTCGGAGAATCGGGGCCCCAAAACAAAACTCGTGGAAAATTGACTGGCCTATTCCTCGGATCAAATAGAGCATCCCCCCAGAATTTTGGGGCCAACGGAGAAGATTTGAGAACAGCGGGAAGCGATAAACTATCGTCGATGAATACACGAAAACAACACCAAAGGGGACGTGTACTCGATATTTGAGGCCGAAACAGAAGTGGGGATGTACGGAAGAGTCAGGGAAGACGTTGTCACAAAATCGAAAGAATCTGGGACACTGCCCGAAATGGGCCCCGGACGGCCGAAATCGTAGTGTATAATCCACGTTTTTCGGAGAATCGGGACCCCGGAATAAAACTCGTCGAAAATTGACTGGCCAATTCCTCAGATCAGATAGAGCGTCCCCCCAGAATTTTGGGGCCAACGGAGGAGATTTGAGAACAGCGGGAAGCGATAAAGTAACGTCGATGAATACACGAAAACAACTCCAAAAGGGGACGTGTACTCGATATTAGTGGCCGAAATTGAAGTGGGGATGTATGGAAGAGTCAGGGAAGTCGTGGCCACAAAATCGAAAGAATCCGGGACACTGCCCGAAATGAGCCTCGGACGGCCGAAATCGTAGTGTATAATACACGTTTTTCGGAGAATCGGGACGCCGGAACAAAACTCGTCGAAAATTGACTGGCCTATTCCTCGGGTCAGATAGAGCGTCCCCCCAGAATTTTGGGACCAACGGAGGAGATTTGAGAGCACCAGGAAGCGATAAACTATCGTCGATGAATACACGAAAACAACTCCAAAGGGGACGTGTACTCGATATTTGAGGCCGAACCTGAAGTGGGGATGTATGGAAGAGTCAGGGAAGACGTGGCCACAAATTCGGAAGAATCCGGGACACTGCCCGAAATGAGCCCCGGACGGCCGAAATCGTAGTGTATAATACACGTTTTTCGGAGAATCGGGGCCCCAAAACAAAACTCGTCGAAAATTGACTGGCCCAATCCTCGGATCAAATAGAGCGTCCCCCCGGAATTTTCAGGCCAACGGAGGAGATTTGAGAGCATCGGGAAGCGATAAAGTAACGTCGACAAATACACGAAAACAACTCCAAAGGGGACGTGTACTCGATATTTGAGGCCGAAACTGTAGTGGGGATGTACGGAAGAGTCAGGGAAGACGTGGTCACATAATCGAAAGAATTTGGGACACTGCCCAAAATGAGCCCCGGACGGCCGAAATCGTAGTGTATAATACACGTTTTTCGGAGAATCGGGACCCCGGAACAAAACTCGTCGAAAATTGACTGGCCTATTCCTCGGACCAGATAGAGCGTCCCCCCAGAATTTTGGGGCCAACGGAGGAGATTTGAGAGCATCGGGAAGCGATAAAGTAACGTCGACAAATACACGAAAACAACTCCAAAGGGGACGTGTACTCGATATTTGAGGCCGAACCTGAAGTGGGGATGTATGGAAGAGTCAGGGAAGACATTGCCACAAATTCGGAAGAATCCGGGACACTACCCGAAATGAGCCCCGGACGGCCGAAATCGTAGTGTATAATACACGTTTTTCGGAGAATCGGGACCCCGGAACAAAACTCGTCGAAAATTGACTGGCCTATTCCTCGGATCAGATAGAGCGTCCTCCCAGAAATTTGGGGCCAACGGAGGAGATTTGAGAGCATCGGGAAGCGATAAAGTAACGTCGATGAATACACGAAAACAACTCCAAAAGGGGACGTGTACTCGATATTAGTGGCCGAAATTGAAGTGGGGATGTATGGAAGAGTCAGGGAAGTCGTGGCCACAAAATCGAAAGAATCCGGGACACTGCCCGAAATGAGCCTCGGACGGCCGAAATCGTAGTGTATAATACACGTTTTTCGGAGAATCGGGACGCCGGAACAAAACTCGTCGAAAATTGACTGGCCTATTCCTCGGGTCAGATAGAGCGTCCCCCCAGAATTTTGGGACCAACGGAGGAGATTTGAGAGCACCAGGAAGCGATAAACTATCGTCGATGAATACACGAAAACAACTCCAAAGGGGACGTGTACTCGATATTTGAGGTCGAACCTGAAGTGGGGATGTATGGAAGAGTCAGGGAAGACGTGGCCACAAATTCGGAAGAATCCGGGACACTGCCCGAAATGAGCCCCGGACGGCCGAAATCGTAGTGTATAATACACGTTTTTCGGAGAATCGGGGCCCCAAAACAAAACTCGTCGAAAATTGACTGGCCCAATCCTCGGATCAAATAGAGCGTCCCCCCGGAATTTTCAGGCCAACGGAGGAGATTTGAGAGCATCGGGAAGCGATAAAGTAACGTCGACAAATACACGAAAACAACTCCAAAGGGGACGTGTACTCGATATTTGAGGCCGAAACTGTAGTGGGGATGTACGGAAGAGTCAGGGAAGACGTGGTCACATAATCGAAAGAATTTGGGACACTGCCCAAAATGAGCCCCGGACGGCCGAAATCGTAGTGTATAATACACGTTTTTCGGAGAATCGGGACCCCGGAACAAAACTCGTCGAAAATTGACTGGCCTATTCCTCGGATCAGATAGAGCGTCCTCCCAGAAATTTGGGGCCAACGGAGGAGATTTGAGAGCATCGGGAAGCGATAAAGTAACGTCGACAAATACACGAAAAGAACTCCAAAGGGGACGTGTACTCGATATTTGAGGCCGAACCTGAAGTGGGGATGTATGGAAGAGTCAGGGAAGACGTTGCCACAAATTCGGAAGAATCCGGGACACTACCCGAAATGAGCCCCGGACGGCCGAAATCGTAGTGTATAATACACGTTTTTCGGAGAATCGGGACCCCGGAACAAAACTCGTCGAAAATTGACTGGCCTATTCCTCGGATCAGATAGAGCGTCCTCCCAGAAATTTGGGGCCAACGGAGGAGATTTGAGAGCATCGGGAAGCGATAAAGTAACGTCGATGAATACACGAAAACAACTCCAAAAGGGGACGTGTACTCGATATTAGTGGCCGAAATTGAAGTGGGGATGTATGGAAGAGTCAGGGAAGTCGTGGCCACAAAATCGAAAGAATCCGGGACACTGCCCGAAATGAGCCTCGGACGGCCGAAATCGTAGTGTATAATACACGTTTTTCGGAGAATCGGGACGCCGGAACAAAACTCGTCGAAAATTGACTGGCCTATTCCTCGGGTCAGATAGAGCGTCCCCCCAGAATTTTGGGACCAACGGAGGAGATTTGAGAGCACCAGGAAGCGATAAACTATCGTCGATGAATACACGAAAACAACTCCAAAGGGGACGTGTACTCGATATTTGAGGTCGAACCTGAAGTGGGGATGTATGGAAGAGTCAGGGAAGACGTGGCCACAAATTCGGAAGAATCCGGGACACTGCCCGAAATGAGCCCCGGACGGCCGAAATCGTAGTGTATAATACACGTTTTTCGGAGAATCGGGGCCCCAAAACAAAACTCGTCGAAAATTGACTGGCCCAATCCTCGGATCAAATAGAGCGTCCCCCCGGAATTTTCAGGCCAACGGAGGAGATTTGAGAGCATCGGGAAGCGATAAAGTAACGTCGACAAATACACGAAAACAACTCCAAAGGGGACGTGTACTCGATATTTGAGGCCGAAACTGTAGTGGGGATGTACGGAAGAGTCAGGGAAGACGTGGTCACATAATCGAAAGAATTTGGGACACTGCCCAAAATGAGCCCCGGACGGCCGAAATCGTAGTGTATAATACACGTTTTTCGGAGAATCGGGACCCCGGAACAAAACTCGTCGAAAATTGACTGGCCTATTCCTCGGATCAGATAGAGCGTCCTCCCAGAAATTTGGGGCCAACGGAGGAGATTTGAGAGCATCGGGAAGCGATAAAGTAACGTCGACAAATACACGAAAATAACTCCAAAGGGGACGTGTACTCGATATTTGAGGCCGAACCTGAAGTGGGGATGTACGAAAGAGTCAGGGAAGACGTGGTCACAAAATCGAAAGAATCTGGGACACTACCTGAAATGAGCCCCGGACGGCCGAAATCGTAGTGTATAATACACATTTTTCAGAGAATCGGGACCCCGGAATAAAACTCGTCGAAAATTGACTGGCCTATTCCTCGGATCAGATAGAGCGTCCCCCCAGAATTTTGGGGCCAACGGAGATTTGAGAGCATCGGGAAGCGATAAAGTAACGTCGATGAATACACGAAAACAACTCCAAAGGGGACGTGTACTCGATATTAGTGGCCGAAACTGAAGTGGGGATGTATGGAAGAGTCAGGGAAGCTGTGGCCACAAATTCGGAAGAATCCGAGACAATGCCCGAAATGAGTCCCGGACGGCCGAAATCGTAGTGTATAATACACGTTTTTCGGAGAATCGAGACCCCGGAACAAATCTCGTCGAAAATTGACTGGCCTATTCCTCGGATCAGATAGAGCGTCCCTCCAGAATTTTGGGGCCAACGGAGGAGATTTGAGATCATCGGGAAGCGATAAACTATCGTCGATGAATACACGAAAACAACTCCAAAGGGGACGTGTACTCGATATTTGAGGCCGAACCTGAAGTGGGGATGTACGAAAGAGTCAGGGAAGACGTGGTCACAAAATCGAAAGAATCTGGGACACTACCTGAAATGAGCCCCGGACGGCCGAAATCGTAGTGTATAATACACATTTTTCAGAGAATCGGGACCCCGGAATAAAACTCGTCGAAAATTGACTGGCCTATTCCTCGGATCAGATAGAGCGTCCCCCCAGAATTTTGGGGCCAACGGAGATTTGAGAGCATCGGGAAGCGATAAAGTAACGTCGATGAATACACGAAAACAACTCCAAAGGGGACGTGTACTCGATATTAGTGGCCGAAACTGAAGTGGGGATGTATGGAAGAGTCAGGGAAGCCGTGGCCACAAAATCGAAAGAATATGGGACACTGCCCGAAATGAGCCCCGGACGGCCGAAATCGTAGTGTATAATACACGTTTTTCGGAGAATTGGGTGTTCGAAAAAAAAATGGTCGAAAATTGTATTGATTGTTTACTGGGTCTCATTGAGTAAGCACACAAAGTTTTAGCACAAACATAGAAGGTTTGAGGTCCCGGGCAGACGATAAACATTGTTCGATCGAAATAACAATTAGTCGTGCAAATGCCACTCTGCTTGTCTTTTGAGCTCGAAATTGGAAAGGGTACATTTTAAAGCGACCCCGGACACGTGGTACAAATATAGGGAGAAAATAAAACTCGACCCTATTCGACCCCCAAACGTCCGAAATTGTAGTGTATACTACACGTTTTTCGGAGAAACTAGGGTCCGAAAAAATGGCCGAAAATAGTACTGGACATTTAATGGGTCTCGTAGAGTAAGCATACAAAGTTCTAGCAGAAACAGAGAAGGTTTGAGATTCCCAACGGACGATAAACAGTATTCAGTCAACAAAACGGTTAATCGTGCAAAGGCAATGTCTACCTGTCTTCTGTGCTCGAAATTGGAAAGGGTACATCCAAAAGCGACCACAGACACGTGGTATAAAAATCAAGAGAAAATAAAACCCGGTCCGATTCGACCCCAGAACGTCTGAAATCGTAGTGTATAGTACACATTTTTCGGAGAATAGAGGGTCCAAAAAAAAGAAGGCGGAAAATCATACGAGATGTTTAATGGGTCTCCTAGAGTAAGCACACAAAGTTTTCGCAAAAACAGAGAAGGTTTAAGGTTCCCTGTAGACGGTAAACAGTGTTCGGTTGACAAAACGGTTAATCGAGCAAACGTCACGTTTGCTTGTCTTTTGGGCTCGAAATTGAAAAAGGGTACATCATAAAGAGACTCGTGGCCTTTGCACGATTTACCGTTTTGTTGACCGACACTAGTTTATCGTCAGCCAGGACCATCAAACGTTCTCCGTTGCTGCTATAAATTTGTGTGGTTGCAATATGAAACCTATCGAACATCTAGTGCAATTTTTGGCAGTTTTTTTTTTTGGACCCCCGATTCTCCAGAAAACGTGCATTATGCACTACGATTTCGACCGTTCCGGACGTCCGACGAGGTCAGGTTTTGTTTTCTCCCAATTTATGTACCACGTGTTTGGGTCACTATAGGACGTACCCCGCGCAATTTCGAGACCAAACGACAGGCAAACGTGGCCCCTGCACGATTTACCGTTTTGTTCACCGACACTAGTTTATCGTCTGTCGGGACCATCAAACGTTCTCTGTTGCTACCATAAATTTGTGTGGTTACATTATGAAACCTATCGAACATCTCGTGCGATTTTTAGCGATTTTTTTTCGATCCCCGATTATCCGAAAAACGTGTATTATAATCCACCATTTCGACCGTTCCGGAGATTCGACGGGGTCAGGTTTTGTTTCCTCCCGATTTGTGTACCACGTTTCTAGGGTCGCTTTAGGATGTACCACGCGCGATTTCGAGCCCAAACGACGAGCATACGTGATCACTGCACGATTTACCATTTCGTTGACTGACACTAGTTTACCGTCCGCCTGGACCATCAAACGTTCTCTTTTGCTGCCAAAAATTTGTGTGGTTACATTATGAAACCGATCGAACATCTCGTGCGATTTTCAGCGACTTTTTTTTCGGACCCTCGATTCTCCGAAAAACGTGTATTATACACCATGATTTCGACTGTTCTGAAGGTCCGACGAGGTCGGATTTTGTTTTCTCCCGATTTGTGTACCACGTTTCTGGGGTCGCTTTAGGATGTACCATGCGCAATTCTCAGCCCAAACGACGAGCAAACGTGATCCCCGCACGATTTACCGTTTCGTTGACCGACACTAGTTTACCGTCCGTCGGGACCATCAAACGTTCCCTGTTGCTACCATAAATTTGTGTGGTTACATTACGAAACCTATCGAACATCTCGTGCAATTTTCAGTGATTTTTTTCAGACCCCCGATTCTCCGAAAAATGTGTATTGTACACCACGATTTCGATCGTTCCAGAGGTCCGACGGGGTCGGGTTTTGTTTTCTCCCGATTTGTTTACCACGTTTCTGGAGTCGCTTTACAATGTACCCCACGCAATTTCGAGCCCAAACGACGCGCAAACGTGGCCCCTTCATGATTTACGGTTTGTTGACGTACACTAGTTTATCGTCCGTCGGGACCATCAAACGTTCTATGTTGATGCTATAAATTTGTGGTTACATTATGAAACTTACTGAACATCTCGTGCGATTTTCGGCAGTTTTTTTTTTGGACACCCGATATTTCGAAAAACGTGTATTACACTATGATTTCGACCGTTCCGGAGGTCTGACGGGGTCGGGTTTCGTTTTCTCCCGATTTGTGTACCACGTGTCTGGGTCGCTTTAGGATGTACCCTGCGCGATTTCGACCCCAAATGACAAGCAAACGTGGCCCCTAGACGAGTTACCGTTTTGTTTACGTACACTAGTTTATCGTCCGCCCGGACCATCAAACGTTCTCTGCCGCTGCCATAAATTTATGTGGTTACATTATGAAACCTATTGAACATCTCGAGAGATTTTTGGCAGCTTTTTTTTTTACCTCCAATTCTTCGAAAAACGTGTATTATACACTACGATTTCGACCGTTCTGTAGGTCCTACGGAGTCGGGTTTCATTTTCTCCCGATTTG
The DNA here is from genome assembly GCA_958450325.1 of Agrostemma githago. Classification (NCBI taxonomy): domain Eukaryota; kingdom Viridiplantae; phylum Streptophyta; class Magnoliopsida; order Caryophyllales; family Caryophyllaceae; genus Agrostemma; species Agrostemma githago. Next base: position 607,395 of record OY288253.1, on the reverse strand, counting down.
TGTACCACATGTCTGGGGTCGCTTTAGGATGTACCCCGCGCGATTTTGAGCCCAAACGACGCGCAAACGTGGCCCCTGCACGATTAACCGTTTTGTTCACCGACACTAGTTTAGCGTCCGCCGGGACCATCAAACATTCTCTGTTGATGCTATAAATTTGTGTGGTTACATTATGAAACTCATTGAACATCTCGCGCGATTTTCGGCAGTTTTTTTTGGACCCTCAATACTCCAAAAAACGTGTATTATACACTATGATTTTGACTGTTCCGGAGGTCCGACGGAGTCGGGTTTCGTTTTCTCTTGATATGTGTACCACGTGTCTGGGTCGCTTTAGGATGTACCCTGCGCGATTTCGACACCAAATGACAAGCCAACGTGGCCCCTAGACAAGTTACCGTTTTGTTTACAGACACTAGTTTACCGTCCGCCCGGACCATCAAAGGTTCCCTGTCGCTGCCATAAATTTGTGTGGTTACATTATGAAACCTATTGAACATCTCGAGAGATTTTTGGCAGCTTTTTTTTCGAACCTTCAATTCTCCGAAAAACGTGTATTATACACTACGATTTCGACCGTTCCGTAGGTCCTACGGAGTCGGGTTTCATTTTCTCCCGATTTGTGTACCACGTGCCTGGGGTCGCTTTAGGATATACCCTGCGTGATTTCAAGCCCAAACGACGGGCAAACATGGCCCCTGCACGATTTACCGTTTTGTTTACCGACACTAGTTTATCGTCTGCCGAGACCATCAACGTGCTCTACTGCTGCTATAAATTTGTGAGGTTACATTATGAAACCTATTCAACATCTCATGCGATTTTCGGCAGTTTTTTTTTTCGGACCCCCGGTTCTCCGAAAAACGTGTATTATACACTACGATTTTGACCGTTCTGGAGGTCCGACGGGGTCAGGTTTCGTTTTTCTCCCGATTTATGTACCACGTGTCTTGGGTAGCTTTAGGATGTACCCCGCGCGATTTCAAACCCAAACGTGGCCCCTGCACGATTTACCTTTTTGTTCAGCGACACCAGTTTAGCGTCCGCCGGGACCATCAAACGTTCTCTGTTGATGCTATAAATTTGTGTGGTTACATTATGAAACTTATTGAACATCTCGCGCGATTTTCGGCAGTTTTTTTTTGTACCCCCGATTTTCTGAAAAACGTGTATTATACACTACGATTTCGACCAATCTAGAGGCCCGACGGGGTCAGGTTTCGTTTTCTCCTGATTTGTGGACCACGTGTCTGTGATCGATTTAGGATGTACCCTGCACGATTTCTAGCCCAAACGACAGGCAAACGTGGCCCTGCACGATTTACCGTTTTGTTCACCGACACTAGTTTAGCGTCCGCCGGGACCATCAAACGTTCTCTGTTGATGCTATAATATTGTGTGGTTACATTATCAAACTTATTGAACATCTCGTGCGATTTTCGACAAAAAAATTTCCGGACCCTCAATACTCCAAAAAAACGTGTATTATACACTATGATTTTGACTGTTTCGGAGGTCCGACGGAGTCGGGTTTCGTTTTCTCCGGATTTGTGTACTACGTGTCTGGGCCGCTTTAGGATGTACCCTGCGCGATTTTGACCCCAAATGACAAGCAAACGTGGCCCCTAGACGAGTTATCGTTTTGTTTACATACACTAGTTTATCGTCCGCCCGGACCATCAAACGTTCTCTGTCGCTGCCATAAATTTGTGTGGTTACATTATGAAACCTATTGAACATCTCGAGAGATTTTCGGCAACTTTTTTTTCGGACCTCCAATTCTCCGAAAAACGTGTATTATACACTACGATTTCGAACGTTCTGTAGGTCCTACGGAGTCTGGTTTCATTTTCTCCCGATTTGTGTACCGCGTGTCTGTGGTCGCTTTAGGATGTACCCTGGGCGATTTCAAGCCCAAACGACAAGCAAACGTGGCCCCAGCACGATTTACCATTTTGTTGACCGATATTAGTTTATCGTCCTTCGGGACCATCAAACTTTCCTTGTTGCTGCTATAAATTTGTGTGGTTACATTATGAAACCTAATAAGAACATCTCGTGCGATTTTCGACAGTTTTTATATTTTTTGACCCCCGATTATCCGAAAAATGTGTATTATATCCTACGATTTCGACCGTTCTGGAGGTCCGACGGGGTCGAGTTCCGTTTTCTCCCGATTTGTGTTCCACGTGTCTGGGGTCGCTTTAGGATGTACCCTGCGCGATATCCAACCCAAACGACAAGCAAATGTGCCTCCAGTTCTGTTTACCGACACAAGTTTATCGTCCGCCAGGACCATCACACGTTCTCTGGCGCTGCAATAAATTTGTGTGGTTACATTATGAAACCTATTGAACATCTCTTGCGATTTTCGACAGTTTTTTATCGGACCCTCGATTCCCCAATAAGCGTGTATTATACACTACGATGTCGACCGTTCCGGAGGTCCTACGAGGTGTAGTTTCGTTTTGTCCCGATTTGTGTACCAAGTGTCTGAGTTTGCTTTAGGATGTACCTTGCGCGATTTCCAGCCCAAACGACGAGCAAACGTGGCCCCTGCAGGATTTACCATTTTCGACAGTTTTTTTTATCGGACCCCCAATTCTTCGAAATACGTGTATTATACACTACGATTTCGAGCGTTCCGGAGGTCCGACGGGGTCGGGTTTCATTTTCTCTCGATTTGTGTACCACGTGTCTGGGGTCGCTTTAGGATGTACCCTGCGCGATTTCAAGCCCAAACGACAGGCACACATGGCCGCCTCTGCACGATTTATCGTTTTGTTTACCGACTCTAGTTTATCGTCCGCCAGGACCATCAAACGTGCTCTGTTGCTGCCATAAATTTGTGAGGTAACATTGTTAAACTTATTGAACATCTCGTGCAATTTTCGGCAATTTTTTTAGGACCCCGATTCTCCAAAAAACGTGTATTATACACCATGATTTTGACCGTTCTGGAGGTCCAACGGAGTCGGGTTTCGTTTTCTCCCGATTTGTGTACCACGTGTTTGGGTCGCTTTAGGATGTACCCTGCGCGATTTCCAGCCCAAAGAACGGGCAAACGTGACCCCTGCACGATTTACTGTTTTTGTTTACCGTTTTTGTTTACCGGTTCTAGTTTATCATCCGTCGGGACCATCAAACGTTCTCCGTTGCTGCTATAAGTTTGTGTGGTTACATTATGAGACCTATTGAACATCTCGTGCGAATTTCGACAATCTTTTTTTCAGACCCCCAATTCTCCGAAAAACGTGTACTCGTATTATACAATTTCGACTGTTCCGGAGATCCGACGGGGTCTGGTTTCATTTTCTCCAGATTTGTGTACCACGTATGTGAGGTCGCTGTAGGATGTGCTCTGTGCAATTTTCAGCCCAAACGACGGGCAAACGTGTCCTACACACGATTTACTATTTTGTTTACCGACACTAGTTTATCATCTGTCGGGACCATCAAACGTTCTCTGTTGCTGCTATAAATTTGTGGTTATATTACTTTGTGGACTGTGGTATCACTCATGGCGCTCAACAAGTCGTGTACTGGTCCCACAAATCAACACAAGTCTTTTACAACGCATTTTGACCTCACTCATGCGCATCCTGGAACCTTCCCAGAAGGTCACCCATCCTAGACTACTCCTAGCCAAGCATGCTTAACTACGGAGTTCTTTTGCATGGACAACCAGAAAAGAAAGTGCACTTTGTTGACATGAGTAGTACTATCAGTCCTTTTAAGCACTCATTCGAGCCTCTTAAACCATATCCAATACACGCTCCTCTGAGCACCATATCCAATATATACTCTTTAAACTCGGGGTATTACACCCCGATTCTCCGAAATTAGTGTATAAAAAACGTGTATTATACACTAATTTCGACCGTTCGAGAGATCCTAGGTTTCATTTTCTCCCGTTTAGTGCACCACGTGTCTAGCTTAACTCAACTACACCTGGCAAAAATGATCCGACCCGAACCCGACCAAACACCTGAACTGAAGACCCAAAGTTGACCCTTAATCCGGATTGATCCGGCCTAACCCGAATCTAACCCGACTATTATCATAGATAATAGAAAACAAGTCGAAATCTCTAAAAAAAAGTTGAAAGTAACGAAGTCGAGTGTTTTAATTCCGTTCAAAATACACGAAACAAACTACATACTTGTGTTGAGTTATTATAGGGCGTTTGTTTCATGTATAAGTGAGTTTGGAGAGGGAATCATGGGGTGATATGAAGTTAAAACTATCCGCTTTAGTACAAAGAAAATCACCTCGTGATTCAAAAATAGCTGAAATCCTGATTTTTAAGTCTATTATGAGTTATGACTTTATTTATGTATTTTTGGCTAAGTTGCTAACATAAAAAAAATCACTATGAATCAATTTAGAAATGACGGCCAGAAAAAGAAAAGAAAACCAGTACGGAGTACAAGAAAGAGAGCTTACTTGGAGAGCTTGAAGGAGTTCAAACGAGTCACTTCACCATCGTCGTCTAGACATCTTCAGTGACATAATCGGCCATTCAACGCCATTAGCCCAACACCAGAGCTCATGAAAATAAACAAATTAACAACTTAAGTAACTGAGTTTCGACACATTGTACTATAAAGAACTATCTTCTTTGAAATGAAAACGATTTTTCCGCAACTTCTTTAACTATGTTACTCCGACTCTTCTAATTAGTAATTACCCCGTGTACCCGTGTCTTCAGATTTGACACTCAGAAATTGGGTGTGACACTTGGACAGTTGGACTCTTTGTTTTAAACCAAAATATGTCGAACTTTCACAAAAATAACTGTGTGACACTTGGTTATGAGTCTGACAGTTGGATATGCACTCGTGTCAGATACATCTAAACAACAAGTCCGAGCAACATAGCTACTTACATACATGCAACATCATAGATGCACAGAAGTTCAGTATTGCATTGAATGAATATTACATCATAGAAGCACAGTAGTTCAGTATTATTATCACAAGGTAGAAAGATCAAACAACATGATTCTCCGTCAAGCTCGTTTATTCATTCAACCTACTTTACTAACGAAACACCGACGATTTTCTTCCACCTAATCTACAAACCAAACAATTTGATTCTTCTTCAACCTCATTTACTAGCCAAACAAGTGAAATCCATTCAACCTCTTTACTAGCCAAACAACGTCAAATTCCTTCGACCTAATCTACTAACCATAACAACTCCAATCTTCATCAACCTCGTTTACTGGCAAATCAAGTGAAACCCACGTGACCTTCTTTACTAGCAAAACAACATCAGATTCATTTGACCTAATCTACTAACCAAACAACTCGAACCTTCGTCAACCTCGTTTACTAACCAATCAAGTGAAACTCATTTAACCTTCTTTACTAGCCAATCTGCTACCAAAACAACTAAAATCTCCTTCCACATTTACAATTTCATTCGATCTACTTTACTAACCAAACAACATCAATTTCCATTGACCTAATCGGCTACCCAAACAACTTAAATCTACGTCCACATGTACAATTTCATTCAACCCACTTTACTAGCCAAACATCATCGATATCCTTCGACCTAATCTACTAACCAAACAACTTGAATCTCCGCCAACCACGTTTACTAGCCAATCAAGTGAAACCCAATTAATCTTCTTTACTAGCCAAGCAACATCAAATTCCTTTAACCTAATCTACTAACTGAACCACTCGAATCTCCGTCAACCTCATTTACTAACCAAACAAGTGAAATTTATTCAATCTAATTTACTAGCCAAACATCGATTTACTTCTGCCTAATCTACCAACCAAACAAGTCCAATCTCCGTCAACCTAAATTACTAGTCAAACAAGTAAAACTCATTCAACCTTCTTTGCTAACCAAATAACATCAAATTACTTCGACCTAATCTACAAAGCCAAACAACTCGAATCTTCGTCAACCTCGTTTACTAGCCAATTAAGTGAAACTCATTTAACCTTCTTTACTAGCCAAACAACATCAAATTCTTCACCTAATCTACAAACCAAACAATTCAAATCTTTGTCAGCCTCGTTTACTAGCCAATCAAGTGAAACCCATTTAACCTTTTTTACTAGCCAAACAACATCAGATTCATTTGACCTAATCTACTAACCAAACAACTCGAATCTTCGTCAACCTCATTAACTAGCAAATCAAGTGAAACCCATTTAACCTCCTTTATTAGTCAATCAAGTGAAATCTATTCAACCTTCTTTAATAACCAAACCACATCAATTTCCTTCACTAACCAAACAACTCGAATCTTCGTCAGCCTTATTTACTAGCCAAACAAGTGAAATCCATTCAGCCAAATTTATTAACCAAACAACATCAATTTTCATCAACCTAATCTGCTACCCAAAAAACTTAAATCTCTGTCCATATTTACAAATCGATTTCCTCCGACCTAATCCAGTAACCAAACAATTCGAATATCTGTCAACCTCATTACTAGCCAAACAAGTGAAACTACTCCTTCAACCTTCTTTAGTAGCCAAATAACATCAAATTCCTTTAACCAAATTTATTAACCAAACCACTCGAATCTTCAACAACCTCATTTACAAGACAACGGAGAAAAATTCATTCAACCTAATTTACTAGCCAAAGAACATCGATTTCCAATCTGCCTAATCTACTAACCAAACAACTTCAATCTCCATCAACATAAATTACTAACCAAACAAGTGAAACTCATCCCACCTTTTTTGCTAACCAAACCACATCAAATTCCTTCGACCTAATCTACAAAGCCAAACAACTCGAATCTTCGTCAAACTCGTTTACTAGCCAATCAAGTGAAACCCGTTTAACCTTCTTTACTAGCCAAACAAAATCAGATTCATTTGACCTAATCTACTAGCCAAACAACTCGAATCTTCGTCAACCACGTTTACTAGCCAATCAAGTGAAACCCATTTAACCTTCTTTACTAGGCAATCAAGTGAAATCTATTCAATCTACTTTATTAACCAAACCACATCAATTTCCTTCACTAACCAAACAACTCAAATCTTCGGCAAACTCATTTACTAGCCAAACAAGTGAAATCCATTCAGCCTAATTTATTAACCAAACAATATCAATTTCCATCGACCTAATCGACTACCCAAACAACTTAAATCTCCGTCCACATTTACAATTTCATTCAACCTACTTTACTAGCCAAACATCATCGATTTCCTTCGACCAAATATACTAACCAAACAACTCGAATCTCCGTCAATCTCATTACTAACCAAACAAGTGAAACTCATTCAACCTTCTTTACTAGCCAAACAACATCAAATTCCTTTACCTAATCTACTAACTGAACCTCTCGAATATCCGTCAACTTCCTTTACCTAATCTACTAACTGAACCACTCGAATATCCGTCAACCTCCTT